>JAMWYP010000172.1:1047093-1552909 GCA_025563575.1 Acacia pycnantha | reverse complement strand
GAAGGCTGGAAGAAGCGGGAGAGAAGATGGAGAAAAACCAACCAAGAGAGAAAAATTACTATTGGATTAGATTAGGACAACTTTATTCACTTTAACTATTTTATGGTTTGTGAGAAAAATTAGTTGGTGCCTATAATAATAAGGACTAAAGGGAGTATGATATTAAAGATTAATACAATTATTAGGGGTAATATTGAAATTACTTAAATTCTATGACAACTTTATTGACTTTAATTACTTTTATTAGTTTGTGAGAAAAGCTAATTGGTGTCTTATAATAAAAACAGGAGGAAGTAAATATATACATATACACACACACTATATATTGTGGACACACACGAGATATACACACACATATGTACGACACACACTATACGTGCCTATGTATATATATATGCATGTATATATATGTGTGTATATATATATTGACAAATTAATGTCAGTTGATCGATAAATAAATCCAATTAAGTGGAAGAGTCTACATACCCACATAAATATACTTAGAAAAAACAAACGCATTTGAGAGAATAAAATATGAGTATTTTAGAAAGAAATTAACAAAAATTAAAATTTTATCCTATAATTAAGAATTACCAAAAACACAAATATTGTCGTTAGGACGGGAGGAAGTCTTGTTTTCAAAAGTATCAAACACCATGCTCCTACATAAGTGACGAAAATTGTGTACTCCTCTAGGTCCTAATTATAAGACACAATTACCAGAATTTAGAGATTAAGGAGGGAGGTTAAATTAGGTAATTTTATTATTTTTCCTAAAAAACCCTTGGTTAGAATTGAAAATGACGATTTAGGATTAAACAAAGGATTGGTCTTCCTAGCGGGTATAACAAAGGATTGGTCTTCTTTGCATGGATGAAGACAAATCCACTGCTCTCAAAGTACTCCTTCGTACACAGACAGCATCTGAATATGCCTATTATTTGCTTTTTTTTTTTATGTATACATTTTTTTTGGACAAATATATGTACACATTTGTAAAGCATAATCCACCTTTTATGTGTGTTGATGCTAGTTTGCATTTTTTTTTTGTAAAAATTAATTTTTTATAAATTCAAAATGATTTTTTACTATCATGAAATGATAGGTTGTAGATTTAGAATGAATTTTAAATGTATAGAAATATTATTTTAATATATTTTCCATGGATTTTTTCCAGGAAAAAAAAAATCTATCAGGAGAACATCTATTATTTAATTGGGCCTAATATAAAAGTAAGGTTATTAAAATATTATTATGCTTAATTATTAGAATGTTGTAATGACGGAAAAAAAAAAAACTCCCTTGAACTAAACAAAAATACCAAGATTCTAACTCCTAATGCTTAGCAATAAACTCAGAAAAAAGAAAGTTTGAGAATTGGCAGTAAAAGGAAAAAGAAAGAGCAAGAAACAGAGTGTAGGATAAGAAATAGAGCCTCGTGGAACAAAAAGAAAGAAACAGAGTGTAAAAACAAAACAGAGCCTAGTTAGATAAAATAAGGGTAATTTAGGAAGAAATTGAGAAAAATTAGAAAGTTGTCTTATAATTAGGACCAAAACTAAGTCTCAAATGTTGTCTTATAATTAGAATTTGAGGAGTATTATGCGGGTCCACATTACATGCACATATCTTATGTGCTTCTTATATGCTCATACCTCTATTAGAGGTATGAGCATATTTTTTTTTTATTTTTTTATATATTGTATTTATTTATATTTAAATTATATGCTGCTTTCTGGAATTGCACATGTACTTAAAATTCATCCTGTACAAAACTTTGTACTGATCAACATCCAGCTCAATGCATACAGCAAGCAGTAAGATAGGCTTGCAAGATAGTTGATTTGGTGATAGCCTATACCTTAAATAGGAATCTACATCTATAGAACAATAAAGATCATATTCCAGGTGTAACAATCCACCCTACGAATTAACCCTTTCCCAATATTTTCTATTCCGGTGACTGCCACTACAAATCCATGCCGACCGCTGTATAAAAATCAAAATATGACATCTCTAAATTAAAAGTTCACAGAAATAACTTTTCTCTCGTTTAGTTTCATTCTTAATCAATAATAAAAGCTAATACTCCAATGCAAATAATTATTCGTTTTCAAATGCTTTTGATTTCAGGAACGTCAGGGCCATTAAGATGAGATTCATACCACAAGACATTGAAGTAAAGTTCATTCTCCTTTTCAATTTTCCTACCACATAATTCAAGGTGAATAAAAAGGAAAGAAAGAATCTAAAACTAACCTGCAAGTTCCTTCCACATCTTTCATAAGCTTGGAAACAAGATTATCACGAAGGTTACGACCAAAGTAACGAGGATGCAATTGCATATTCCGCTCCAAAACTATATGAAAGAACATTTTCTTGTTTGATTTCCTTCTACCCACTTCATGAACAAATCTGGATAAATTATACATACAAACAACAATTACATGGAATGAAAAAGTAAGCAGAAAATCAAAGGGACGAAGAAAACTCAACGAGCAACAGTATAAACAGCAGCAAATGAGATGCTCACCGCAGAAGGAAATAACAGCCGAGCTCCGAAACGGTTCCTAGCTGAGGATGGATAGCGTATCTCCTTTAGGGGGGGCAAGCCGGCCGGACGAGTTTTTCCCTTCAGTGAAAGAACAGAATTAAATTTAGAATTTATTAATTTACTTATTTGTTAGGATTCGGACTAGGGAGGGGAAAGAAAAAATCATTGACATGAATTTTGCTAAGGTTTATAAATAGATAAATTTTATTTATATATTATAAAAATAAATTATTAAAATACTTTAGAATTATTATTATTATTATTATTAATATGGGTTAAATACCTAATTTGTCACGGAAGTATTGCTAAGGGAGCGCCCAGTACCCGGAAGTATTTTGGGTATCATTTTTTCTCCGGAAGTTTACAAAAGAGAGCAATGCCCCGGAAGTTTTTTTCGGAGCAAATTTACCCCGGAAATTTTGTTTAGGAGCAAATTTTTGTAAACTTCCGGGGCAAAAATGATATAAATCCAACGATCAAGATCAACGATGGACAAAATTACTATGTTTGTAAACTTCCTAAGCAAAATGATACCCAACATACTTCCAGATGCTGGACCTCCCTTAGCAAAACTTCCGTGGCAAATTAGGTCTTTAACCCTAATAATATTTATGCATTACAACCTATACCTATTATTTTTCTAACGTTTTAATTTAGTTCTTATAATAATCACTCCTATATTCTTACTTTCCAAACGTTAAAATTTAATGCCGTAATTTTCAAATCTCATGTATATGCCTGCCATATTTTAAAAAAAAAAATTGTATGTTTGGAAGTCTGTTCGAGTTAGTTAAAATATATTGACTATCCCTCTATTTTACTTAAATTACATAAACCTCCCATCTATTTTAAAAATGTATGTAAACTTCCCTCGAAATTAAAATGTATGGTACAGAAACCTCCTTTACATATTTGAGATTCCACTTCTATCCACTCAACCATTAGTTACCATTAAATTTAACTATTATACATTTTCTTTGACCAAAATACCCTCTTTTAACAAATGAATAAACATTTATATTTGCCTAAAATTAACTTTTACGCAAACAAAAAATAATTCTAATAATATATGTCCACAATTCCCAATACATTAAAAATTTTATTAGTTTTTATTATATTATAAAATTTAGTTTTTTTAAAAAATTGTATCATATTTATTGAAGTTTATTTATTTAGTATTCTTTTAAATGACTAAAAATATATTTCTTTGTTTGTTTTTTTTCCAATGACACCATGATTTTTTTTTTGGCCGAACAATGACACCATGATTGAAAACATATTTGAAAGGTATATTTTTAATCACCATATGTTATTAATAATGTTATAACTGATATTTATTTAAAATTTTAATTTTTTAAATACATTTTTTGCACAAACGCTTATAAACACGTCTACTTAAGTATGCATCAAATGAAAGAATTAATCATATTTTAATTCATTTTTCTATTTTTGCATTAATTAAATTAATTATGCCTTTATCTCAATATCAAAAACAGTAACGGATAATTATTTACAAAACTAAAAATAAACTAGAAAAAGGAAGAAGAAAAAATCTTAATTAAATTACTAGAACAATCTTAGAAAAAATTAGGGAATAGTAATGATGAAGGGTAAATTAGTAAATAAAATTTATTTATATATTAATTTTAATTAAAAAAATTTAAAATATTTAACGTAGTTAACGATTTGGACTTAAGTGTATATTTTGATATGTATAATTAAGGCAAAATGCAAGGGAGGTTAAAGTATTTTACTCTATTTGTTAGGATTCGGACTAGGGAGGAGGGAAAAATCATTGAGTCATGAATTTTGCTAAGGTTTATAAATAGATAAATTTCATTTATATATTATAAAAAATAAATTATTAAAATACTTTAGAATTATTATTATTAATAATATTTATGCATTACAACCTATTATTTTTCTAACGTTTTAATTTAGTTCTTATAATAATCACTCCTATACTACTACTTTCTAAATGTTAAAATTTAATGCCGTAATTTTCAAATCTCAAGTATATGCCTGCCATATTTTTTGAAAAAATTGTATGTTTGGAAATCTGTTCGAGTTAGTTAAATTTTGATTAAAGTAATCAGAGGGTAACTATATCAAAAATTACAAAATTAATTTTCACAATGAGTTACCAAGCAAGCCCTAAACTTATGATGAGCGTTAACTGAGAAGAAATGACGAGTTTCACCATTTAAGTTTATTCCAATTCATTTCACACATAAGTTCCTACATTATGCTGCCCATATGTTTACGCAAATTAAAACAAAACACCTCACATATACTTACCTAGTATACTATTAATTATGTTGGAAAAACAACTTTTACCGTTAATCCAAACAGGCACGGCTAATAACAATAAGATCTACACATTCTATTAGTTGTAATAGACAATTGAAAACTTTTTCATTGTATTTGACACCAATTTCGGCTCTAACACTCCTCAATGCCATCCATATAACATTTTAAGTTGAGATTCTTCCTATGCTATACAATGGGATATCTTATGGCATATTAAGGAATGAAAAATTCTATCAAGGAATTGTATGTTCTTCCTTATGACACACACGCAAGCGTGCACGTGTGCTCAGAGTGTCAGCCAACAATTGCGAGCAAGCTCTCTCTGACAGGTGGAATAGAGCAAAGTGTTGTGCCAAAGATACCATTCAGAGCATAAGCAATTGCACAAAATGGGAGTGCCTCAGGTTCATTGGCAGATAATGCTGCTGTTCCGAGTCCATGAGCACTGTCACAATTCAACAATTAACAACAGGCAAATAAGCCAAAGTGCTTTGAGAAGAAAATAAAAAAATACCTAGAATGCTGCTAATGAGGAATTGGAAATACAGATTGCTATGACAATGGATGGCTTAGATAGATTTTCTTGGTCAAATAGCTAATACCTAGATGCAGTTGCTATTCCTCGAGCAATTGGATCACGAAAACGAAATTTATCAAGTGTTGTTTGCGCAAAATTGGCTCCAACTAGACCAGTTACAACAACCACAGTTGCTGTGAGAGATGAAATGGCACCTGAAAGTATTGCAAAAAAATTGAAATAGCACCCAGGTGCACATAAATACTAGTTCATGTTTCAGAATTTAAATTCAGTTGCTGCGAATATACAAGATTTTTTTTTTTTTTTGGTAAACGAATATACAAGATTTTACCTTCAAAAAACGATATAATGCTAAGGGCCAACGCGAGCGTTATACATCTGGGTAGGATTGACAATGTTAAAGATGGCTCTAGCCCAACTAGACGTCCAACAAGAGCAGTTGAGTACAGTGAGAATACTGTTGAGACTATGACAGAGGTGAAAATCTCAGCAGCATGCCTTTTTATAAGCTGAATGATAGATAAATCAATTAATGCTTAATGACTTTGCGATGATTTCGTATTTGTATTTATATCAGGCTTCTTTTTATTATTCTTGTCGTTGTTATGATTGGTAACGTGCACAATGGGCGAATATTAGGAAAGGCTGCTAATAACCACAGTTCGTATTCACATTTCTTTAGGCAAGGTAAAATGCTGCTTAGGCAGATTCAAGATTGCACCATAGTTTACTATTAAACACTGTTGAGGTACGAAACGGCCAACAATAGAAAATGGCTAGCATGGTGAAGAGAAAATATTGAGTCATTTACTTCAGTTTTGGGATTTATTTAATGAGAAAATCAGATAGTTACCTTTCTTTGTTTGAACATAGAGAAAGCAAATGAGAGAATAACAGAATCCAAAAATGCATTTAGAATGTCACCAGCTCCTGGATTAGAGGATGCATTTGTAAGATAATATCCTGTGTACAAAGAAAAATAAATCAAATTAACATTTGAATAGAAGAATTGGCTGGGGAAAAGAACCACGTTGTCCATATGAGAGAGAGAGAAGGGGGACGCTGATTTGGGTTTTTAAGAGTTGAGCCTAGCTCATTATCAAGAAGTTTGATATTTGATGAACTGCAAGAAGTTTAATGAATTAGATACAAATGATTTGGTACTCAATTTGGCCGTCTGATGCCAAATGCTTAAATATAGACAGTTGAAATCAGTGTTCCTAACTAGTATTGATGAAATCAAAATGCATTCCTGCAAGAAGATGGCAGCCAATGACAGAACAAGTCATGATGTAGTGAATTAGATGGTTAATTTTCAATCATACCTAGAACAGGTTCGAAGCCTAACTTGGAAAGATATCCAAAAGCCAATGCTAACAGATCTGCAGATAGCGTACAACAAATAATTGGATGGAAGACCTTCTTCATACTTGATGGAAGCCTGGAAATAAAGAGTTTAAAGAAAGGATAAACTTCCATTAAAGAAGCAGTTCATAAAAATAATGGTTATTTACCTAAATGCTTGTAGCTTGTGACATGAGAATATTTGATTTTGGGTTTGATATTTATCCTCAAATGAACAAAAAAACAGTGCAGCTAATGTCCACTAAAGAAAAAGAAAAAGGAAACTTTTACCCAGAACCAAGCATGTAGCCCAACACATTGGAAGCAAGTAAGAATGGAAGGCACGTTCTAGCATGAGTTCCAAATGCTGTAGGGTTAAAAAATGCAACAACAAGTGATATAAGCAGAATCCCAGTCCAAGCCCACACTTCAATGGAAGAAAATGGAGATGGCTTTTCCATAGGCTCAGCATCCATCATTTCTGTCTTCACAGCTTTTCTTATAGCAAGAGCTGTGAAACCAGCAACACAAAGGGTAGCCAGCCAGCCTCCAACTGCACAATGCAAACAGATACCAACATGAAATTGAAAGAAAACAATCAGTCCAACATAGACAAATCAAACAGGGGGTGCAAGTTTTTAAAAGAAGATGGATCTTCAAATAAGGAAAAAAGCTTGAAGGCAAAAAGAAAAGAAAAGAAAAAAAAGCTTAACTAGTAGTCAAACAGCTAAAATCACTATTATAGGACACTTTTTAGTTTTTCTGGTATTGTAAATCTTGAAATTCGATCCCTCCATTTCTTACTGAGTCAATGTTATCCTTCAGAATTTAGAAATAACTCAATTAAGTCCTATCTTCTCTGATTAAACCATGGATGTAATTTCAGCCCTTGGACTTGATAGATGGCACGTAATTAAGATCACTCTAAATTTTGCTCAAATTTATGAGAAAAAGGATTATAAAGGGAGATCACTAATGACTAAACTAACGATCTCACTTGGTTTACCCATCAATCACCCAGCGAGCCTAAAAGTTGAAACTGCATCTACATAACTGAATTTACTGTAGCATTTAAATCCTTCACCTTAAAATTAAGACATAAGAACTACACGATTTCATAATGTTGGAAAACAACAATGATTCAATCAAAACTAGAGGCACGAAATTGCAAGTTTTATAATACTGTATATGTAAGCCATGATAGAAATTCCAGTAAATAGTGATTGAACTAAATTAAAACACTAGATTTTCACCTAGGAATCTACAGACGATGGAAGAAATTAGGATAAGGCCTGGCTAAGCAGGCAAAAGCAAGCAGCTACCTATGATAAAGCCAATCTTGATGCCTGAAGCAGCAGGAATATCTTTAATAGAAAGCGGCAAGACAACCAACGATGGAACGTAGAACAACGGCAGCCATCTATGAATGAACATAAACGCCGGTTCAAAGAACTTCATCAAGGCCATAGCAACAGAAGGCACGGTGCAGTCAAGAACCACCAAAGCAGAAAATATACAGAACATCCCAAATAAAGCGCTCGGGAACTGAATAGAGGCAGCAGAAAAGAGTTTCTTCAAAAACATATCGATCGCGAAAAAAAGCCCGAGAGAGATGATCAAGTGAAGAACCCTAAACACCTGAAACAGACTCGATTGAAGAAAATAGAAAACAATTAAAATTTAAACCCCCTAATGTAATCAACTATCGAAGTATAGAGAGTATAGACGCACAGTTTGGCTCACTGTGGAAGTGTTCTGGCTCTCAGCTTCGTCTGATTTTGTCGAAATTTCTCTGCTAATGAGACTTTCATGGGTACCCATATGGAGGAACCTGGACTTGAGTACTGGAAATGTGATGGGTATGATTGAGGTTTGCAAGAAGGATCGTTCTTACGAACTTCGAAGGACATTGACAGGAAGGGTTGGAGAATCGACGAAGACTCTGTTAGGATTGGTCTGAAATGAGCTGGGTGATAGAATTTTGGATGGTTATGACTGTGAAAGGAAACATGGTAAGAATTGGGGCGCGTGGTAGTGGTGATAGAGATCGCCATGAAAACGGTGAAACAGGTGAAACCGGGAAAGGAGCAGATTTTTTTTTATATCAAAGGTGCAGATAAGAGAGAGCGAATTTTACAAAGGATAAGACCAGAATCAGATAACAGATATTTGCATTTAGAATTTGAGAGGCCCAAAGCACATAGCCCCCACAGAAGAAATCTTTACAAAGGAGAGAGAGCAGCGAACATCGGGGGCAGTCTTGATGGCAGCGAAAATAAAGGAAAATTCATTTCAGGGCCCTTTTAGAACTGACAATCTCAAAAAAAACCCCAAGATTCTGAAAATCCCAGAAAAGGCCAAAAAAAACCCCAAGATTCTGAAAATCTCAAAAAAGGCCCCAGGGCCTTTTCTGAAATTTTCAGAATTTTTGGTGAGTTGTTAACTAGGTGATATAGTTGTTAACGGGTAGGTTTTAACAACTAAATCACCCCATTAACAACACTTTGCTAACAACTATATCATCCTCGTTGACAACTATATCAGTACCCCGTTAACAACTATATTAGCCCCGTTGACAACTCACCCAAGATTCTGAAAATCCCAGAAAAGGCCCTGGGGTCTTTTTTGGGATATTAGAATCTTGGGGCCTTTTTTGGGATTGTCAGTCTTAAAAGGACCCTGAAAATAATTTTCCCAAAAATAAATTCAAGAACAGAGGAGTGATTATTGTGACGGCAACAAAGATTTTGCTCTCTTCTCTTTTCTTCCACCTATTTAGTGCCTCTAAATTTTATCTTTATGGATTTTGTTGAAGTCATGTGTGTCACTAATTCTTTTCTCGAACTTAGAGTAGCTATGAATTGATTCTTGGATTAAAGCTTGTTTAACCATTAAATTATGCTTAATATTATCTTGTTTATATGTCCTCTCTATTCACCACTAAGCATGAAATTGGAGAATTTTGATCACACTTGGGAAATGGATCTTAATTGGACCATAGAATTAAGTAACATGAGATTGAAATTTATTCTAATTTGCTAATAGGATAAAAATATATTTATTGGACAGAGTCATGTTAGAGTGAAGTTGGATATTTATTGCCTCTTTAATAGATTGTTAGGAATAATAATTTTAATTTGAGACTCCACATTAACAATTAACAAGTAAACATATGCTCTCAAACTCTTTATTTGAAACGCTAGTTTACTATTTTTCTTTTCTTATTTTTAAATTGCTCGTTAATCTCATTATCTTTTATTTACTCAATTTAAATGAACCTATGAAATTTAATGCCTAGTTTGAAGGAGAACTAATAGGGATAAATTATAAAATTATTGATAAATATAAAAATTATGTATTATATTAAAGATAAAGATCAACTCCCAAAATATATCTTAATGATCAGATGAGCATTATTTTACTAAAAAAAAAAAGGTCTCATAATAATATTTATCATCTTATAATCATTAAATTCTAAAAATTAAATATTTAATTTTAAAAATAAATTATGGATTAATAAAATCAGAGGCCTTCAAATTCTCATGCCATTCAAATAGAATTTAATTTCTATGTTATGAGCCTCATAAAAAAATGATAAAATTGAAAAATAAGACCTTAATCCATTTTACTCCTAAATTTTTAACTTCTTAAAATTATCCTTTTACATATATTAAAAGCAAAAGGAGTTTTCATCAATGAGGGCAGTTTTTAATGCGAATTATTAAAAGATGTGTTTTAAAGAAACCAAGTCATGTTATAAATAACCAATTTTCTTAATATTTAAATTAGTTATCTAGTTCTTAGATTTAAAACCGGAGAATATGTATTTACAAACAAAGCCCTTAAAAAAACTGGTCGCTTGCTAATTGCTATCAACATTCCTTAATTGTTCAACATTACAAGAAACACAACAAACCCCACTTAGAGTGGGCTTGATCAAGTAAGACTATCCTTACTTCTGCCAAATTTTCAACTCCAACAAAAAAATCCCACATATAAAAGGGAGCTATATCATTTACATTAAAAAAAAAAACAAATAACAATATAAAGAGCAATTACAAGGAATAAAAACCTGAATACACAACTAAGTAATGATGAGTTAGAATTCTTTGAAGCACTGAGTTGCTTTGCCTTCAGATCTGATCTTCCACATTCATTCAGTTGAAGAGAAAGCAACATAATAGAATGTGACTGTATAAAAGACTCACATCCAAATCCAATATCTATTGGGAGTGATTAGCTTCAAGGTTAAACTTGATAGTGATGAATATAGTGCGGAGGAGAGGGCGGGCGATAATAATAAGATTGAGGTGGTGATGCAGAATAGTCATAGTGAGGATAAGACTGAGGTGGTGATGCAGAGTAGTCATGGTGAGGAGGAGAGGGTGGATGAACATGAAGAGGAGAATGAGAACTGAGCTCAATTGATGGCGAAGCGGCTTCATGACTTTGGTGTTTGTCTACTCTGATCTGAACAAGCTCTTCTTCTACCTCAAATGACCGGAAAATCGGATGCAAATATGCATCAGCCAGATATGCCTTGATGTTCAGGTTAGGTTCTGCAGTTTTCTCCAATATATCCTTTGCCATTGCTTCCTGTAAAAATCAGAGAATTGGATTTTCAGTGCCAGAAAAAGGAAAATAGTCCGTCACAGTCACACACATTTTATGAGATGTGGACAGGTAAATATGAAAGACATGAAAAACGAATCATTTTTCGATTGATTTAGGCCTAAACTGGATTTCCCCCCAAATGAATCATTTTTCCACCTTAAATGGAAAGAATCAGAACTCAATCAAAAAAATTGGAGAGAATTAATGTATAATCCCACATAAGCAATCTAATTACTAAAAGTCCCACAACAATTAGCAGCACGCAATGACAAGATTCGGTGCAGGAAATGATAATATGTTGTATACTACTCACTTCTTATGGGACTTTTTAGTGATTAAATTACTTATATAGGACTATACAGTGTTTGACATGCTCACATGCCTTTTCTTGTTGGCTAGGTTGATCCATATTTTGTGGGTTGTGTTAACTTTAATAGGTGGATCATTATGTATAGAAGACAGGTAGATCAAGCAAAATATCTAGTTATTGTAATATGTTATGCCCCTAATAACTTTTTCGCCTCCAAAGCAAAACCAGAAGACAATTTAAAGAAAAGAATCTTATGAACATTTGCCTTTGTGCAGGGTCCAGGTCTTACCTCAAGTGGATATTTCCTAAATGCTGGCTCAAAACGATTCTTACAATATTTGTGGAATACTAATGTTAGTATTGGTAAGATTACAAGCAAAGGTGTAGACTTGGCTGCTTCTTTTGTGCTCAGCAGACCCAACAGAAGAAGCTGAGATATTAGCAAGCTCGCTATGATGCGGCTATGAACATGTGGCCAGAATGCAGCAGCACTTTCATATTGTTGATTGTAGACATTAATTATCTGCATAGTTCAGCATCAAATAGAGCATTATATACAGGTGATATGCCACATCATGCTGATATTGATCTTTTTATAATTCCATTTGAAGAAGAAAATTAGGGTTAATGTTATTATTGGTCCTTAATGTTTGATTGAATTTCGGTTTGGATCCCTATAGTTTCAAATTATTGGTTTTCACAAGGACTTGATATGAGTTTAAGTATAAGGACCAAAACCAAAACTTATTAAAAATATAGGGATCAGTCATTAAACACAGACCAAATCTATATAAAAATATAGGGACTAAAACCAACGATTAAAAACTATTAGGGACAAAAGCAAAATTTAATCAAATTATAAGGACTAACAAAGGTATTAACCCCAAAATATTATATTGGATGTCTGTAACCAAAGAAAACATATGATGAAAGCCTACTTATAAAGACTACACCTTCCTGGTTCATTCTTTACTTCTCAAATGTCCAGACAGTTATGAGTAATCTACTACTTATAAAGACTATTTTGAGATGAGTGACTATGTGTGCATATTCTATTCTAATTCTTCTAGAAAAACAACAATTAACTGACCTGATGACGGTATACCAAATATGCTAGGGCAAAGAAGACTAGAATGAAAGGAAGGAGGATTGGAGTGACCACAGCATACACAATTCCGAGAAGGAAGTATAGCTGTAGACTCGGAATCGTCTCCTTGAAGTCAACGCTCCCGGGGTCCATAGCCTTCTCTCTGTCTCTTTCTGTTTTAACTAAGAACATGTTCTTGAGATGATATATAACCAATGGCTTCAATCTGAGAATCTCACCAGCAATTCCAGCCCAGCCATCAACCATGATGTATGTCATAAAGAAGGTAGCCTTCATTGGAATGGAAACTCCGATAGTTCTAGGAATTCTATAATCAATCACACCATGCACAAAAATTAGTCTCATAAAACCCCATTACATGGTAATGATTCATATTTAAACATGCTTGGAATAAAGAGATAATGGTACAGAAGATTTACTGAGTGGGTGGTTGGTGAATGAAAGCATGCAATTGCTCAAATGCAGTGCCAGTCACTATGCTTCCCAAGAACACATTCACAAGCATAAAATAATAATATTTTGCAGCAGCCCTCCGCTCTAGCGTGGACAATGCGATATGCCCCTCGATTTTTGACATGATCAAAAGAACTGTCGGAAGGATATACAGAAATATTTTAAGAGCCAGACCAGGAAGAAAACCTTGAAGAAAGGACTTGATGAATTTCCTGCCAAATGCAACCAAAACCTCGTAAGGTTAAGAACAAGTTAATTATAGCCTGCAGACTATGAATCATGATGAAAAACCTGAGGAGTCAGAATATCTCTAACAAGTTCAGTCCAAAGGAGTATGTGAACTGGTCAATTCCAAGCATCAGTATCAGGGACAACTTTATAAACTAACTGAACCTCGTTTGACTGTATAATTGAATATTATAATCTGATTACTAACCCTATCCGTGAATCAGGTGGCTAGGGGGAAGTAAAGGCAAAGTAAACTTCTCAACAAGAGTTATAGAAGGATACTTTCAAGATACATGGAAAAAGTATTCCTGTCGGTCCATCATGTTCTTTAGTAACAGAAAGGGCAGTAACGTAAAAATGATAAAATTTAGAATAACACAATATAAAACCACATAGGGAAAAAATGAAGGTGAGGGTATTCCAAAATATGGATTAATTAATAACTGAGAATACTAAAATTTGTTTAGTAATTGAAAGAATATGAGCTACAGAAAGAATAGCCTTTTTATGCCAAGATGTAATAAAAGTTTAATGCCATAATGGTGTACATACAGCTTAGCGTTGCGATTCCGGACAAATTATTTCAGGCACCAAAATTTACAATAAAGATTGTGCATAGAAAGAGTTCGGAAATTTAACAATGGAATCATAATGAGCTTCTCTGACATGTTTTCAAAATAGACCAAATTGACTTACAATTCTATTACTGGTCTGAGGAAAGGAGCAACTCTTTCAAGACCCTCCAAATTTGCAAGTGATTGCACAAAAGCAATGGGAATCATGTAGAAGAATACCAAGGCAAACACTGACATTGAAATTATGAATTTTCGGACAGTTAAAGAGAAAAATGGTATGGCCAAGTTTCGCCAATACACATCACGAGGTTCTGGAGCCCAATTTGTCAACCACAATGTGGGATTCTTATTTTGTTGTGTCTGTGCACACACTGCTGCTCCCCAACGAGAATCAAATGAGAGAAAAGCGACAGGTAAAATAGATTTTGGATCTTTTATAATTTTCTGGCGCTCCAATGTCATCTGCTCAAATCAAGAGTGGGGAATGTAGATACATGAGGGTAGCTCAACAGAAGAAGGGGATAAATTCAAGCATCAAAAGGAATGGCACAAGACACTACTTGGAAAAAAAAGAAGAATAGTAACTAGGAGGAGAAATTACGAAGAATTAACAAACTACTAAAGAAAGAAACAAGCATCGCTTACTTTTTATCAAGGTCCTTTATCAGCCTTTTGTAGTACTCAATAGCATCAACTTTTCCACCACAAAGCCCTAAGAATCCCGTCTACAAAATCAGAAGCATTAAGATTATCAAACGCTGGTCTTCATGAACAATTGATATTGAGTGACTTGAAGAAAAGCTTGAAGTTCACAATAAGGACTTACCTTCACAGTTGGCCTCTTATCAGGATGCCTTTCAAACTTAAGCTGGTAATAGTCCAGCCAATTTTGAAGCCTATCTCTTCTCCTTGCAAGTCTAGCGAATTTGTTGCCATTGTAGACAGCCTGAACAACAAATGGGCAAATTACAATCTAGAAATTGGATATAATGCAGTAAAAAAAGCTGGATAGAAGAAATACATGAATTTTATCAACTCATCATTCATTGTTGCCTGTGGAAATTATTCCCCCGAGCCAGCTTTTAGGATATTAATTACCTGGTGACCAATATAATGATTTGGGTGATTTTTCTGAAAGAAGTTATCCACAGCATCTGATACTAAACGACCAGATACATGAGGGATATTCCTGACAACAACCTGCAACAAGCACATGAATCTTAAGACTTAAAAAAATATGCCTCGCTGTAATTGAGAAAGTCATAGGAACTCCAATATATGCATGTTAAAGTTGCAACTAGTAACAATCTTAATTTAAGTCCACTCTGTTATAAGTTGAGTTAAAACTTTCTACTCACTGTGAATTGCTCTACACTCCTGCGTTGTGATGCCAAGAACCGCAATCTCATTGATGCTACGGTATCATATTCTTTATATAGAAGGAAGCAAATCCAAATTGTGAACAGATACTCCAAAGCTATGTGAACAAAAAATCTGAAATTAATTGAAACTGTTAGACAATTGATGTATCATTAGAGTGTATAATAATTCAGAGGTGATATTAGACACTGAAAGCCCCTCTTATGAGCAAATTTGGTGGATTATCTGCTACTGCATATTGAATGTTTTATTCACGTGCAAAATTCAGAGTAGGATTTCCATAAACTTCAAAAGAGGACGAGTACACGATTCTTATAGGAGCTAGTTTTATTTTATTCAGATAACAAGACATCTTACCAGGTTTATTTACATATTTTGGTTGAAAAGTTCATGGTAATAGATGAACTCCTGAAGATTAAGGAGGAAAATAAATTCACATTTCTTGTTCATAGGGATATATGCAGAGCCCATCCTTAGATATGTACCCAAGGCAAGGTAGTCAAAGGACTACTATGACATTATAGATATTGAGAATTATCTTCACATTTGACTGAGTAGGATGTTGAGACTTCATTTTCAAAAATAATTATACTTAGCCCTTCAGCTCAATACCACTCCCTTTTATACTGAGACATTTCAGGATATGCTTCAATCAGATTTTTCGTAAAATAGTTTTATCTTCCAACAGTGACTTGCAAAGTCCATATCAAGAGAAGGAAGCACCAACTTAAACCTCAAAGCAGAATATTTTGAATTTTTGTTTTCATTCTTTGTTAAGAGGAAACAAAATAAAAGTACCTTATAGATTTAGCGGGAACATTTGATATGGAGAGTTTGTCAATATCGCTCACAACCAGTTCTTTCTTCAAGAAAAGTAACGTCCCACTTGATACATTGACTGGGATAAGAATGAGGAGAGCCACGATTGCTGTTGGAATAAAAATCTTTAAGCTGCAAGACAAAGAAAGAAAAATTAGTCAAAATTCTTGCACCAACACAGTAGAATAGTTCTGATACCGATAGAAAATAGAGCAACAAGACAGTATAGCACTTTTAAAACTAACAGAAATTAGAGCAACAAGAAGTTCTAAGGATCATCATGAATCATGGTCTCTAATGTATTTACAGTCACAAAGGCTGAATAATCGGCCAGTGTGATCCTCGGCAAGTTCGACGGTACTACTTATACTGATGATAGTAATCCTTGAATTATTTGGAAAAATGGTCCAAACCACTGAAACTGTTCAGAAGAAGGATAGTTTATAGTCTGAAGGAACAAGGACTCAACACACAAAACCAGAGTAGTGTCTGTAAAAAACTCAAAAGGAGCTAGAATCAGCACAAGAGTGAAAATGAATAAAAACAATACAATGACCAAGTGGCTTAGCATTAGATGGGAAACTTTTGTTTCTGAAAATTTCCAAACGTTGTGGCTGCACAACAGCGCATCATTTCAAATTCCCAGTGAAAAGGAAAATACCATAAACACGTTAGAGATTAAGCCAATGCTACAAAGCGAGCTTTATCAGCATAAAAAGCATCACAAAGATTCACAATTCGGCACAACCTCAGGATATTTTACCATAGAGTCAGCAGATGAACATAGCAAATAAACAACAATTCACCTCAACCACAACGAAACTCATATTTAACAGCGTGTGTAATATCAAAGAACTCTAAAATTATACACAAGAGCTAAAAGAGAGCAACCCCAAAGTATAAATTCTGAGAAAAACAGCAGAGTCAAGGCCAGCATGGGAGATAATCTCGGATTCGCTCATTCTCATAGCCTGAGGCATCCAGTTCAAGAACGTGAAATAAGTCCAGACATTGAGATTCACAAATTTCCCCACAAAATTACGAGAGCTCCTGGGGCTGCTCCTTTCTCCACTGATATACCATTTGGGGAAGTAAACTCTGTCATTGATGGGTTGAATCTTGAGCAGAGCAAAAGCAAGCAAGAACGCAAAAGCAGTGAGAATATTGATGAGAGCAGAGACTCCAATGTCCGCCAGAGTAGCCATTGCAGAGACGAGAGGAGAAGAAGACAGGGAATAGAAGATAGAGATAGAGAAAGAGAAGGCAAAGGAATAACAGATTTCGCAGCAAAAACCGAATTGTTTATTACAGAACGAAAAGTGGGTTCTTCGCTGTTTGGACTTCACAGACACAGTAATAAACTAATAGTATAAAAAATTGAAGTTAGGCGTTGTTTGATTCTGATTTGAAGAGCGATAGGAGGCGTGGTTTGCATGTGCCAGTGAAGAAGAGTGAAGACGACTTTTAGAGCCAGGGAGAGAGAGGTGGGTTAGGTAATGATGCGTTTCATGTGATGAATTGTTACGTTTTTTACTATAAAAAAAATTATGTGATTTATTAAAAGTGAGTAAAAATTCTATTTTTGTCCTTTAACTTTAAATAGAGTCTATTTGGCATGGCTTTAAAAGCCAAAATGACATGGAATTTGGTTAAGCTGGAGAAAAAAATATGGGTGATGAAAATAATAATGATGATCCAGTTGATGAAGCATCCTCATCAATATCTTCAACACGAATGAATCGCCTTCATGATCAAATCAGAAACCAACTTGTAGGGGATAGATTTATTTATGTTCAATAATTGTGTTGTAAATTTTTTAATGGTAATGTTACTATTTTATTTGGTAAATTTATATTTATTTTAAATTTTTATCCCAAACTATCACATTTTGTACAACATATTATATATATATATATATATATATATATATATATATATATATATATATATATATATATATGAATTTGATTCATGTCATTTTTTATCTAATCTATCTTTTTAAAAGCTATGTTAAACAAATGCCCATTAAAAACAAAAATAACTTCTGTCACTGCTATCTCAAACACAAATCACATTAAAAAAAGTCCATCAAAAAATAAGTCAATTAAAAAAAATCCATCAAAAACAAAAGTTACTTCTACGAAAGCTATCCCAAATAAGTACTCTCTCCGGTTTTAATTATAATAACACTTTTGTAGTGCAAATTATATGCAATTTATACTACAAAAATGTTCATATAATTAAAACTGGAGATATTATATTTTTAGTCCTTTTTAATTTCACAGATAAAAAATGATAAGTCAGCAAGTTTAAAATGCTAACATTTCCAAATTTTAATTCTTTTATATAATTACTTTTTATTTTAATTTTAAAATCAAGTTTTGAAAAGACATGTTAGCATTTTAAATTTGTTGAGTCGGCAATCTAAACTTACCGACTTAACATTTTTGTTACTAAATTTGACGGTGTTAATTTAAAATAATCAAAACACATTTTTTTTTTAAAGTTAAAAGATTAAAATGAAACATCGTCTAAAGTTAAATGATGACATTATACTTTAATCAATAAGTAATTTAATTCTTAATCTTATAAAAAATAGATTAAATTAGTACTGATGAAGTGATGTAATGGTGACAATTTTTCGGTGTTAGAGAGAAACGAAAATTTGGTCGTGGTTGAAGGTCTTATTTTTTGTTTGATATTGTTGGTCATTTGATTGTCTCCGTCTGTGTCTCTGTTTTACATTAAAAGGCTAAATTTTAAAAAAGGGACCTTTTTTATATTTTTTCTTTTCACGCGGCGGAAAATGTGGGGTGTGATTTGATGGCAAAATCCCTACATTCACGGCAATAGAATAGACCATTGGCTTTGCATGTTGTTTTCCACTCTTATTATTGACTTAAAAATTTACTATGAGTCAATGAGATGAGTTATTTTTATTTAAGTATGAAAATACTCATTGAATTTAAACTATTACCTTCAATCCTAATTATAAGACCTAGTTGACTTTTTCTAAAAAGATTAAGGAAGTTAATTAAGTTACTTAATCATTTCATACGTTGTGTATCTTTAAATTATATGTTAGTTTATTAGTCAAACTAAATAGTTTGAAAAAAAATAAAAATAAAAATATTCTAAAGTAATTTAATCAGTTTCCTTAATCTCTTCAAAAAAGTCAACTAGGTCTTATAATTACCGGAGGAAGTAATACTAAATAGTTATACGAAAATTTAATTTTAATTTTAATTTTTTAAATTTTTATTTGCCAAAAGCAAAGCTCTTGATGCAATAAATATGAGTTACTATATATTTTTAAAATTCGTTAATTGTGATCAAAATTAGCATTAATTACTGAAATGTGTACGTATTGGCGTATTAATTTTATTCATTGTAGAATTTATTAATTGTCAAGATCATGGTAGTGAAAACGTAGATTTTACCTGAAAACGGAAGGAGAATGAAAAATCGTAAAAAGTAAAATCATAATGTAGTAAAAACGTAAAAAAATCGTAAAAACACAAAAGCGTTTGGAAAAATAGTAAAATCGATTTAATAAAAAAAAATCGTAAAATCGTAGTGATAAAACGAGTTTTTAACTATCATGGTCAAAATCGAAATTTTAATTGAATTTTCAAAAATTCACTGGCAAAAAAATGATTTTTTAAAAAAAAGTTGTCAAAGCTATGGTGCAATGAATATGGCCTATTTATTGCAGTTATGCGCTGCCAACTTGGGAATTGTGAAAAAATGGCAGTAATTTGATTTATAATAATAATTCCATCATTTACAGATTTGCCCCCTCCAGTCTAATATGAAGGAGATCTTATATTAAAATTATGTAGCATTATATCTTTATATCATATAATTTTATCATCATTATATTAAAGTACAAAAATATATCACCATATTGCGGCTCATTCTAAAGGGTAAAGACTAAAGAGAACAAATCATTGTTTTAAAATGTACCACGTGTACACACTCCTTCAATCTTACATGTAGTAGCCAGACATTATTTTAAAAAAAAAAATAGTTAATTTAATTATTTATAAAAAAAATTGTGTTGGTGGTTTGTTTAATAGGAAAAATATGTAGAAAATTTGTGTTTGAAAATTTTATTCACCATAACGGCGGAACATGTTTTTATACATAAAAGTACATGTGTGATGCAAGATTTTTTTCATAAATATAATGTATTTATACCTGAATTCATATATTTTTAGCTACTAAAATTTTTAGATAGGGACATTTTATTGATTTTTCCTATTTAATATATTATGTTTAATCATTTACATTAAAACTGATTCATTGATGAGACCTTACTTCTAAGAACATGGTAAAGCTTTCAACTAAATCCTATGTACTCCTCTACCAGTCATATTCTCTGTCCTTAATACAAATAATTTTATTAAATTTATTATATGAATGTATAATTTTATCCTAATTTATTATTTTATATACTATTTTTTCTTTATTAATTATTAATCAGAAGTAAAGTTAGAAAATAATTAATTTTAAAGACGTAATTAATAAAATTTAAATTTGTTACTCATTCTAGTAAAATATGTGTGATGCATTATAATAATTTATAAAAATGACATTGAGAACAGTGGAAATTGGAATAGTGTGTATTGGTGTGAAACAAGGAAAGGTGGTATGAATGTGATAAATGGCTTTTATGAAAGATTCGTTGGATGCTGCTGGCTGAATGGCAAACCAGCTGGGCACTTCCTTTTTACTAGTGCCTCAAGTCCTAAATATAATATATACTTATTATGATTTTTATTATAAGGCACCAACTACCAACATTTTTTGTTCTTATTATAAGGCACCAACTTACTTTAACTAACTCATTTATTACTATTTTTCCATTATGCCCTCATTTTTAACTAACTCATTTAAACCTACATCATTAAAGTAGGGGTAAAGTTGGAAACATTTATTACTTTTAGACCTCATTAATTACTTAACCTTCATTTCTTGGTCCGCGAGAAATGGTAGTTGGTGCCTTATAATAAGGACCAGAGAGAGTAGTAGACATTTTTTAGAGAAATTAAAGAAGTTAAATAAGTTACTTAATCATATCATATGTTGTGTATCCTTAAATTACACGTTTTCAGGTTTTTTCATAAGGTATCAACTTACAATTCTCACAAACCAATAAAAACAGTTAAAGTCATTAAATTTGTCATAAAATTTAAGTAATTTTCAATATTACCCCTACTAATTACACTAAATTTTAATATCATATTAATTATTACTCTCACCCACCACCCTTATTAACTATAGATGTAACACCCCTACCGGCCTCGCCCTTTCGGGTGGCGGATAGAGGGAATCCTTTTTATAATTACCATATTTTACCTAATTACTACTTGTTAGCATGCATTAGAGGTTCACGCGGCAGAGCATTTCCCGGTTGGATTTCAGACAATACTGGCATAATTAAAAGTGAGTAACGAAATATAATCCCCGAAGGGGTTAAATATACAGTCATCCATTCTGTGCCCACAAGGCCAAAAATATACAGTTATCCAAACCCAAAATAAATATCCAAAAATAATCTTCGTACGCCACCAACTCTACCTACTCCACTCATGATCTTACCCTTGTCATCGATATCTGACCCTCAAAGTACTTCCTGAAGCTTTACAAAAATCTGGATTCATAAATAGATCCCAGTAACCGTTAATCTCATATGTAATGCATAAACAGTGTATGTATGCAACCACAATCAGGAAAACACCAAATAAAGGCATTCAGTAACAAACGCGCAGTAACACAAACATACCAAGTATACCGTGTTAACTGCGGAAGGACTAATTGTCCTAGAAACAAACGCGGGACTGCTCAACAAAGCAAGCCCCGGATCCATAGCGCCAGGAAAACACAGTAGTCGGGCTCTGAACCCAGACCACACTGAATGCACACAAACGCATGTCCCTTTTCAGGAGACACGGGTCCACAATCATGGAAAAACAAACATACAAAGCAACACAAAAGCATATGAGGATTAAGGTTACTACCTGATAGTTGACCAAAATTATCGGTATAATTTTTCTCCGGTCCACAAGAATCAAAGTAACCCTAAAATAACCAAGATATATAAAAAATAAGTAACTCTTCTCTTATTTGTTTGATGACTAAAAGTAAATCTTTTCAACCAATCCGAAATTTTCTAAATCTCAATCTTACATCTTATTTGTGAACACGTGGAAGGCATTAAGCATACCAACAATGAATCAATTTCAACACCATAAATAAAATCAATCTCTCATGTTCTTGAAGCTAGCCGACACAACAACCCTCCATTTTCAACAACCATTTTTATCATAATAACCTTCCTTCCTAAACTCCAAACCTTAAATTCAATCATTTATTCATTTATTTTATCTTTTATTCAGTCCCATCTTATGAAGGAAAACGCAGGGGTACCACTTTCACAACCATAAAATCATAAGGCAACTGAAATAATCACTTACTTGTTCTTGGTATTCCTCCCACTAGAAACTTGATCCTTTTCGTTTCTTCCTCCTCCTTTCAGACTCAACCTTTAACATATCAAGAAAGAAGTTGCTCTTTAACATCATAAACCCACGTTGTAAGAGGTAGAGGATGGTGGAATGAGTATACAAAATGCTTACCTTCCTCTTGATTGTTGCTCATTCTTCTTGTATCTTCTTGCTAACTTTCTTGCCTTCTTTTTTTTTCTTCTTCTCACGCCACCAACAGTAAAAATAGGAGGAAATGAACCCTTTAAATAGAACCCAAAGCTGATCCCTTTTTTTTTTCCCCCTTCTTGTTCCCTCTCCATTACACCGGAGAAATCTAGAGAATTTCTCCTCTCTCTTTTTTTCTTGTTGGTCTCTCTCTCCCTCACACATCCGGCACCCTTGGGAGATTATTAGGAAAAAAATTGTGTTTCTTCCATCTTCAAGTCACGTGCTCACTACTCCTTGCTTAATTAATGTTGAATTGACTTTTCCCTCATATCATTTGTTCTTCTTTTTTTTCTTTTTTTTTTTATCCTCTCTGGTCCAGCGGTTTTGAGGGAGTGAAAAGTGCAACATTCTTTTTTTTTTTTTATTCTCTTTTACTTCCTCCTCATGTCTAACCCATTGAAGATTAGTGAAGAAATATATATTTTATTTTCTTTGGCACCTATTCACGTCAGACACGTTGAGAAGGATTGAAAAAAAAGTGTGTACTCCATATCTTAATCCCACGTGATGCTCCCTCCCTCCTTTAATCAAATCTGTATTGCCTCATCCATCAAATTTTCATAGGCTCACAAGTACACCTACAACTAGATCATAATTACCTACTCTTCCCTTTCTTCCATGCGACAAGATGGATGCTGGGGGGTGATTTTATATAATTATCCTTTCACAAGTTCACTTCCTCTCTCTCTTATCCGACGATCTTAGAGAAGTGGGAAGTAATTTAATTATTTTTTTTCCCTCTTCATCTGATCTCTCTTTCATGTCAGATGGCTAGGGAATTATTGAAAAAAATGAGCTTCTCCTTGCCTCTACCAATGTGCTCCACTTCCCTCCTTCTTGCATATCTGACGCCAAGGGGAAAAAATATAAGAAAAATATTTTGTGTGGTGTTCTAATGCTTTCTAGTACACTTCCATCTCTTCTTAAATCCTTATATTGTACCATAACATGGGGTTATATTTCACCTCCTTTTATTAGACGAAAATTATAGAAATAATGAGGGAAAAATATATTTTTACATTCTTTGATATTGTCATCTCAATTTATTTGTAACCATATTTATTAACCATATTTTCCGAATAATTCCACATTATTTCCCATAATTAATATATCCTGTCAGAAAAATAAATACCATTGACTACTACTACTTGATAAAAAATTCATATATTCTCTTGATTAATTTATATGAAAATTTGGGGTGTTACAATAGATATACATGAAAAAATATTTAATGCTCTTTGGAAATAAGTAAGTGTCTTATAAAAATAATCAAATACGGTACACTTGTTAGTGGTGTCTTATAATAAAGATCAGAGGGAGTATATCAATTTATAAGTTAGACAAAATAATTTAGAGAAAAAATCATAAATATAAAATAATTTGAAGAAATTTAACTAACTTCTTTAATCTAGAAAAAAAAAAATCAACTTTATCTAAATTTAGGACCCCAAGGAGTATTTGAAAAGGGTTCATTCTTTTCATATTTTTCAAGCGCATGGTTCCAAAGTAAACCCATTAAAGAAAGTTTTAAATTTTGTTATTTTAAATAAATAAAATTAAACAATAGGAATGGCCAATTGATGGTCACATGAGTACATGATAGGGTGGCCTTCGTTGGCCTTTGAGATTAGTTTAGATTCTCCCGTGATTAGCAAGCTTTTCCTTTTGGGCCCCACCATTTAATTGTCACTCTTTGCCATTAGGATTTTGGAGCCTACTGACATCAAATTCTTCCTTTAAAACATTTTTAAATATGAAATTGTGAGATCGCGCCAGTATGAATTTAATGAGTAAATGACAAAAGAATATAAATCGTATTTATTGGCGAAAAAAACAAACAAAAATTGAGCCATGTTTATCCTCTTTATAAAACAAAATATTCACACATCCAAAATTTTGGATACCTTTGCTTTTATTTTTTTATATGATAAAATTATCTACTTTATATAAAGGAAAAATTGGTGAAAAGCTGGAAATTTTATTGATACGAAGAATCTAATATATTTTTTATATATAGAAAGTACTGATATTATGTAGGATTTCATAAACTATTCAAAATCAAAGCCCTCCTCGTCAATGAAATTGTAAACAAGGGCTCTTCATTGATTTTTCCTTATATAAATAAAAAAATAGAAAAATCTTTAAAAAGTGCCACTTGAATTTTAAAATCTTAAATAAATTATTTTCTAATAAAACGAGTTATCAATTGTTTTACTGTTCTTTTTAATCTCATTATTGAGGTTGTCAACAGGATTTTAAAGTTCAAGTGGTATTTTTCTGTCATTTTTTCTCATGTTTTTATGAGGGAAAAAAAAAAACTTTATTTCATGCTTTTATGAAAAACCTTCATTAAATAATTTAAAATAATAAAACATATTTGGATATTATCTCATGCTTTTAAGAAAAACTTCATTAAATAACTTTTTCTCATTCCCACATGCGATCTATTTTTTATCAATTAATTGACAACACTCTTTTTCTTAATAGAATTTTTGAGAAACAACATATTAATTCCGGCGTGTGAAAAATCTTTTATAAAAAAGAACAGAGTTAATATATGCCTATCAAAGGCAAAATTCAATGTGAAATATATTATCAAATTTATATTTCTTTAGAAGTTATGGTTGACAATTTTTTTGAAATTGGCCTTTGAAATGATTATGAGAAAACAATGCTTTGCAATAATTTAAAAGATCTGTTAGTGACTCATATAATAAGCCTAACAAATGTGCGGTCTAGTAAGGGCGCTTAGCTTTATGGCAGGATCCCTCCATAATCAGGTAAAACGTTAATCACCCATTTGATAATGCCTATAATCCTAGATAGGACAGGTAATAGAGCAGGCATTTGCAGAATGTGGATGCTCATCTTGCTTGAGGGGCGGATTCACGCCTCCAGGAGGAAAACCTAGGCAATCTCTATAAATAGGAGATTGCCCATAAGGTGCACGATTCCTATTCATTACGTTTTACAATACAGTTACATTGAGTACACACCCCACCTCTTATTGACGATCAGTCATCCCTGTGTTGCTCAGTGATCTTCCACCCTTGTTGGTATCTTTCGTATAGATATCTGTGAGGATACATTGACATTCCTTTTGGCGCATTCCTAATTGCTACCGTTTGGGAATCCTTTGATCTAACATAAACAACTTACTAGTCTATTGAGACTAGACTTCTGTATTTTACACCAGAACAAGATCTAAAATTTTATTTCCACAACTCTAGTGATGAGTTAAAATGGGAAAAAAAATGCAAATCATGAAAAGCTGCATGATCGCTTTGTCTCGGATTAAAGTTGATTTTCGAGCCTAAAAGAAACTTAAAGCTGATTAAAAACTCCACCAGATTCCCTACAATCATTATTTGTTTTTGGACGGAACAAGAAGAGTGGTTACCAAAATTATCTTATCATCAATGTGCATAAACATTTAATTTGATATTTTAATTCGATATAACCTATAAACACACAGTTTTTTTTTTTGAATTTCTTTATATTTGAAAATTTTCCCTTATGAAGTTATCATCAATACTTTATAAAATTATTATTTACATTTTTAAAATAAATAACGAGAAATTCCTAAAATAATATTATTTAAATTTTAAATTTTTAAATTCCATAAATAATTTACAATGTCATATTATCATGTGATTTTGATTTTTTTTTCTCGTTCAAAAATCCTAGGACGGCTTCTGCCTACGACGGAATGCTAAATTTTATATTTTTAATTAATTACTATTACTATGATTCCACTACAGTCAATAAAATACTTTTTTCAATATTAAATTACTCTTTTTATGTAAAATTCCCTTAATTTGCCTAATCAATAAAGACAATTCATAGTCAACAAGTTAGTTTTAACGGAATGGGTTTTTACCACTTAAACATGAGCTATTAAGTTCGAGTATATATGAAGGTAAAAAAACACATTTAGGAGAGTTATTTTCAATTGGACTTGATAATACTCAAATAAAAACAGCTTTAAAAAAATATAATTTTGAGATACAAAGTAGATTGAGGTTTTATGTTTAACAAATTTTTCTGCTATTTCTTACATTTAAGACGAGAGCAAGTATTGCATGAGTATTGGACATAAATATAACATTATTTAGGGCTAAGTGATAATTTTATCTTAAAAGTTTTCACCGAGGAGCAATTTTTCCCTAAAAATGTCGAAAAGGGAGCAATTTTGCTTTCACTATTATCCCAATTAATTTTAACCGTCAATCGATCAAATATGCTGAGTTAATAGTCCACATATTTTTTTCGTCATTTTTATTAAGGTGCAAATTTACCTCGTAAATTTTTAATCTAATTTTTTCAAAAATAAAAAATAAAGTAGATGATATATGAACTCCCATGGAAAAGTTACCCCTTAACCCCTATTATTTTTATAATTACTTTATTAATTATCAATATATTGATCTAAATTAATCAAAATTAAATAGTTTAATATTAATATGGAATTATGGATAGAAATCTTCTTCAAGTCCCAGCAGAAATAGAAGTCTTCTTTTTTTTTTTTTTTGGTAGAAAAAAGTTTTGGAGGGTTCGACATCAGTCCCCCACCAAGGCCAGGGCACGGCCCCGGGCTCTATGAGCACTTACTGGGGACTTACGAGATCGCCTACCAAAGGAGTCCCAGCGACGGCAGAGGGGATCGAACCCACGACCCAAGGGCCTAATCCTGGATCCCTTACCATCTATGCCAACTCACATTGGCATAGAAGTATTCTTTTAATCAAGAGTAAATACCTTTCATGGTCCTTGACAAAAAACACGGGCCCCATTTTGGTTCCTAACGAAAAAAAGATCATTTTTAATCCATAAAAAGGACGAATAAGGGTCGATTGGTGGACATTTTGATCCCTCACAAATTTCCAAAAGGTCCCTTTTAGTCCAATAAAAAGGACAAATAATGGTCTTTTTTTTGTCAGGGACCAAATGGAGTCTCTGTTTTTTGTCAGGGACTAAAAAAGATATTTACTCTTTAATCAATACAGCATCACTTGCACACACAAATATATATATATATATGTATATATATATATGAGACAAATAAAAGTCTTTTATAATAACACATTATCACCAACATGTAGCCGGAGCCAAATGCTTATATAATAATATGCTATCTACTAGTACTACCTCCGTCCCTAATTATAGGAGCAATTTAACCGATTTTGGAAGAATTAAGGAGATGAGTTAGATTAGTTAATTTTACTTATTTTCCTAAAATGTTCTTATATAAATTTAAAATGACACAAGTTGTCCTAATTATAAGTGTTTCTAATTTGTCTTACGTTAGATATCCATGACATATTAGTTTATATATGTATATTAGTTATTTTTTATATTGCTATGTGTATACATATAGATCTAATTTTCTTTCCACACGCTTTCTAATTGAAATAATGGTCTTGCTATATAAACATATATGTGGGTATATATATGTGTATACATATAGATCTATCTACATACATAGAGACACACACCCATATATCCACACACACATATATATATATATGTGTGTGTGTGTGTTCACACATATATATATACACATATATATATTGACACATATAAACACAAATACACACACACAGATATATATATATATATATATATATATATATATATATATATATATATATATATATATATAATGCTCCTAATAATAAGTATAAATAGGGGTATTATAGGAAAAAATTGACAAAAGTTAAAACTTGCTCTTATAATTATGACCAAAACAAATTCCAAAATTTACTCCTATAATTAGGGACGGAGGGAGTATTAATTATGATAAGTGACCCTCATTCTGGAGAGTTGCATGGTTCTTTTATTTGTTTTTTTTTTTCTTTGCTCTTTTTTGGTCATGACCAAGAGATGCCCAGCGTTTAAACAGGTCTGAGAGACAAGAAACGGTTTAAAAAAGTAAAATAAAATTATATCCGAAGATACGTACTTTATATATTTTAAATTAGAAAGTTGTGTTTAATAATTGATATGGATATTAATTAAATTTCACGCGTGGCAATGCTTCATAATTTTTTTATTGTTTTGAGGCGAGTTTTTACATTAATAAGCAACTTGTGCATAAGCTATGAATGCGTTGAGATGAAGTCTTCTTTTGTTTTTTTGTTAAATAGTTAGGTGCCTTTTTTTTTCTATCCAGTTTACCGAAACTTTTGGTTCCAATTAATTTGGATTCGCCCTAAGTCAGACCCATGGTCATGGGAAGAGCTCCCAACACCATTATCTTTACTTTCACGCCTCAAACTAAGGACACAGTTAAATTGAAGAAGAGTAAATCACTTTCCACTTACTCCCAACGAATATTGATAATTTAAAGGCGACAAGTGTGGAACTCGTCACAACAGGAATTTTTTTTTGTTTTCCTCATTCATGATCTTATCTGTTCATTTTATACAATTCAAATTTAGGCAAAATAAAAGTATATCACCTTTCATCATAAATATAAGACTTAGTAAATTTTTTTGTTATATTAATAAGACTAATTATATTTATTGTTTTTTTCAAACTATCTTTCATGACTTATAAACTAATATAATCTGATCGTACACAATATATGTTATAATTAAGTAACTTATTTAGCTTCCTTAATCTCTTTTAAAAAAGTCAATCAAGTCTTATATTTGATTAGAGGAAGTAATGTTTAAAACCCGGGATCTGAAATCCAATTGTAAATAGATTGCAAGAAACTTCTGATTAATTTCTTTTTCTTTTTTTCTTTTTTTCTTTTTTTTTAATTTCTTTTTTTATATAAAAAAAGTTTTGGAGGGATTCGGCATCAGTCCCTCACCAAGGCCAGGGCACGGCCCCGGGCTCTATAAGCACTTACTGGGGACTTACGAGATCGCCTACCAAAGGAGTCCCAACGACGGAAGAGGGAATCGAACCCACGACCCAAGGGCCTAATCTTAGATCCCTTACAATCTAAGCCAACTTACATTGGCATTTTTTTTCAATTTCAATTAGCCGTAGTTTGTTTAAAAACGGAAAGGGAAAAAGAGGGGGGCAAAAACTCTGCGTCATCATTGCGTGGTTGGGCCACCAGTTTATTAAAAGCATTTTTTGTTGTCATGGGAAAACTCAGTTTTGGGCTGATATTTCAAATCTTAAAATTAGGTTTTTAAAGGGAAAATGATGTCTAAGTCTCAACTAAAACAAATATTCCATCGGGTCCTAATTATAAGAGTAAATTTTAGAGTTGGTTTTGGTCCTAATTATAAGAACAAGTTTTAAATTTTGTCAATTTTTTCCTATAATACCCCTATTTATACTTATTATTATGAGCATTTATATATATGTGTGTACATATATATGTATATCTGTGTAATATATGTATGTGTAGATATGTGTGTTCGTGTGAACACACACACACACATATATGTATGTATGTGTGTGTCTATATATATGTATCTGTATGTATGTATGTGTGTACACACACAAACACACACACACACACACACATATATATATATATATATATATATATATCTATGTATGTATGTGACACACATATATATAGTAAAATCATTATTTCAATTAGAAAGTGTGCCTTATAATTAGGACCGAAGGGAGTATTATTTTTCTTAGTTAGTATGTAAAAGTCATTCGCCCTTCTTAAAAAGTCAATTTGAAGTCTTATATACGATACTCAAACACTTACTAATCACATCACATCATAATATATCCACTCAAACGAGAAAAGTTAGACCATGTTCGAATGGGAGAAAATAATGGCAAGAAGAGTGACGTGCAGATAAGAGAGTAAATGTTAATATTCGAGTGTTGTGTTAATTGTCTGAAAGTAACAGCTTCCCCACCATACGTCACGTGTTCAAAAGACTTAAAAGACCTCCCAAGTCTACAATAGAACCACAAAATAGCCTAAATGTCATTAATTACTGAAATCAAGTTTTGTTGTGAAATAATCATATTGCCCTTGGTTTACGTACTCTCTCCATATCAGAGAATTACTACTCGAAATAGGGTGATTTAGGAGATCAACGACTACTTCACTTCAAGAAATAACAACTTTAGGTAATGATGACCTGAAGATTAATATGGTCATTTCACATTAAAACTTAATTTTAGAGAGCCCTTGTGAATTTAGGGTAATTGAGCTAGTTTGAATTTGGGGGGTTTTTTTTTTTTTGATATAAAATTTTTAGGAAAGGGGTTGGGCTCACCCACAATCTAAGGGCAGGGCGCTTGGAACCCAGTCCACAGGGCATACTGGACAGATAGTACACATGCCTCCACCTCTATCAGCGTTTCCACTGCTTCCTAGACCCCTAGGATGCCTCCCCCAGCGCCTTGACCAAGGCAGGGATCGAACCCCCTCCCTTGAGGTGAGGAAGTCCAACCCCCTTACCAGTTGAACCCAAAGACGAGGGAGAGGTTGGGGTATTTAAAACTTGCAAGTTTTTAAAAGAGTGTTTTCGTGTCATTCTCCCGAAAACAATTGCGTGAAGTAAAGTAGTTTGGTTGGGCTTTACTTTATAGGCTGTGAATTGGTGAATGTGATGCAACACACGTATGGCATGACTGGCTCTAATCTTCTATTACATCATCTCATAAGTATAAGATATAATTGATTTTTTTTAGAGAAATTTAAAATATTAAAAAAATTATTTTTATTGTAAAAATACTAGATGATGTGGATGTCCATAGACTCCCAACTTTTGATCTTTGACTTTCTACACTCCATAACATCTATAATAAATAATCTTTAAGAGTTTTTATACCCATGAGGATTAACTTTGTAATTTATTTTATGTAACTCTTGGTTAAGGTTTAAGGCCTATATATATTATTCTTTGATTACATCCAAATCGATAAGATATTGCTCAATCTTTCTCTCCAATTCTCTCTTCATATCCCTTCATCTCTTTCATTTAAATATCTCATATTTTCTTGATTTCATAACACGTTGTCTGCACGAGTTCGATCAAAAGGCCTATGGTCTAGTTTTCTATTTATTCTACTATCTAACTTTCTTATTTCAAAACTATATTTTATGTTTTTCATTCTTTGTGTTATTTTATCTTTATAGTTTACATTGTCGATGTGTTGTTCTATGTTATTATTTTTTTACGCTATCTGTTTTTATATCTATTACATATATATCTAAGATGATATAAGCCATTATATGAAATTAAAGAAACTTTTTTATTGATTGTTTCATACATTGAGTTGCATGACTCATATTGAAGATTATTGTTACTTTATTCTCCTTCGCAAGTCTTTATTTAAAAAACTTTTATTTATCATTTTTCAGAAATATCTTATTTATTCAACATTTATATTTCTTTATTTTATATTTTAGTATTCTTTATATTTTATGTTGTTATATTATGTTATTTACGTTTCATTTGTTTATTTACTTATTTAACATTTATATTTTATTTACATTTCATTATTTATATTAATATATTATTGTTTTATCATTATGTCAATATTTTATTTTCAATTTTTTATCATTACATTAGTATATAATAATATTATATATGATTATATGATGTGATGTATATTATCATGGGCTTATATATTGTTTATATTTGATTATAAATTTAAATTTACTTAGTTTAATTTTATTGAATGACCAGAAGTCATATTACTTTTGTAATAGTTCTTATATAAACTAATACTATTGGTTTTATTAAACGACATGATTGACAATAAAAACTTTGGCACTTCGATAATCTAATTGTTACAAATATCAAAACCCTAAAAGCTAAAGGTTCAAATATCAAACTAAACCAAAAAAAAAAAAACTTTTTATCCTTGCAAGATTTTTACGGTAGTTCTGAAGACCATTTGAAGAAATTGATGATGTGTTATTGAAAGCAAAGAACATGTTTATTAGAGTGAAAATGAACATGATCGCATTATATTAGTGGAGTTGATAGTTGAAAACCAATAATACTTTGTCTTGGCTGTCAAACCACAGTCGTGGAAATAATAACATTTATAAGGTGATTAAAATTATGAGCTGGATATGTGGATGCAATATATATTTTGTTGATTTTTAGAATAATTTTCCTTTAATGTTTCCATAATGAATATGATAAACACAAATATACTGATATTTTAGTATATCAAGAAGATATGTGCGAGGAATACGTTTTCATCAGAATATTTGGTGACAATGCATCATTCATAGTTTGATGGCTAAAAGAATGATATGCTTAACATTACATTGGAAGTGATGTTCTTTTCAGGGGGGAGTAAATACAGATGAAGTAAAGACCATGCTTTACTTTTTTCCTTAACCAAGGTTTTGTCCCACGGGGTTTTCCTGGTAAGGTTTTTAATGAGACAACTTTGATTTGTATTGTGTATTTTTTTTCCTTCACCAGATTTTTGTCTCGTTGAGATTTTTTTAGTAAGGTTTTAATGAAGCACAATATTATGGACATCCAAGGGGAGTCTTGTAAAAATACTAGATGACGTGGATGTCCATAAACTCCCAACTCATTTTTGAAAAAATACTTGATTTGAGATTTTGTAATTTCAAAGTTCTTTTTCTATTATTTTCTCAAATAAAAATTGAGAAAACAATTATCTAATTTAGTGAAACTCAACATTTTGTATTAAAAATAGATCAGGGAGATAATGTAGGAGTGAATGCTGAAGATTTTGTTAGAGATATTTTAGTATTTTTAATTTTATATTTTTATATTTGGTCCTTCTAAATAAATACAATTTTTATGTTTTTTCTCTATAAATAATTTTTCCTCCAAGTCCATTATTCTAATTTCCCCAATAATCATTCTATGAATAGTAATATACTAATTATGTGGGTATTATAAACATCCTGTGTGCTCTCTCTGAACTCTAAAAACTTACAAATAAAAAATACAAACGATCCTTACATGAGTTATTCCTTTGCCACTTCAAGGCATAGAAAAGAAATAAGTAATAACTCATCTCAATTTATATTCATTAGAAAAGCTACACATACAATCATTGTTGATAAAATATCCTTTATATTTTTTTTTTTTGACTTTTTTTTTTTGCCTCTTCTGGTTCTCGAAAAAATGAAAAATCTAAAACTTCAAAAGAAGACTTCTAAATATCTAGTTATTTTAAAAGGAAAACTTTTATTAAAATCAGCCTTAATTTATATCAATTTTCAAGAGTGAAGTTTAGACGTTTTCTTATGTACTTATTAATAATTGGAATTAATTTAGTATAATTTGTTAGGTGATTAACATGGATTCAATGAATGCTAGAAGGACCAGATTACTTTAATAAACAAACTCATTGCTTTGTTAACCTGGCCCATTGAGAGACTAAGAAACAAAGAGAGACTAATTGAGATTTAATACAAAAGAGTCCAAACGGAACAGCTTTTGCAGTGGCAGGTAACACAGATTCTTCAGACATAATTCAACTTTTTGTGATTATATTTTGTCTTGATTCCCCATCAGTCTCCACACAGACAAAGACAAAGCACTAGAGAGCAGTAATATTATTTTATAAGTATTATTTTTTTTGTACAATTTTTTGTAATATAGAGAACATTAAACAGATATATTGAGGTTGTTTGGCTCAACTCAAATCAAACAAGAGACAAACACCTCATTAACTTTTGGTTTGAGTAAGATTTTGCCAATTTAATTATTCATATATGTGATGGGTGCGTGAATTCTTTATGCCGAATGAAGAATGAAAAAAAGAAAAGAAAAGAAACAAACAAACCTAATCCAAATAAATTATGATTTTTATTTAAAAAAAATTATTTTATACTTTTAAAAGGAAATCAATGCACTCCATCTGATCCTTATTATAAGGTACTAACTAACAAATATATTTGACCATTTTTATAAGGAACTTGCTTGTTTCCAAAGAGTATTAAATATGTTTTCCATGTATGCCTATAATTAATAAATGTAGTGGATGAGAGTAATAATTAATATGATATTAGAATTTAGTACAATTAGTAGGGGTACGATTGGAAGTTACTTAAATTTTAAGACAAAATTAATGACTTTAACTATTTTTATTGGTTTGTAAAAATTGTTTGTTGATGCCTTATAATAAGGACCAGATGAAGTACTTAATACTACCTCCAGTTCTAATTATAGGAACACTTTTATAGTGCAAATTGCATTACAAAAATGTTCCTATAATTAGGACAAGAGAAAGTATATCGTAAGTAATTTCTCATCACTTGGCTTAACATTTAATACTCCATCCGGTCTTAATTATAAGACTATGTTAACTTTTTTTGGAGAGATAGAAGCTAAATAAGTTACTTAATCATATTATATGTTGTAGATTATATATTAATTTATTAGTCAAACTAATTAGTTTAGAGAAAAAAATTAAATACTCTAAAATAATTTTATTAACTTCCTTAATCTCTCCAAAAAAATCAACTTAATCTTATAATTAGAATCACGGAAGTAAGTTATTCTGTGGATATCTTCCTAATCATATCCAATGTAATTTTTTTTTTCCTGCCAAAAGTAATACCAAAGTATTTAAAGATTATGTTTGTTAGGGATAAAAATAAGAAGTGATGCAAATTTAAAATAACTTCATCATTTTAACCAGTTTATTTTTAATTTAGTGAGTAATTAAAATCGAGTTATATAAAGGATGAGAAGTATTTTCTTTTTATCATCGTCTTTTTTTTACAAAAAAAAAAAAAGTGAAGTATGAAGATCCGGCAAGCCGAATTATTCACTTTATTTTTTAAATAGCACCAATTGACGTGGGAAAGTTTGTGCGTGTAAATATTTAAATTTCCCATTCTATATTTCACAATATACAGGTAATATTATAATAGGAAGGAAAAGCAAAGATAAGACACAGTTGACCAAGTCAACTGGGTCATTATTGTCGTTTGTCGGAGAAAGAGGTGGCCAAATGTTGACCACTCATAACGGCTAATTCCAGATTCAACCACTAATTGACGACTTAACGTTTTCTAAAGTTTCTTTTTGTTTTTTTAATCAATAGGTTTGAATTCTTTTTCTTTTTGTTTGTATAAAATGAAATAACGCAAAACTAATTATTCATTTGCTTCTAGATAAACAAAAGACGAAGGGTTAATATGAAATTTTGTCAGCATAACCATACAGGAGTGTTGATTATTTAAGGCTGTGTTTGGTTTGAAGGGAGGAGAACTTTCTTCTTTAGTCTAATATGAGTATATGACCATGATGTAAAATATTTATACGGAAAACGATACAAATTTATACTAGTCATATCTGATTTTTCACACTAAGAAGTGAAACTTCCCTCCATCACTTCCTTTAAAACCAAACATTACTTAAAAGTATCATATTTGCCCTTAGTGGTTAAAATATTAACAGTTAACATCGATTTTTTGACGGTTGAGAAAAATTTATTTCCTTTTACCAATTGCAGGGCGAAATTAACCTTTAAAAAATATTGGGACCCAAACGCTCTTGAGTATATCTTGAACCCAAAGATAAAATTATTGTCAATAAAAAAAAAAGAAATAATATAAAATTAGCAACAAGAGAGTGATGATGAGACATAGAGACTTTAGAGATTGGAATCTTCAATCTGGACGGACAGGGTTGAAGAATAGTGATGAAAAATATAGAATACGAAGCATGAAATTCAAATTTTCAGGCAAAAAAAAAAAAAACTATGAAATTCAAATTACTTAAATTAAATTTAGACAACTAGTAATAAATTTAAAAAGAAGAACACACTCTAATCTCGTTAGTGAGATGATTAATGTGTAAACATAAAGTATAAACAAACACAAGACACCCTGACCGACCCAAAATCCTCAACATACACAAACCATAATAATAATAATTAGATAATAACAACAATTGTCGAATTAAGTACGTACCATCTAAATCAATCATCATCCTGAAACCAAACCTTATAAATATAATTCCTCCACGACCTCGCAATGCACCATCATCATCGTCATTTGCTTCATAAAGAATAAACATTTTATTCCTTCGTTTCTTCGTGATCTTCATCATCAATCCATGGAGTTTTCTCTTCAAACGTGCATTGCTTCCTTAGAGACATGCGAGTTTCTCTCATTTCTGTCATCCACCACCACAAGCCCTGCAGCTTCAGCTCCGGCGACATCATTAACATTCCCGAAAAGCAGAACACCTATCCCCACCAGTGCAGCGCAGAACGCGGCTCCGAACGATGCTCGAACATGGCCCGGAACGCTCGTCCCGACCACGAATCCTATGCACAACCCGACGGACCTGATCCAAGAGAACCAGATTGAGAATGCTCCTTCTTTTCCTGATGGTGCACAGTCCAAAACCAGGACTTTCCCAAATGCATAGAGAATTCCACTTGATGTGCTCTGTATGGCTCCAAATAGCAGAAGATGCCTCCATTTCCAGTGAGAACCGGAGAAATAGAAGCCGAAACCCGAAGATAGGATCGAGAGGAGGAATCCGAGGATTTGCATTTTCACGGCGCTGGCTTTGATTATTTGTTGGAGAGGTTGAAGAAGAGGCAGAGAAACCAGAGGGAAGCAGAAGTACATTAGCCAGAAAGCGAGCAAGTGAAGTGGTTTGATGCAGAGATCGCCGACCACGAAGATGACGCAGGAGATGAAGATGCACATGGTGGCGAATGAAGAGAGGAAGACACTAACAATGGCTCCGATTCCTTGAGGGTATTTGAAAACCGAAAAAGGATGGAACTTTGAAGAGATTGAGATCATGGAATCTGAGGTTCTGTTTATGGCTGTGATGGCATGGATTATCCCCACAAGCCATATGAGGCCACTGAAGATGGATACTACCCACAGGCTTATGAACTCGTGGTCTTTTGGTTCCCGGAGCATGTGGTAAGTGAAGGCGGCGATTATGGCAGCGCCGAAGCTGCCGGCGGCGGTGCCGCAAAGGGAGAGCCAGCCGGAGACTCCTTGTCTGATGTGGAATTCTGTTTTCTTAAGCGAAGGTCCGGTGAGGGAACGGATCATATGGCCGAGGTGTTGGGTGTGGGAGGCGAGGGTGACCGTGCTCGCAGCCACAATGAATGCAATGTAAGGGATGAAGATCGCCGTGACCTTGAAGAATCCGGCCGGGAGACAGAAGAAAACACCGACTCCTGTGGCAGCCGCTGTGATGAGTGCCGGAAAATGGCCATCGAGATGGAAGGAGATCAAACCCAGAATCGGAGCAGCCATTGCCAGACCCGTAGCCCAACCTATTGATGTCCACTCCAATGAAGAGAATCTTGAACCACTCGTCCTTATGGTTTTCTGTGTGAGCTTACTATAACTGCAATGAACATACAAAACACCGTATATATATGTATACACATATACAAACACATATCTATATACTAATTCTACTGTAATTTAAACAGAACTTTCAAAAGCTTATGTTGCAGAAGTTGGACATGATATTCTAATCATAGATCAGAGTTATAGTTTTCTATGAGGTTCATAAATAAATCTGGACCAACTTAACCCCTATGATACATCTTTTAATTAACCTTAGGCCATAGCTGAGTTAACGTTGTAATTTGTAAACAATATGAAAAATTAAGAGTTAAATCTCAGTGAAACGGCTAGTTTGCAGAGGGAAAAAACAAATAGTAAGATACAGAGGAACCGTTTCATTCACGTTGTCAGTTATATAACTCTTCCGAGTAAGCTCACTGTAAAATATTAAAACTAGATGACAACAATAATGGAGAAGATATATATATATATAAACGGGAGAGATAGATAGATAGTTAAATAATTAATCCAACGTCTCATCTTAAGCGTATAAAAATTTCAAATGTGGTGACTTTTGGGGCCGAATCCGACAGATATGTTGAAACTTCCTAGGAAGACCTTAGGTGTTTTTTTTTTTTTTTAAAGAAATTTGCCCTCTAGGTTTTGGGTAAGGACACATGAGATAGCATAGCTTGTATGCACATCAAAGATATATAGAGTGGTTAATAAATGTTGGAGGAAATCCGATGCAAGTGCGTGAGTCTACTACTACTGATTCTATCTTGAAAAAGGAATCTTTAATGGTGGAGTATAGTGGGAGGGAGTTATTAAGTATGAAAAGGAGACAGCTGCAGCACCCCAGAAAAATAATGCAAATAATTAAAAAAGAAAAAAGATAAAGAAAAACACTGCTTTTGATGATGGCGAACCATGATGGAACCCTATGCACGGTCCTCACGCCTCTCTGTTAAGATTTCAAATTCAGAAAAAACCCGAAAAAAAAAAAACTTTCCTTTCTGCTCTGAGACTGAGACGAACAGGTACCCATTTCCTCTGAAACCCTTTTGAAAAAAAAAAAAAAATGAAAGCATTTTTCCATGGAAATTTCTCAGATGCAACAACCAAAAGAACCAAACAAGAACACACTTCTAGAAACACAAACCGAAATGTGTGTCGAAATTTGGCAAATCTAAAGAGAGAAAAGAAGAAGAAAACAACTTACAGTGTGATCTCCTTGTCGGAACATGAAAATCCGCGGTGGTTTTGGGCCCAATCTTGAGGAAGTTGCTGAAGCTGGCTGATAATGAGAGGGAAAACGACAGGTACGAGGACGGTTTGAACAAAATAGGAGCAAAACTCGTACAAATACCAGCCAAAGAGTTCGATTTTGGAGGGCTTTTCTTGTTCTTGGTCGTAGCCGTTATAAGATTCCCTTGCTCGGAGAATCTTCAGGGCCGTATTGTGCATGTCCGGCGACGAAGATCCCATACTTGCTTTTCCTCTCACGTTCCCATCACCGACACTTCGCTTTGAAGTATCCTTAGACCCTTCAGCCTCAATAGTAACTTCCTTCATCTGGAGAGGGGAAAAAAACGAGCCCTTCTCTTCTGATCTTGCTCTGTGAAAATGGAGAGAGAGAGAGAGAGAGAGAGAGAGTGTGTGTGTGTGTGTGTTGTTGAGAGAGAGCACAGGTGGGTTAACGAAGGTTTCAAGGGCGTGGTTGGGTGATAAATGTAAGGTATTTTGGGTATAATGCTCAGTTGCTTCTTGCTCTCACTCTGTGTCTCTTTTTGGGGTTTTAAATTTTAATATTGTGGTGACGGAGGCGTTATGAGGAAAAGTTTTCGTAGCTCATAATATTATACATACTACTTCTTTGGTGTTTATGATAAAGAAACAACTAATAATTCTTCATAATTCTTCGTAAATCAATAAAAATAATTAAAATTAATAAAATTATAGGTCACTTTTAATATTATTTTTATTAATTACACTAAACTATTAATTATTATTCTCACCTATTATTCTAATAAATTAGGGTTATATATTAAAAAAATAATTAATCTTATTAGGAATAAACAAGTACCTTATAAAAAGGACCGATTATATTTGTTATTGTTGCTTTATAATAAGGACTAAAAAAGTATTATTATATATCTACATATTCTGTGTACGGTGGGCTCCACGTGAAATCAGAGTACTTCACTGTAACCACGGTTAGTTGGTTAAAATGATTCCCACCTTTTCTTTTAAAAGTTTTAAATCTAATTTTGGAAGTAGATGATATAAAGATTTCTAGGATAAATTTATAACGGGTTAAGGTGTTATTTTACCAACGAACTATTGGCTCAGGAGTGTTAAGCACAATTAACTATTAAGTGGACCAAAAATACCAATAAATTTTTTTAAAAAGGAGCGCTCAGCACAACGCCATTAACACCGTTAACAAAAAGTTAACCTCCGTTATCTAAGGTGCAGATTGACCAACGGACTCTTATTCTAGGAGCGTCCAGAACAAAATTCTAAGTTTTACTAAATTAAATAATTTTTTCTCAATTGTCATTATTCAAAACTACTTGTATAGATATCTATGGAAAAAAATTATCCATTCTTTAATTTTGTCAAAATTATAATTTGCTAAAATAAACAAAAATTTTAATTAAAAATATAATTATATGATTTAAATAAAACTCAATGTGTTTTATAATTTATTATATATGTTAAACAAAAAATTATATGATTTATTTTTATAATAAAACCCACATAAATTTCTTCTAAAATAAAATAATAATTTTTGTGAGAAAAAGAATGTATGATAAATGATATGAGAGAATTAGAGTAAAATATGTAAAAGTGCACTTATTAATCAAAAAAATTAGAGTAAATTTATGTATGTATTTTTACTCTATCATGATTTTTATTTTTATTTTATTTCTAAATATAAGTCTTATTAATCTAAATTTATAAGTATAATTTGTTTCCCTCTTTAAATTATAGCAAGAAATTTATGTTAGTAGTTCTTAAAGCTCAATTGTGTCAATTGCCGTATAACTTATTCCCAACGATACATTATCTATCTTGAATATAATGATATTAAGTTAACGGCAAAATCGAAAGAAAAGAATATAAAACACCTTGAGTTTTATTTAAATCATATAATTATATTTTTAATTAAAACTTTTGTTTATTTTAACAAATTATAATTTTGACAAAATTAAAGAATGAATAATTTTTGTCCATAGATATCTATACAAGTAGTTTTGAATAATGACAATTGATAAAAAATTATTTAATTTAGTAAAATTTAGAATTTTGTGCTGGACGCTCCTAGAATAAGAGTTTGTTGGCCAATCTGCACCTTAAATAACGGAGGTTAACTTTTTGTTAACGGTGTTAATGGCGTTGTGTTGAGCGCTCCTTTTTAAAAGTTTGTTGGTATTTTTGGTACACTTAATAGTTAATTGTCTTTGACGCTCCTGAGCCAATAGTTCGTTGGTAAAATCGCACCTTAACCCATTTATAACTTAACAAAAATGATATGGATGATATGTAAATTATCGGTTTAGGCTGTTTAGTACAAGGAAAGTTTGAAGAATGAAAGGAAGGGAAGGAAAACTGTGAGGGAACTTAGAAATGTTTTTTGTTTGATAGACATAGAAACTGAGATAGAAGATGATAATTTTTAAAATATTAAAATTAAAATATAAGATTTGAAATGTCCAAAATAACCTTTACATAAAAATAAAAAAACTCCAACCTTCTTCATCCATACGTCTCGACTGACCGCCAGAGAAAAAAAAAAGCTTCAAATCCATGCGGGTTCCAACCGGTGTGGTGGTGGTTTGGTGTTGGAGATCATGGATTCCGACTGTTTTCCCTCTCTCGCTGTTGTCCCTCCTTCTTCATCCCTAACATCTCGACTGACAACACCAAAAAAGAAAAAGCTTCAGATCCAGGAAATAGTGTGGGTTCCAACCGGTGGTGGTGTTCTGGTGAAGTCAGATCGCTGCTATCAATGTCACGGCTACTGATAGCGACTTCGGCAAGTGCACCGGTCGTTATAAGTAATAAAGTAGTGAGAAAAAGATCGTCCCACGAGGAATAGTATTACAATCACTAATTAGTTATTTTTGCTTTAGTTGGATGAATAGAGTAATAAGGGGTGAGTTGTAACCAAATAGAATTTTAAGGAATTAAATAAAGAAGAAGAATTAAGAATCAAGAATTTCAAGAAGAATATTTTAGAAAGGATAAGTAATCAAGAAAAACGCAGCTAGGGCATAGAAATCCCCCTATGTTCCTTCAAGTATTTGAATTAAATCCCTAATTGATTATTATTCCCATGATTGACGATCAATTCTCTAAAATTAGACTAAGTCTCAATGTCTTGACGCTACCTTAATCCGTTATCTTTGAAAACAACCTAATGTCTTAGTATTGTTTGGAAAGATCAATGTATTTAAACCAGAATTATGAGATCGCATAAACTCGTAAGCCTATGTCTAGGTCATGCAACTCTATGACGAATTATCGGTTCCAGTTAAATGCACCAACATCTCTATTGTCATACACCAACCTATGAACAATCTAAAAGGTGATCAATCTTTAAGAAAGCTTTAAGCAAATATAATTCATTCAATCATGGTAAATAACGTTCAATCAAGAATTCAAACAAATATTTAAACTCGCATAGGGTTCATCCTCGCCCTAACTACAGATTTAGAGAGCATAAGGATGTTTCTTTCTTTCCTTTGTGCTTTTGTTACTTCTGCGTCTTGTCTCTCTGTGGTCTCTAGTGTGTGTCTCCCTTGTTCTTTATATAGAAATTCCCTTAGGTTGACTTGGGCCGTGATCTGATCCTGTCTTTAATGAAAGATATGCAATATCCTTTTGAGATCTCCAATCACTTCCAAATATTTTGTAATTCACTCTCTCATATTACACAATTGATTCAAATTGATTTCCTTTTACTGCTCCTTTCTTAATCGGCTAATAATTCTGCAAGATATATACAATAGTAATAAATTTAATCCAATATATCTCGAATTGATACTCATTTAATTATAAAATATGCACGTATCGCCTACTTTGACTACGGTGAAGGAAGAAGCATTTGCCGACGATGAAGAGAGTCGAAGGCGAGAGAAAAGAGTTGAAGGTGAAGTCAATGAGAAATGAGGAAGAAGATAAAGAGACCTAATGGAAATTTTGTAGGAGGGAAGATTAGATCCCACTAATATGTGAGGGATCGGATCTTCCCTTAAACATGGGAAAATCAACACTCACCGGAACTTGTTTACCGGATCTTCCGTGTACCAAAAGTCAAAAGCCATGGGAACCTTGGAATCTTCCCTTTCATTTTCCAATCTTATATATATATATATATATATATATATATATATATATTTGAAATCTTATGCAAATGTTTATTATATGACTCGTTTTGTAACTGACAAAATACTAATTAGAAAGTAACTCAGGCAATAAAATGGAAATTTTATCCTGAAAGTTGAAATCATTATGCGTCAACTAGCATGCATCATCATATTGATGTTAACGTACTAAATAATGAGGGTCAAAAATCATAGTTGGTGCTTTGAAAGAGAATAAAGGGAATGATCTCTTTTTCCATGCTTAGAGAGAAACTATCATAACGGAAAGATAAGACAATTTGAATTGAAAGGACACCAAAATGTTGATACATTACTAGTGCTGCTTTTGAACAGATAATAAATTAATAAAATAATCTCTATGAGTGTAAATTATACTATCTTCAGTTATAATTATAACAATATTTTTTTAGTATAATTTAAATTACAAAAATGTTCTTATAATTAAGACCGAATGGAGTATTATTTAGGGTTAAAGGGTATTTTTATCCTTAAATTACTCCTCACTAGGCTCTCTAAAATATTATGTGGTGAAATGTTACTCTCAAATTTAAAAAACGATGCAAGGTTTCTGTTGTACTTTCTCTTTAGTCTTAATTATAGAATAAAGTTCTAATTTTTGTCAGTTTTTTCCCAAAATATCTCTATTAATACTTTTTCAATAATAATTAAACAAATAATAACTTAAAAATGCACCTATATATTCTATAAAGTGAGTAATTTTGCAATTTATTAGTGTTATATACACTTCAATTCTACTATTTTTTATTTTTCTATAAAATAATTTTGAGTAATTTTTATCATATTTAATAATGACATCACTATTAAATTATATTTCCAACCTCTAAGAGTAAACCGAAAGTTGTTGAAGGAGATTGCCGACGCCGTATTGTGTGAGAGCTCGGAGAAGTCGTGCGTGAGGTAAGAAAGGTCCAACAAAGAACAGAAAATCAGAGTAACTGTACGCTATTTTAAATTTTAAATAAGAGTATTTTAGGAAAATAAATTTAATTAATTAATTTAACTACTATCATTAGTATCTCCAAAATTAGGTAAATATGTCCTATAATTAGGATCGAAGGGAGTAGTTCTAAAGGAGAAACACATTTGTTGAAAGTAAACATAAATATGTATGTGATTCTAAAGCAATTTAACCAAAGTATAATTTTTATAGTAGTCATCAACACAGTCATGTTATGTGTGTGTTACAGTGTGCATATTTGGTATAGTTTTTAAGAAAGGCAACCAGGCTTATGGGTTTTTTTTCTTTTCTTTTTTTCGTTTGGATGAAAAAATTTCCCAATCGGGCTTATGGGGTAAAAGCAGTTTATTTGAAAAGTTAATTTTCTTAGCTTATGGAGTAAAAGCTATTTATGCAACCATTAATCAAAACATAAATCATATATTTCACAATCTGATTTTTATCTAATCTGACTTTTCTATAAAAAAAAATTATCTCCAGTATCCCAAACAAGCACTTTGTGGATCTCTTGATATACATTTTTCCAATTAATATTTATTCTTAAAAATAGCCATTTATGTGGTTCAAGGAATTCGTTGTGCATAGTTAATTTTACACTTCATTTATTATATTACTTGTTTGATTGATTTTTATAATTAATCAATTGACTGCTTCTTGAGTCACTTCTCGGACATTTTATAATAAATTTATATTCTCAGCAAATACAGACATAATAATAAACAATGAGGATAAAACGTAATAAATCTTTTGGAAAGAAACAAGGGACGATAAGAGTTAATTTCTTGCTTCCAAAGATGCGTGCAAAAAATTACAACAATAAAACAAATAAGAAGGATACCTTGTATTTTTTTTTTAAAAAGGGACACCTTTATACATACAGTTTATCATATCCCAGATAATTAAATAATTATCTAATAATTTAAAACGTAACTAACAAAATTAGCGAGAGGCTAACGCACGTAACGGTAAAAAAATATCCGTTAGGAGCATGACAGTTTGCTTCTGAGAGGCCAGTATGAACATCACAGTCTGGCAATAAATGAATAAAATAGTCATAAATCATAATACGACAACAAGCACTTAAAATATTATTTTAATAATAATTATTATTATTATTATGATTCCGAAATGTTGTGCATCCTTTTTGTTTTTTTGGGCCAGCAATATGTTGTGCATCCTTGATGTTGTCAACTAGTGCTATGGATTCATATAAATAATAATTTATTTTTTTCTCGAAGGTATTTTTTTAAAGGCTAATTGAGGTGAGACAAGTGTACGTGTGTTACTTGAAACATTGGGTGGTCAGCCATAGGCTTGTTTTGCTCCCAATCACAGTACGTTTAGGCAAGACATTGTTTAACATATTTTGTTGTCTGGCTAGATTGTGAAAAGTTGCTAGGTACCATGGCCAAAAAGTAAAAAGAAATTTTGATTGGTAAACCTGGAAATCTAGATTCATTTTTACTACTGTTAAAAAAAAGATTTTTTACACTATTTTTGTAATTGGTGTAGATATTGCTGGTATTTATTTATTTATTTATTTGGACCTTTTGTACTAGTTGATTAAGCTATCGAAAAACAAAATATTCTATGCTATAATTGAAGGCACCAATGATCAAGGTTTGTGTAATTTTAGGTTTTAAAGACCTTTCTACACTAGTTAATAAGAACAACGGTTTAAACAAACTTTTAGTTCTTTATGTTTTTTGTCACTTAACTTTATAAAGTATACTTTAGTTATTTACTTCTAACATTATTAGTGTTATTGATTAAAAATATTGTCGCAACAAACTCAAATGATGATTGTACTACTAACAAAACATTTTTAAATTTTAATATAATATATTTAAATTTTATTGAACTAAAATAAACCAACAAATCGTTGCAAATGAAATTGAGGTTTTGATATTTATATTATTAAACTTAATATATTTAAATTATCAAAATACAAGATTTTGATATTGTCTACTTCATTAGGCCTTTAAATATTTTTTAATTTACATATATTTTAAATTTAAGATTAATAACATTTAATTATTTAGTCATTATTTAAGTTAATTTACATCGTCGTCACTTAAGTTTGTTGCCTTAGCATTTTCTGTTAGCAACCAAGTGGCGGAGCGCCTTGTGGCACCGGGGAGGCGGTGACCTTATAAAATTTGTTAGTATATATATGTATTTATTAGATGATATTTTATTTGGCCAATAATTTGATCCAGCTAATTTTTTATCTCCTCTATAAGGATAATGTTTGGTTCATTACTCATTTGACTGTGATAGGAAAGTAAAATTATTGTTTGAGATACCTACCGAAAATGTTAGTATCATCTTATATATTATTTTGATTTATAATTGTCAGTTATTATTTATTTGTATTTTCAAGGTTATGTGATACTATTTAGTAAATATTCCCTCTAGTCCTTATTATAAGACACCAACTAACAATTCTCGCAAGCTAATAAAAATAGTTAAAGTCATTAAATTTATCCTAAAATTTAAGTAATTTCAATATTATCCCTACTAATTACACTAAACTCTAATATCATATTAATTATTACTTTCTTTTTTTCTCGGAAAAAAGAGAGTAATAATTAATTTTTATTAATTATTACTCTCACTCACTATCTTTTTAATTATAGATATACATGAAAATAATAATAATACTCTTTGGAAACAAGCAAGTGCTTTATAAAAAGGATCAAATACATTTGTTAGTTGATGCCTTATTATAATGACCAAAAGGAGTAGTTCAATATGTTTATTTTTTTGCTCAGGCTAATTTTTCTTCTTCTGGTTCCTCCACTATTAGCAACATTAACCGTGTTAGAATTATAAGACAAAAAATATACTTTATAAAATTGAGGGATTAAAAGCATACCTTATGTAAATTTAAAAAACTAAAAATATATTTTTAACCCAAAAATAACGGGTATAGAAATGAGGGTTTTTACACTGGTTACCCACAAGTATTTTTTTTTTAAAAATCAATATTACGTAAATTGTAAGACACCATCTGAAGATCCCTGATCTTTAGGCTGAACAACGAATCCTTATAAATTGTTTAACTAGTTTAGACATTAATATGGTTCTCAAAGGAAATTTATTACATGTTAGTGATATTATAAGTATTATTAATTCTATTATGTGATTGAAAGAAGAATGTGTGTTAAGCTGAATCTTGTGTATTAAAAACAGATACAGCAAGAAGAAGAAAAAAGTAAAGTTATATTTTATTGAAATTTGTATATGAATTTCACTAAGATTTTAATTTTGATTTAAAAAACTTCTTAAATTATTGACCCCAAGTATATAACATTCGCCATCAATTATTTAGTTTGGCACTTACAAAACATGATATGTTATTGATCATATATTTCTTTAATTTTTCTATGGGGAAAAAATAACCTCTTCAAATCATGAATTATCACATGTAAATATAACAATAAATTTCTTGTTATATTATACTCCCTCCGGTCCTAATTATAGGACATATTTAATCGATTTTGAGGAGATTAAGGAAATAAGTTAAATTAGTTAATTTTACTCATTTCCCTAAAATGCCCTCATATAAATTTAAAATGACATAAGTAAAAGTGAATCAATAACTCCTACCACATATATTTACGACCTAGAATTTTCCTTTCCGTACGCTATCTAATTGAAATAATAGTTTTGCTATATGTGTGTGTGTGTGGGTGTGTGTATGTGCATATATATGTATACATATATGTGTGTACATATATCTACACACACATACATACATATATGTACACACACCGTATGTGTGTGTCTATAAATATTTGTGTGTAGACACACACAAACACAAACACACATATATATAAAAGTTTCACTGATTATAAGAGTTTACACACCCACATACATATACTAAAGTTTCATTGAGAGAATAAAATAAGAGTATTTTAGGAAGAAATTGACAAAAATTAGAATGTTATCCTATAATTAGGACCAAAACCAAATGTCAAATGTTGTCCTATAATTAGGATCGGAGGGAGTACTACCTTCGGTCTTAATTATAAGATCAGGTTAACTTTTTCGAGAGAGATTAAGAAAGCTAAATAAGTTACTTAATCATATGATATGTTGTGTATTCTTATATTATATATTAATTTATTAATCACAATAGTTAGTTTGGAAAAAGATAAAAATAAAAATAAAATATTCTAAAATAATTTAATTAACTTCCTTAATTTATCTAAAAAAATCAACTTGATTTTATAATTAGGATTAGAGGAAGAATTTTTTTTTAAAGAAGTGATTGTACAGAGAACATTACAAAAGCATGTTAACAAAATTGTGTAGCTTTATATTTTATATGGGGCAAGTTGACATTAACTTGACGAATGATGTAATATAATATGGACAAATAGAGAGAGTAATTGTGGGTTCAGATTTGTTGAAAGCAACCTCACCTTTGGTTCAGTTCACATGCTGCCACAACATATAGTACGTCATGCTCATAATTTTCTCTTTTCATATGTTGCATCTAATTTTCAATTTTGGCATGTTTTGAGGATTGGTTTGGTTTCAAAAGATCATGATGTAAATTGAAATAATACAAAAAAAAAAAAAAAAGTCTAACTCTATTAACCAAAGTTATTAAATCTGGATTGGTTACTGAATCGGTTAAGGTAATGGGTCAGATTGGAGTCAAACCAGAGTTAACCCGAGACTGGACCGGTGAAGAAGTGAATATTTAAGTGTAATATATGAAATTATGAAAAATAATAAAAAATGAATTAAATAATTTCTAAAATAAAAAAATTTGAACTGGTCAAACTGGCATGTCCAATTTAATAACTATGCTATTAATTAACCTCTTGCAATTAAATGGAAAATTAACGAATATTCAAAAATAAATTATTCATTAGCAAACCAACTACTTTTGGGTGAGCTAGAGTATCCATTGTCGATAGCAGTGATTAATTCTCTTGCACCACAAACTTTCTCGGGGGGTTTTAGTGTTGGTCACAATACCCTTTTCATACACACGGCTAGGATTGACTGGAATTTAGCATATTCAGATGGATTAGAATTTCTTTTCTTTTTTTGATAAAAGATCAAAATGCATTACCAAAGTTAAAACGATGTCCAATGGAGTACTTATACAGAAAATGAAAAAGAAGGACATAACCTAAGATTACCAATTGAACTAAATTCAACAACATAAACAACTTTGACTTTAGAAAAACTAAAAACATTTAGAAAATAAACAATATTTATATGGATAATATTGGTGGATTTTTTCCTTGCACCTAATGAGGTGGACTGAAATTTCTGAAACTTGCATTTGCAAAAAGGGGGAAAAAGAGAGAGGGGAAAATTCAACAAAATATCTAAATACAACTTGAATTTCAAAATCTAAATAGGTGGTTTTCTACTAAAATGAGTTATCAATTGTATCACGCTGGTCTTATTTATAAGTTAAGTTTGACAAAAAAAAAAAAATGGTCATATTTATAAGTTCATTTTGACAAAATAAATGAGATTGTGATAATTTTGCCCTTATTAATGATGATGAGAGAGATTGACTAGTTATGTTGGGAAGATAAAAATATGAGAGAGATTTGACAATAAATTTTAAAAGGTACCCATTCATAAATGAGGGTAAAGTTGGAAATTTGCTCTATAGTCATTGAGATACCTAACTTTCTTTGGTATGTGAGATTTGGTCAAACTAGACTTATAAATAGGACCAGAGTGGTATTATTGTTGTTGTTAACCCCGTTATTCTTGTGGGCAACGGAATTTTAAAATTCAAGTGATATTTTTTTAAAAATTAATTATTAATTTAAAGTAATGATATGGTTTGGTGAAAGTAGCACAAAGGCCTAAAGAAAGAAAGTTGGGAAGGCCTAAAGCAGAACAAGATAGGGCCACCCCTACTAATGCGTCCAACGGCCGCCTTTTGTCCCCTTGTTAGGCCGAGCCGTCTACTATTCTTTCTTTTTTTTTAATGGTCCCACAACTGTATTTTATTATAAGACTGATTACATATAATTCGTATTATTAATATTAGATTTCATGAAAAATCTGTGAATATTATTCAAAAACTTGTTAAAAAACTCAGCTAAACCCTAGATTACGAATTAGGAATAGTTCTCTTGAAATATTTACAATTCAGACTTAAGAATATATATCTTATTTTGTGTTTTTTTCGAATGAGTCATTTTTTTTTGTAAATTAGTTAATTAGTTTTTATATTTAAAATAAAAGAGAGAATGTAGCTTTAATTCGTTATATCATGCTCCAAAACCCAACCAACCTAGGTTTGGAATTGGAGGGCGATAATTTGTCTAATTTAATATTACCTCTAAGGTATTAAGACATAGTTGTCTTTTTTTTGAAGAGATTAAGGAAGCTAAATAAGTTACTTAATCATTTCATATGTTGTGTATCTTTAGATTATATATTAGTTTATTAGTCAAACTAATTAGTTTGAAGAAAAAAATGAAAATACAAATACTCTAAAGTAATTTAATTACTTTTATTAATTGCTCCAAAAAAAGCTAACTAGATCTTATAATTAGGATCGGAGGGGAGGGAGTAACATTTATTTTGCAAAGCATTATTAAATCAAAAAAATGCTAATAAAAAATAATTACCATGGACAATGAAAATAACAAATCTTTCAAGTAAGAATAAAAATTGGAATTCTTATTTCTTGTGATGTTGTGTGAGAAATAGTAATAATAATAGTTTTCCTTTTATGCTGTAGCAAGGCAACGCATGCCTTTTTTTTTCTATGGGCATTTGGTATTTTGAACCTACCTCCTTTTAATTTATAAGATTTATCGGAATCCAGACTAATCTAGATTGAGCCAGGTTGGAGGACTACAAATGCCGAAAACTCTATCACCAAACATTACTGCGTTTTCAGAGTTTGAACTTGAGATCTCTGGTTAAATTAGAACAACTCCAACTAGTTGATCTGAGTGCATAATGGTAAAGCATGCCTTTCTTCAACTTGCCGTTGTAACCTTTTCTTTTTTTCTTCTCAGGCCACATTCAAAAATAGCGAGTGATGAAGAATATATACGATATTTTTTTAAGTTTGTTTTCTTTTTTCTTTTTTGACTTTCGTCCTTTATAGCTTTGTAACGGCAATATAATGGCCACTTTTATTCTTTACCAATATCAAATACTTATCTCTTCTTAATATAAGACTTAATTGATTTTTTTTAAACAAATTAATCAAGCTAATTTAATTAATTTAAAGTTTTTATATTTAAAGTTTTTTTCTCCAAATTAATTTATCCGACTTATAAACTGATATATAATTTAATCATATACAACATATGATATAATTAAATAATTTATTTAGCTTTTTTAACTTAAAAAAAAAAATTAACTGAATCTTATACATATTTTAGTACCGGGGGTATTATCATTTTTCATTGTTTATATCATAGAGAATTTGTTTATGCTTGCCCCTTCAAATGTGTTATCAAATAAGCCCCCCCGGGGGTTTTATGACACAGATCGATTGACAACTTTATTTACATTTTATGTATAGATACTGCAACTTTAATTATTTTTTTAAACAGTTTTAAAAGGGCAGATCTTAACCATTTGAGATTATAAATAAAATCAAACATGCAATTTTATACTCATCAGGGAGCTTTAATGCCACTGAGATATGACACGTTTGGATGGATTTTTTAAAAAAACGTTTTTTTGTAGTGTTTTTTTAAGCTCCAAATTAGAGTTTAAAAAAAAAAAGCATTTTGGCTTTTTTTTTTTTTTACTTTTACTTTTTTTAAAAAATATCACCTAAACATATAAATTAATAAAAAAAGTATCTTTTTGCATTAAAAAAGTGCTTCTTTTTTTTAAATTAAAAAAAAAAACTCATCCAAATGGGCTCAGGTCACTAGCAAAGTAGCATATATATATATATATATATATATATATATATATATATATATATATATATATATATGAGTTTAAAAAAAATGAAAAAAGATAGAAAAAGAACTTTAAAATTGCAAAATTTTAAATCAAGTATTTCCCGAAAAATAAGTTGTGACTACTTATTAAGTTTTCTAATTTCCTTGTCAACTCTTGGTATCAAATTTAATTTAGGATTTTGTAATTTCAGAGTTATTTTTCTGTCTTTTTCCCTTAAAAAAAATGGAAGTCGTGTACATATATATACAAGAAAATTATGGATAAATCCCCATTCAAGAAATTAATTACAAAATATGACTTAGTATCTAAAAGACCTCATAACTTTACATTCTCCTAAATTCTATTTCACAATTTTTTTTTTTTTTTTTGGTAAAGAGAATTTTAGAAGAGGAGTTGGACTCACCCACAGTCTAAGGGTAAGGGCGCTTGGAGCCCACTCCCCTTAGTCTGAGTTACCGTTGTTTCATAGACCCTTATGATGTCTCCTCCAACACCTCGACTAACTCCAATATCGAATCCTCCCTTTTGATGAGAGTATCCAACCTTTTTGTCAGTTGAATTTAAGGACGAGGGGTCACAATTAATTTTTAAAATGGGGATATATCCCACATTTTTCCTCTTTGGGCCTGATTAACTTAACATTTAAAAAGCACTTCCACATGACAAAATTGTTACGGAACAGACACAATTTTTAATATATCACACACTTTGGATGTTGCAAAATTTTCAAAGCATGTTTGCGCAAAAAAAAAAAAAAAAATTCAAAGCATGGATCCCAATTTCAGGATTGCTTTCTGAAAACTCGTTCACATGATGGTCCATATCAAAACATCTGACAGATATATGGGGTCCACTTCCACACACCCCATACCCCCCACTTCCCACGCTTAACAGAATCCGCCAGATAGTCTTTGAATATAGTTTTTTTTTTTTTTTAAACATTTTTGTAGCCGCTAAAAAATAAAATACTATTTAATTAAGCTAGTGGTGGTAGAGATAACTTTAGGAAGAGTTGTGCATTAATTTCTAATCTCCCAGGATCGTCACAGGTAATCAAGCAATCAAGGTATACTTCTTTTCACGCCACGAGACGCATTCCTTCCGGTCCTAAATATAAGATAGTTAATTTTTTTTGACAGATTAAAAAAATTAAATAAGTTATTTAATTATATTATATGTTATATATCCTTAGATTATTTATCAGTTTATAAATTAGGTAAAATAACTTAGAGAAAAAACAAAAAATATAAATATTTTAAAATGATTTAATTAATCTCTCTAAAAAATTAAATTTATATTATATTTAGGATATTACTTTTGGTACTACTATTGCACATCGATTGAAGAATTTAGTGTCATGTGGGGCTTTTTCATGATTAATTGATTAGATGGGGTATTTGTGTTATTATCACATTTCTGCAAACACAAGTGTTTACGAGGTTGATTGGGACATTGGGTCTAAGCCTTGTCCTAGTTCGATGTTTAGTTTGAAATACCCACTGGATTAGATTGTTAGGCCCAATGATTAGCCCGGTTCAAACTAACTTGGTCTAGCTACAGAATGAATCTCAGATAAAAAACACACACGTCCGAATTTGTTGAAGGTGAAAAAAATCTTTAAAATGTGGTATACGTGTATGTACCTGATTTTTTTTGGGGGGAAATTTCATTATTATTTTTTATACACGGGAAGAATTCCATTATAATGCCATTAAGATATGCCAATCTTAAAATGGTGTTGTAAATTGCTAATATGATAATGATATAGGGGTTAGGGTGTAAAAATGCACATGTGTTTTACTTCGAAAAGTGTCTAACACCAAATACTTTTTTTTAGATGCAAAAGTAACTACGTGGTTACAAATTAAGTGCAAAAATACTGTTTGACCATTAAGTTTGACTTTTTTTTGCTAATTGGATGATGCTGTGACTTTCAAGGTTTAGAAATATACATGGGGTTTGACCAAAATAACACTAAACACCAAGTGTTTTTTTTAGGTGCAAAAATACTTTTTGACTGTTAGTTTGACTTTTTTTGTTGACTGGACGATGACATGACTTTCAAAGCAACTATGTGGGAAAAAAAATATGTTGACTCGTCGCAAGTCTAAGTTAGGAAGAATTAATATCACCGTCTCTATCCCTCTATTTTCCCCTATAACAACATTGTACTTGAAAATCACAACATGTCCAATATAGATATTTTTCATCCACACGCCCTTAAACATGCCTTTCTTCACTTTGATATTTAGGAAAATCCTAAAAAAAAAAATCGTTTAAAATAGGAAAAGATAAATAAGGGAGTCTAATATCTTAACTCTCAAGTCAGATCTAAGGGAAGAATTTCGTATTAGCAAATGTTTTAAAATGACCAATCTGCCCCTAAAGGTTTCCAAATGTATGTGTCTAAATTATCACACATATTCCTTTAACTACTTAGGTATATAGAATTACAACTAGCAACTTTAGTATTTAAATTGACAACTTGAGCTCATCAAATCACAACAACTTTGTAGGTAATATTTTGAAGCCATGGGCATCATACGTCATTAATTACTTAGGTATAGAGAATAATAACTTAAGAATCACAATTAACAACTTTAATGTCCATACTTACAACTTAAACTCCCCAAATGTTGTCTGTTATCATTAATTATTTGTTGTGTATAGAGAATAACAACTTATGAATCATGATTAACAACTCGGGATCACCTTTATGAGTTTGGCATATCTGAAGGATATATTTAGCATATCTGAAAGGGGTTTATAAGCAGCACCAACATTTCTAAATTACCTTTTGGACAGTGGACTGATTTGAATTTCTCAAATTGGGATCACCATTATGAGTTTAGCAAATATGAAGGATATTTTAATGAAATTTTCCTTTTTTTGTTCTTTACTGAGATACACATATATTAATTAACGAAATTAGTTAGGTTAATTAATATGACATGTATTTTTTAAAACATCTATCTCATCTTCCTTAATTTTCATATTTCCTCGCTTCTCAATTATTTTTGAAGTAGCATTATTAAGGATAAATTAGGAAAATGTTAGTTGCAATGTATCACCCAAGAGAGGGTGAATTGAGTGATTTATAAAATTTAAAACAATCTCAACGAATAATTAAATCAAGAAGGAAGGGTTAGAAAGATATCACCGAAGTGTACACAGAGAATTATACTGGGTCGACCTTAACATCTTAATCTATGTCCAGTCCTTAGAGCGTCTCTGAGATTTCCACTATCTTTAATTTCAATGATTACACAAGCTCTTATAGAGTAATCCTTACCAGGATTCATTCCCCCTTACAGATGTAATCAGACAACCACACTCAAAGTCTCACCACCATGAGATTTTACAGCAATCAATTGAATGATAAAGACTCTTTTAAAGAGTAGATATATGAACACTGAAGGATATGAATATCACAAGATATTTTGAAGAGTATTAATGAGCAATGAATTTAGCGTTGTTGGTTTGTTGGCTTCAAATTGAATGCTCTAGTATTTATAGATGAACCATTAATGACCGTTGAAGCTTTCCGTTGGGTGTGTTCAATTTGTCTGTTAGACTAGAGAAACTTTACGTCAGACACAAACTGGAGTAGTTGGAAGATTGAAGGATAAGTCACTTTTGCATCACTTACATCCCTTTGGTTTGCTCTAGGATTGTTTAGGTTGGGTCCCTTTCGCTTTCACCGGAATGAGCGTCTCAGAAAAAGATCATTTGACTTGCTCTGAATCAATTTTCGTGTATGCTCTATTTTCCGCAACCGTATTTAATATTCTGATACAAATCTTGCTTTTTCAACATTTGCATATAATCCTTCGATTAATCATTTGAAACTCATTAATAAACATGTTTAGAAGTATTGAGAATAATAATAAGTGATAATCGTAAGTTACTAGTTGATAATCAATGAATTTGAATTTACGAAGACGAAGGTTCGGTGCAAGAACATGCGACACTCGAGTGTTGATGAATTTACTCTCTGGAAGTAGACTATTCAAAACGAAGTTTAGTTGAAAAAATATGTTTTCTTCCAGCCACTTGAGTGTTGAGGCTTTATGTGTCTGGTAGAAGACTGTTCAAAAAATAAAGTTTAGAGAATACACATTAATCTCTACTAGATACTCAAGTATCATTGAATCACATTCGAGTGCCATACTTGAGTGTCACTGAATGACACTTCAAGTGTACCATAAAGCCTTAATTCATCATCACGTGTTATGCGCTGACCTTGATAGTATTTTACTTTGACACTTAAGTGTTGAAGATCACACTCAAGTGTTTACCTTGATGTCTCCAGAATGAGTTCGAGTATCAGTCTGTTAGTATGAGCAAGTAATTAGTAGTGATGTAATTAGTGAAGTAGTATTGTATCCTATTGGGCCTATACATGTGTGTGTGTGTGTGTGTGCCTATGTCTATATAAGGCAGTGATTGTACATTGAATTGAGTAATGAAATATACACATTCATTAGTTTAACATGGTATCAAAGCCAGATTTATTTATCAAGTTTGGGTTAGGCCAAATTGTCAAGAAGCCAAGGCCCTTTTTCAAGAAAGCCAGACTCTAGCAACGACCCGGTTTCAAGATAGGGGCCCAAGACAAGGCGGTAATTCAAGAAGCAAGACCCGGGTTCGGATTCCCATTCGGTGCAAATCCAAGACCCGAACCTTGGAGATCCGATTGAGTTTCTTTGGCTTAGCGTAGGCGCGATCAAACCTCTGTTTCAACGAGAAAGGCGTGATCTCGAGAGAACAAAAAGAGAATCAACGGTGGTTTCGTGATTCTCGAACGATCAAGACGGTGGTTCACATCATCAGTGGTTCGCGGTTCTTGAGTGGTTGGAATCCTGCGGCGGTTCACGACGGTTCAAATCGCCGGTAGGCATCAATGGTGGTTCGCGGTTGTGTCTTGCCTTTCGACGGTGGCTCGCGGTTGTGCTCTGATTTACGCTCGTGGTTGTGCAAGATTCGCCGTGGTTCTGGTGTCTCGTTGGTCTAGCTCCACGGTGAGAGGTTATCTTCGACGGTGAGAGGTCAAGGTTTTCCTCTTGATTTTCTCTGGGTTTTGTCTGTTGATTGGTAAAGGTTCCTCTTGATTTTCATGGACTGATCTTCGACGGTGAGAGGACAAGGTTTTCCTCTTGATTTTCGCTGGTTTTGCTCTTGATTTTTGACTGTGGTTGGTTGATTCTGGTCGGTTCGAACGTTTATCCTGAACCAAGGATTTTGTTTTCCACTTTGTCTACTCGGTACCTGCTATGGGTTCATACCTCTTTATCACTGGATATTTGTTGTGGATTTTAATCATAGGGGCATTTTGTTCTTTGATTTCAACAAGAAGTTGTTTGGTAGGGATTCAAAAATGGAAGTCCTTCTGTTTTATCTAGTATCTAGAATTGTGAATTGAATCTTGAATGACTAAAGAGATTAAATCAAGAAAAAGAACGAAAAATCAAAAGAATGGTTTGGAAATGTAAAGTAAGATAAGAACAAAAGTTGTAGGGATTCACAAAAACTATGTGGATAGAAACTAAAAAAGAAATATGTTGTTGAGAGTAGTTGGAGAAAGAAATGAACCAGATGAAAGAAAATCTGGGTAACAAAGAGCTAACCATTGAAATAACAAAAAAAAAAAGATTTGATCTTAACAGAACAAGGCTTTGAAGTGAAGGATTTGGATTTAGATAGTGACATTGGATATGCAGGACCATCATTCCTACTCAAGAATGAAGAGAAGGATCGATCAATCGGTTGATTGTGTGGAAAGAAATAAGATGCTTTTCGATGTGGAAACATACAGGGCTGCAATTCTGGTGAATCTTATTTCATGATTGTGGTCAATCAGGGCAAGTAAGGTCTCTGCAACTTGGTAAATGTCTTGACTGTACTTGGCGTCTTGGTTGCGGCGGTGAACCTTGGTGATGTTATTCCATCGAAGGTTTCTCGGTAATGTTATCCCATCGAGGGTTTCAGAGTTTCTATGATTACGGTGTCAATCTATTCTCGGTTGTCTCGGTGACGTTATTCCATCGAGGTCTTGACTGAGCGGTGCTCCAATGGTAAACTTGTAGGTTTCAAGAATCCACGGGTTTCGTGGTCCTTATTTCGATCATGGGTTAGTGCTTTCCAGATCGGTTGTAAAGCCGGATGAGGTCCCCGGAGAGACCGGATGAAGTCATCGGAGATATTGTGTAAAGTCGGATGAAATCCCCTGAGATACTGTGAGATACCAGATGAAGTCCCCGGAGATACTGTGAAAGCTGTTGGTTGTGGATGATTCTTCTATCATTTGGAAGCTAGTAAGGATAAGATTGGTGGTTGTATCCCAATCATCTCAAATGCTTTATAAGATAAATGAGGAACAGAAGAAGGTGATTTGTAAATCAGAACGTGCTCTTAGAGTTGCGAAGGAAGAAATAGTGAAGGCAAAGCTTGAAGCAACATCCATGAGAGAAGAGCTATCACCTTGCATGAGTGATAAGGAGTTCGCATATGGTTAAAGCTGGAATCATGATCCATTGAAGGTTATTAGGACTGCCTTGGTTGATTTGATGACAACAACTGGAAGCAGTTTTTGTAGATATATGAATTCTTTGAGTATTCCACAAGGAAAAAGATTTACAAGTATATGTCTAGCAAGTTAGGTGCCATTGATACATATAGCCCTAACTTGAGGGGGAGTATTAGTATGAGTAAGTAATTAGTAGTGATGTAATTAGTGAAGTAGTATTGTATCTTATTGGGCCTATACATGTGTGTGTGTGTGCCTATGCCTATATAAGGCAGTGATTGTACATTGAATTGAGTAATGGAATATACACATTCATTAGTTTAACACAGTCATTATTTTTGGGAGTGTTGGGAAAACACTTAAGTGTTCATTAATACGCTCGAGTGTTTATCACATTTTTCTATGTAATACTCGAGTGTTTCGGAGCAAAAAAAAAAAAAAATACTCGAGTGTTCATCACATTTTTCTATGTAATACTCGAGTGTTCACTTAAACACTCGAGTGTTTAACAAAACACTTTCTAAGCTGAATCGAGTGTTAGCCACTTATGTTGTGAGTATTAAACCAACAATCGAGTGTCTCCATACTAGGACACTTTGAAAACTGCTTTATAATTTAAGTTTTGGTTTTAATAGCAGTTGTACACTCAAATGTTATTTAATACACACTTGATTGACTTGAATCATCAAGGCTACTTTCTTTATATATATTTGTTATCATCAAAACTTATAATAAATCCGAGAACTAATAGAAAATACTAATAAAAACTTAAATTATATCTTATATTTAAAATCAAGATCAAACCTCTATATACATTTTATATTTTATGTTAAGAGTATATCACAAGTGCCATGTGGCTTTAAAGAAATGTTACAGTGGGCTGGAAAAGGGTAAATTGGTCAAACGAAACATGAATGAGTCTGTGCCATGTCAGACTGGTAAACTGTCTGATCTCCCGTACTGTGAATAATTGGAGCAAGTTTCGATTTAATTTTCCCGCTCCAAAGTTACGATCTCATGCAACGTAACTCCCTGCACTCTCTTTTTTCCACTTCATCATCGTCCAGCTCTTCTAGAAAATCAACGCTTCGAAATTTATCCAACACAATTTTTTTTTTATAAATAATTAATAATTGACCTAACTATTTTATTTAATTTCTGTAAATTACTCCCTCCAGTCATATATATATAAGATTCAATATTTGGGAGTGACCTAATCCTATTTATAAATACACTTAAAGTATATTTAATTTTTAACCTTTTTTATTTATTTTAAATTCCATTCACGACATTTTATATTACTGCCTTAATTATATCTGACACACCTCTTTTTCCTACTCATCCACTCTTTCATTCGTACAATCTTGACGAATTATAAATATAGGTGATTTAAAAATAATTTTTTTTATATTTATTGCTAGTAATATTAATAAATTTTAAACAAATTTTCTACGAATTTGGTTATTTAAATCTCATAAGAGTATACGCTTATATATAAATTATACATACATTATTAATTAATTTAACCATTTTTTTAAAAAAATTTCATAAAGCTTTTTAACATTTAGAATTGAAGGGAGTATCAATTTTGAACTACTTCTCTTTTTTATTTTGTGTTGTTTGTTAGATAAATATTTGTTTTTTTTTATATCCGGTTTTACGATTCTCATCAGTGTTAATGACAATTTTTTAAACACATTCTTATATTATTTTCCATCACATGGTAATTGTCTCCCCCCTTTCTTTAAGAAAAAGTGTGTTTAGAGAGTAAATAAATATACGAGAAAATTACTATGAAATCCCAATCAATGAATATATATAATTACTGTAAATTCTAATAACAAGTAAGCACAATCAATCTATTGTCATTTTCTAGATTAAAACTTATATACGTCTATTGTCATTTTCTAGATTAAAACTTATATATGTGTGTTGCTCACCTGTTGAACTTTTTAATGATTAAATTCATTGATTGGAACCTTATAATAATTTCTTATAAATATTTTAGCATATTGATTGCTGTTCTTAATTTTTGTACGAAAACAAAAAAATTGAGGGAATATACCTTTGGGGACATCCGGTAAAATAGGAAAGAAACACGAGCAATAATATATAATACATGCATGATTTTTTAATGATTACATTCATTGATTGAAACCTCCTAATAATTTCTCATAAACATTTTAACATATTGATTGCTATTCTTAATTTTTGTACAAAAATAGGAAAAAAACTCAGGGAATGAACCTTCCGGGACATCCAATAAAATGGGAAAGAAACACGAGCAATAATATATAATTTTTTAATTCAAACATGAACATGAAACATAAAAATTTAATCAAAAGAGCTTACACTTATGTGTATATAAATTACACATGCATTATTAATTAATTTAACCATTTTTTTTAATTTTCATAAAGATTTTTCCATTTTAGCTAAGTTGGTTTTTATATTCAGAACTAGAAGACACGAGGTGGATACGTTGCAATTAGTCAAATAGATTCAACGATTTATTTGTCTAATTGTTTTTCCATTTTTAGAATTCCACGTGGCAGTGCCTCTTTCAATCTAGGGATAGACACAAATGCATCGTATAACACTTGCAATCTGCTCCCTTTCACTCCTTCAGTGAGCTTCTTCTACTTTATAAGGAGGGGAGAGAGAGGGGTTGCTTCTCTTTAACTTCGAGTAGATCGTCGCTGAGAATGCCTCAGAACTCAGATCTGAAACGTGGCACCTCAGAGGCTTCCATCGAAAAACCAAACCGATGAGACATTCAGAGAAATATAAGTCTGTTTCCACATCCAAATCACGATCCCCATCCTTAGCTCTTGTAGAATTTTCCGGTGGAACCCAGCCTATTCCCTTGAGGATCGTTACACCGGAAAATTCTGTTCAGCTCAGATTAAGAAGGTCGCCGAGGTTCACTCCAATTGGCGCATTCTCTGTTTCTGCCTCGCCGAATTCATCGGAGCTCGCTGTAATGGATCGGAATACGCCTAGAAAGCTGCCGAAGCAGGTGCGATTAATGCATGCAAATGGCCTGAGGAGATCTCCGAGGCTCTATTCAGACAATGTAGCTGTTCAGACAGGCTTAGTCCGTTCGGATTCGGGTTCATCCGGTAAAATGGGCTCCGCGAAGGCTCTGAGCCGTTTGGAAAAGCTTCAGTCGACGAAGTCGAATGTGAAGCTTTTGAGACGGTCTCCGAGATTTTCTGCTCCGGCAATTATTATTGGCTCTCAAAATCATGCAACTAAATCTAACTATGACATGCAAGAGGTGTGTCACTGAAAATTAAAAGATTTCTCTTTCTGGCTATGCTATTTCTCTTATTTTCCTCTTTCTTGCTGGGTCATTTTCATCGTTCTATTTTGGGAAATTTGGCATTTCTTTTCCTTTATTTATAATCTTCCATATAAATTTTTAATCTGATTAATTGATGATTGGTTATTTGATTCTGGTTAAAGAGATAAGGCCTGTTTTCGTCTACGAGTATGCCTCACGCAGAAATGCTATCGTCGCGTCTGATCATGAAGCAAGAACTTGGCTCTTGAATCTCAAAATGCAAGTCTTGTTTAGACTTAATTATTGTTGTTATTTTTATTTTATTAGTATTTTTTTATATATTACTAATTGCGTATGACAAAAAAGAGAAAGCATATTTCCCTTATTTTTGTCAATGTATACTGTCAATTATTTTTCCAAATTAGGGGTGGCTTCTTTTTTCACCGCTTCCAAAAATTCCCTCTTTATATAAAGAAGGACACTCTAAAGAGAAGAATCCTATCCGGAGTCCGTTGTACCTGTGTCACATTATCAGCGTTGTATTCTGTGTCACTGTGCCCATGACTTACTAATGAAGCTTCATGGTTTTCTTTTTCTTTTTTCCTCATCCCTATCAGTGTTGTTTTACCTGACTCCTATCTTTTCAATCAGAGAAGTGCTTCGGCCGTTCCTTCAATTTACGTGTTTTAATAACTTGGTCACGTAGTATGCATTATTTTCACATGTCCATCCATTATAATTTGATCACCCAATTTACAGCTCTGTTTTCCTTCAAATTTCTACATTGACAGATCTTCAGTTTTATTCACATTTCATACTCAAAATTCTGTGTATTGATTCTTGAGTTATGCAGTGGCAGAGATGTAGGGGTCAAGATTTACAATTGAAGTGAGTGAAAACTGAAAAGCATGTTTGGCAGTTCACTTTTCTGTTCTAACCGGCAATTTTGTTTTAATTCAAGACCAATTAATCCTCCATGTTCTTGCAGTGATGACCCAGCAGACCTAAAAACAATTGCAAATGGGGAAAGGATCCTGAGGAGATCTCCAAGACTCGCATCAACACAATCTGAATGTGAAAAATTATGCCCAAATATGTCATCACAGAAGTTGTTGAAGTCACCTGAAACTGAAAATGGGCACCTTGGAGACGTATTAAGCAATCAATCCAGTTTCCAATTAGTTTCCTGCAGCAAGAACGGTAATAAGGGGGATGTGTCTCGCAAACATTGTCATTCAAATTGCTCTGGATCAAAGGACTTCCGGAGGTCCTCCAGACTCAATCAACCAACAAGACAACATGGTAGTGAGGCATCTATGGAAAACTCACTTCATGGGGAACTGTTGGATGGGTTGACCTTTAGAAGATCTCCAAGACTTTCATCTTCTAGTGAGAAGCAACCCTTGAAGACTGGTCTGCAACAACAGGAAACCTCAGAAGTAATTCAACAAAAAAAGAGATGTTTAAGCGCAAAATGTGCTTCTATCAAATCGTCTAATTCACCAAATGAACAGCATTCAAAAGCTGCAACCACCTCAAGGGAAACTAGTCCGACTCATAGTATTCCCAATAAAAATTGCATGAGCAGGTTTTCAGAGCTGACTACGCCCCCATCTGATTATGTAAAGTGCATAACAAATTATGACTCACTTGCCTTGCCTGAGTTAGATCCATCTGATGACGTAAAGTGCATAACAAATTATGACTCACTTGCCTTGCCTGAGTTAGATGAAAACCCACGGAGGAAAAAATTTAAGACCTCTGCTTCTTTAACAAATAAAAGAGAGAATAACTGTAGCATTGCTTCCTTCATTGGCGATCCAATACCAGAAGATGAAGCCCTCAAACTATGGGGATGGCGCTATGAATTGAAGGTTGTTGACATGGTTCTTTTAATTTATTTTTGTGTGGTCAAAGACGTGGTTCTTTTAATATGATTTATTTGCCATGAGATTTAGAAAAATACTCTCTTTTGTTATATGTCATTTCCACACATGTATCTCTTTTCATTAGGGCTAGATAGACAAAAAATATTGCAATTTAATTTCTATTAAGTTATCAATGTGTTGTTTATATATATTTTGTGCTGAATGTGTCACTTGCAGGATGAAAAATTTAAAGGCAAAAGAACCAAAATAAAGTGAGTATTAATCAACTCACTGCTCTCCTCTACGGTGCTTTTTTTGCCTAACCTTTCTCAGATTACTCAAATTCTAATTTCTTTTCAATATCTGTTTCTTTTTATGTTGATAATTTGACAGTGAGGATGAAGAAGATGAGACCATCATCAATGTAGAACGCCATTATGCCCAAGCTAGAATTGAGAATTGCGTTTATAGTCTTGGTGATTGTGCATTCATAAAAGTAAGTGTGTTGTTCTAAAAATCGTGCATTCCCTTTTCATCTTTCTCCTGTTCATTCTTGCTGCATTTGATAGGTAAGATCAATTTTGTGGTTTAATCAGATTAGCCACAACTTGAATAAACAAGTCTTAACTCAAGTATTAGCCTTAGTTGCTTTAATGAACTCTAGATCACTCACAATATTTCTGTTCCATCATTCATAGACAATTTATACCTCTTTTATTTGCCACCATGAATTAAGAGGCTTCGCATCCCTATGTGAATCCCCTTTTCCCTAACAATGTATTTGTTCCTTGACTTGATCTTGCGCAACCAGCAACAAATCATCTGATTGGAACTTCATCTCATGCACTCTTTAATTGAGGCTAAGCTCGTCCTGTACTAAATCTAAATGTATTTTAAATTTTTGTTTATTTTTAGTCACTTCAAAACCGTTTTACAATGTTTTTTGGATGTGAATTCTCACATATTCTAATTTACGTCCTTAATTATAATAGTTTTGTTATTGATTCTAAAGCCAATTAATGCTTTTCTCACTGTATTTTTCATTCGTTTTCTTTAGTTGGGAAATTCTTGTGATTGTAGTGAGTCAATAGCCCTTCCCGGGCTTTTGGTTGAATTGGAAGGAAGTTAATGATTTATAGTATAACTTCTAGGAGCTAGTCTTGGCCTCACCTTGCTGGTTTTCAATTTACTTACTAAAGGATATTTTTATGTGGTGGATGAGTGATTTATGGCAAAAATCCTGGGTGAAGTTGACAATTCAGTTGTTTTAAGGAGGAGTTGAGACATTGATTAGAAATATCTGGCACAAATAATGTACTGTATGTTCCAATACAATGAATGCCTCAACAATATTAGTGAGTACCTTTTTCAACTTAAATGTCACAGAAGACCGTAGTTAATTATATTTGCAATCATGAGGAACTAGTGCTTCTGACAACCTCTAGTCAGAGTTAATTTTTAGAAAGTACATTGTTGAGGTGGTATATTGTGTTTTGTTGCCTGTCATCTTTGCTTTCAAAAGAAATTATAGTTTACCTCCATGTGGTATGGTGGTTAACTAACCAAACCATACAATGGATGAAGCTTAACTGCTTAACGAAGATAAGTTATTTCATACATGCCTAGTATCATTGCAAATCGTACTTATATTTGAAGTGATACTTACAGGGTGAAGGTGAAAAAAACCTTGTTGGCAAGATTGTTGAATTTTTCCAAACAACAGATGGAAAAAATTATTTCCGAGTCCAATGGTTTTACAGAATTGAAGATACCGTAAGTTTGTCTTGGTACTGACTTGGCAGTGTCATAATGATCCCAATAATTTGCTGATTTCATTTTGATATTCAGGTTGTCCAAGACGAAGGTGGTTTCCATGACAAGACACGCTTGTTCTATTCTTCATTAATGAATGATAACTTGATAGATTGCATTGTTGCAAAAGTCAATGTTACATACATTAAACCTAGGGTATGACAAATCTTCTATTTTCTGTCATATAATTTTTATGATCTCATGACTTGGCATAATGGCAATAAACTTTTTTATGTAACTCCTGCAGGTTGGTTTGAAGTTGACTTCTATTTTACCATCTGACTTCTATTATAATATGGAGTATTGCGTGGATTACTCCACATTTCGATCTATATCAACAGGTGAGTCATGATTGAGACTAGGATGCTATTGGTATTTCACCCTCTTGAAGTAAGGCCTAATTATAATTTAAGCAATTTAACTGTGACATAACAAAACACCCCTTATTTGTTGAAAATAAAAACTGGAAATGTTAACGTCTAACCTCAATGGACTTTATAAGACCATGTGAGAAGCACATGGCTTCTTATTTCTGCGATTTCTTCTCTATTCCCTCAAGTTGGCATGTCAAAGAAGAATCGAATCCCTATTTCCCTACATCCTGAGCTCAAAACGCTAAAACACGGGATCAAAATACAAGCTCAAAATTTAAATAAAAGCCTAACAACTAACAGATAGATGAAAATTTAAAACTTAATTATCCAATTAGAATAGAAATATAAGATGCCAAAAACTTGATAAGATAATGTGCTCTAGAATAAATTAAAACTAGTATTTGAAAAAGCCATTTAATGATCACGACACAAATTTAAATGTTGCTGAATATCTCATGCCGTGATGCAGTTTCCTTTAATGTCTTTTCTGAAAGGCAGGGGAAGCAACTCACTCAAGAGGAAAGCGCAAAGCCTCCCTCTTGGCGGAGTTACTTAGCTTGTTAATCTAATTCAAGAATGGCTTTCTCCAACAAGTTTGAACCACAAGGCACTTACAATGCAAACTTTAAAACCATAAAGCAGCTTATTGCAAGCAGTCCAAACCACAAAATTCCAAAATGCACACTACCATTTCCTTTTCCGTTTCCCCTCTTTATCTAGATACATTGTTTGTTTTTCATGATAAACAACTTATACTCTGTAATGATTAATTTCATACATGTAACCCAAGTCTACCTTTATCTTAATTTTCAATGCGCTTTTGGATGATCTTCTTCGCAACATAGTGGTTGAGGAACCCTGTAATTGAAACTCAATATTGATTTTTATTGAATATGTGCATAGTTATTCAATCAAATATTTTCCATTTTAGTATCTTAAGATAATTCTTGACTTATTATATTTATTACTAGTCTTAAGATCTCATGCCTTAAGAACTCAGTACTGAGTCTTGCAATTTGTTTGAATTGTTTCAAACACTATCATATGCATTCAAATTTTCATGTTAGAACTCTGATTTTTTTGGCGCAAGTGAAACAATGTGCCTACTGCCTACTTTATTGCTCATTGTCAGCAATTAGTTGATGTGTTGGTCACAATTCTTGATATACTGTTTTGTACTTTTTATGTTGGAGGTATGGGGCGGGCTATTGATGGTTAATTTTAGCTGCAGTGAACCATATGATTAAAAACAATGGTGGCTTTATATGTTTATTAAAAATAATGCCATTTGAGATGTTTTGATGTAATTTGCACGCATGCATGTGTTTTTTTACGCCTTTTCTAAAAACCGCATGAATATTGCTTCAGGTGGTGATGTAAAGTGCGGTGAGGTACCATCAGCTGTTGCTCATGAGACTCTCTCAAAATTGACCTCTACTACTAACAAGAGTAGTATATCTAGTTCTGAACCAGACAAGGAAGAATTAGCGTTACTAGATCTTTTCTCTGGTTGTGGTGGTATGTCAACTGGATTGTGCTTGGGTGCCAAAGTTTCTTCCGTTAACCTTGTGACGGTACTGTACATGAAAATTTTATTTCTAATGCATTTCTTCATACATGTGAATTCAATGATGTATATAACCTACTTAATTGATCTTTTGTCCCTTTTGCCAGAAATGGGCTGTTGATAGCGATGGGTCTGCCTGTGAAAGCTTGAAATTAAATCATCCAGAAACACATGTATGAAAAGTCTATCCCCTACTACTTTGAAGATATTTTTTATCTTAACCTTTAGTTTTAATATTTATTCATTATATAGGTGAGAAATGAGTCTGCTAAGGACTTTCTGGAACTATTGAAGGAGTGGGAAAAACTCTGCAAACGGTACAAGGTCAATGATGCAGAAAAAACGGTTCTATTACGATCAGAAAGATCAGCAGAAAAGATGCATAGTGATCCTCAAGCTGATGATATTCCTCCTGATGAATTTGAGGTTTCTAGGCTTGTTGATATATGCTACGGTGATCCAAGTGAAACAGGAGAGCGTGGCCTGTATTTTAAGGTAATCAATTCAGTGTTGGCTTCAGGATAAATTTTTTCCTCCACTTATCAAATGCTTTTCGTGAAATAGTAGATATATTTGTTTGACCATTATTAAAGGAAGAATTCACCATACAGCCCTTGTCTGGGCCTTCAGTTATGTCAAATTCACACAGATATGCATGAAAATTTCCTCAAAAATTAAAATGGTGAAATAGATAGCAATTACAGTAGTCAATAAAGACGTGCAACCTAAAATAGATAGCAATTCACCATACTCTCTGCCACTATTGAAAATAATTATTCTCATGAAAATATGAATGACGTGGTATTATATAATATATTATGTATTATTTTAATAAATAATACATAAACACATATGATTATTAGTTTGAAATTATCTTCTGTAGTAGACAAGATATGAATTGGTGTTCACTGTTCAGTGTATGCTAACTAACAGCTTAGGAAAGTGTTTGAATCCTCTGACTAGCAATTTTTGGGATAAAAACCAGTGCATGCAAGCAAAACCACTGAATGGTTTTCTGCTTGGTCCAGCTTGGTTTTCTGTTTGAAAACCCACTGTCAAAGCCACAAGCAAACCACTGGCAAACTGGGCCAGGTTCAGCTCGGTTCTGTTTAGAACAGTTGGTTTTGTTGACCTTGAGCGGTTACAACTTACAAGGCATCATGATAGAATTATGTGGCATAACTGAACTGAACCATGGCTTGGTTCCTAGTCCAATGGATCAAACTGGATGGTTTGGTTCTGAGGAAAATGTTTGAATCATGTCCCGATTCATTGTCAGTTTCAATTACATTTTCTTGATTATTTCATAGGTGCGCTGGAAGGGTTATGGCCCAAGTGAAGATACATGGGAACCCATGGAAGGCTTGAGGTATTTCCCTTTTCTTTAATTAATATTTTTTATTTACTCTATGTATCACTAATTGAACTTGTATTCCTAGAAATTGTCCGGGGAGCATAAAGGATTTTGTGAGAAAGGGAATGGAATTGCAAATTTTGCCACTTCCAGTAAGTAGTATGAAGCATGAAGTTTTGATATTGGCGTGAGGTGTCTCTGCATTTCAAATAGAACTCTTAACTTTTTAAATTATTGCAGGGTGCTATTGATGTTATTTGTGGGGGTCCTCCTTGTCAAGGAATCAGTGGGTATAACCGCTTTAGAAATGCTACATCACCGTTGGATGATGAAAGAAACCATCAGATAGTAGTCTTCATGGACATAGTAGAATTCTTGAAGCCAAAGTATGTATTGATGGAGAATGTTGCCGACATATTGAAATTTGACAAGGGTTCACTTGGAAGATATGCATTAAGTCGCTTGGTACATATGAATTATCAAGCAAGACTTGGATTAGTTGCTGCTGGATGTTATGGTCTTCCACAATTTCGATTGCGTGTTTTTTTGTGGGGTGCTCATCCAAGTGAGGTTAGTTCCTTTTTCCCCCGACCCCCACCCCAAATTGGGGAGGGGAGTCAATTATTTCAATTTGGTATTATATTTTACTAATTATACCATAACTAAATATAAACATTAAGTGGATATTAGCACCATTTTTCTAAACTTGTATATTGTCTCTAGTTATTCTACCTTCAATGTTTTATACATGAGCAAACTTGCTTCTCTTGAATGGGTCAGAACATATAATTTTCTTCTTTCACTGATTCTTCATTCTCTAGCAGGTTTTACCCCAATTTCCATTGCCAACACATGAAGTTATTGTTAAATATTGGCCTCCACCAGAATTTGAGGTATTGAACATTATTCTTGACGGAAATGAGAAATGTTCATTGTTATGATGAATTATTATGTGCAGCGCAATACTGTTGCTTTAGATGAAGGCCAACCTCGTGGGCTAGAAAAAGCTATTGTTATTCAAGATGCCATCTCTGATCTGCCAGCTGTACTCTTCATCCCCCCCTTTCTTTTTCTTTTTCCTGTTTAGCATCTTTCAGTGAACTTAATGTTATAGTTTCATAGGTCAAATACTGTGAAAATAATGAAGAACTGCCATACCAGAATCCTCCAGCAACAGACTTTCAAAGATACATAAGGTCATCTAAATATGGTAATACTGCCTTCCTTTTGATTTCACATTGGAACTAACAAGAAACAGTATTTTATCATGTAACTTAGCTTGCCCAACCATCTTTCCTGACCTGTGATGTGTAACTAAGAATGTGTGCTTGCAAATAAACAATCAAAGCATTCCTATATTTTATCTTAGGCAGTGGGGATCTTTAGATACTTTAACAAATACAATTGGCTGATTGTAGAGCAATCAATCCTGAATTTGGAGATCTGCTTTCTAGATAGTTAGTGACACCACTTGGTCTGAATGTAGTTAATATATTGATCCAGTTGATTGTATTTGAATGAAAAAACAAAATATTTAGCTATTTAGTTGTGAAGTTATATTCCGTGTCCTTTATCTTGTATAGTTCCAGCTCTTATTCATCTGCAATCTTAGGATTCATATGTGAAATTTCGTTGTATTTAATTCTAAAACTCAATTTAGTGTTTCTAAGCTCCGAGACAGTCGCTTCATGTACTTTTTAACCTGAAGATTTTATCCTCATTTTATATCTTCTGCTTTTCATCTTTGAATAGAGATGACAGGGTCAACGATATATAGGAGACCAGAGGAAACGCCTTTACTTTATGATCACCGATGCAAATATATGGATGAAGATAACTACTTGCGTATTTGTCAAATTCCAAAAGTTAAGGTTGGGCATTATGGATAAAATGTTCTCTTCAACTTTTTGCTCATTTCCTCTTTACCCCTTACTATATATATGTATTTATGTGTGTATGTGTGTTTTCCCAACTCCTCTTTACCCTTGAATTTGCATCTTTTGTAGGGAGCAAACTTCCGTGATCTACCTGGTGTAGTTGTAGGAGCTGATAATGTGGTTAGGCGGGCCCCAACTGAGAAGCCAGTGCTCTTACCATCTGGAAAGCTATTGGTAAATCTTTTGTTGCCCTCAGTTGGGGAGGATTGCGTTCATATTATTTAGTTGCCTTCATATTTGTTGTGACAGATTGAATACGTATTCTGTGTCAAAAATTTACATAATGCCATCATTGCTTTTACTGAATTTGGACTGTGCTTAACTTGGGAATTTGGTTGAATTTTTTTTGAAGCTTTAGGGATTTAATTACATAATTTTTTTTTTATTACTAGAGACTTTAAAAATGGACCCAAGCTATAGGAAAGAATTGAGTAAATAAACATTTTATTTTAAATCATTGTTTTCATCATAAAGGTACACATGTTCATCGTTGATGAAGTTTCCTATACAAGTATTCTCTTAAATAATGCTGTGTTTTCCATGGAAGTTTTAACCTTTGAATTTTGAAGAAGAAACTATATTGAGATCTGTCCTATCAGATATTACATGATTATGTGATAGAAACCTGGTTGATTGTGCATAATATATAAAAATGTTATTCATATTTGTGGTCATTTGTGATGGTTGAAGTTATATGGCTTATAGAAAAGGAAGAATAGTCATATTGTGAAAGTACATGGGTCAGTAGATCTAGTAAAAATCCACCCCATTGGTAATGTAACATAGTTATTTTAGCGTAACTGTCCCACACTACTCTAAACGCGTGATTAAATGGGAAAATTCATGTCCAAGTTTCTAGTTCTTGATAAAATCGAATTAGATTGACTTAATTGTTATCTTGTTCTCTTGCTCTGATTTTTTTGCTTAGGTCCCGGATTTTTGCTTTACTTTTGAACAAGGGAAATCCAAGAGGTGAGCTGAGCTGTTTTTCACTTAATGGCCTTGTAAGGTTATTTTTCTTGGTCTTCTTTGAATTTTTAATCAATATTTATTATACATGTAGGCCATTTTCACGATTGTGGTGGGACGAGAACGTTTCCACTGTCCTGACCTGCCCCAATTATCGCGCCACGGTATTGCTTCGCCCTTTGATTTCAGATACAACTTCAGGAAGATTTCTTATAGCTTTTTCTTTCAAACATTTGCAGACAGTATTACATCCTGAACAAGATCGAGTGCTCACTTTAAGAGAATGTGCAAGGTTACAAGGTTTTCCTGATTACTATCAGTTCTGTGGGACTGTTAGCAAGAGGTATGAAACTATGATCTTGATAAATACCATATAATTGGATCTTGCTCTATTATCAGTTGCTTCTATTTCCTCCGGTTTTTAATATAAGATTCGCTTTAATAAAGAAATTGAACTATAAAGTGAATCTTATACTAGTATTATGTACCTGAGGTAGTGTATAGTAAATAAATCGAGTTCTAAATTTACAAAGTCAAGTATGAAAAAACATGTTAACATATCAGATATCGAGCATATCATGCATGCATCTACCTCAATATGGTTGGTTAACTTGTGTTTAGAGTCATATTGAAATATTATTTTCTGCTCTTGAAAATTTAAAAAAGTGAATGGATATTGTTCAGAAATGACTAAAAAGAATCTTTTTCCACTCTTGTAAATAAACTATGAATACATTTTTATTGTGTCACTTCTTTCTTTCTCAATACAATTATTTTCAGGTATTGTCAGGTCGGAAATGCAGTTGCCGTTCCGGTGGCAAGGGCTTTGGGATTTGCCCTAGGGATGGCATATAGAAAGCTCAGTGGAGATGAACATCTTCTCACTCTCCCGCCCAAGTTTTCTCTCTCAAATTATATTCAGTTGAAAAATAGTCAGAAATCAGGCAGCACTGAAGATGATAAGAATTCATCCTAATTCATTTTCACTGATGTTAAATTTTTCTAACCTATCCAATTCAACCAATTTTTCTTCTAGAGCTGCCTTGGCAAGGGCACTTTTAGCTGAGTTTGACAACATCCTCTTCACTTGTTGTACTGCACCCTAGGCACTAGCATTTTTTTAATATTATTTTTCATCATACTTGTACAACTAGCATTATTATTATGATTGTTTTATTCGGCACAAGCTTTATTATTGATGTTGTAACATGTCAGATCCTTTTTTTACACTAATGATGCTACTTGTTCTTGCATATAAAGTTGTGGACATTTATGACAGAAGACCATTGAGTTTGAGTTGAATTTAAAATGACCATAAGATAACTCAAGATGTACCACCTAAAATTTGGTCCCAATGTGCAAACTTGGAGATGCTGGTTACGAAAGTAGTTGAAAAAATGAAAATGGATGTTTCTCGTCCATGATTTAGCCATCATCAGTCTCTTTCTTTCCTCTTTTCTTCATTCCTTTCTTTTTAGTAAAGTAGGTAGAGAAGCTAATGGAGCAAAAAACAAAAAGCCAATAAACTTCCCATTTCTTGTATACTCTTTACTAGGCAGTCCTCTTCATCCTTATTCTTGCTCTATAGCAAACTGAGTCATTGCAACTAGTAAACCGTTGTTGTTCCTCTCTAGTCTCTGCTCCCCTTAGTTGAGCTATGCTATTGTGTTTTTCACTTGTAACTCAATATGTTTTATTGATATATAGGATCTGTTTGTTTGGTTCAATGGAGGTGAGAGATTTAATGTTGGCTCGTTTGTATTGGTTAAAGAGGAGGGTGTATTGATTAAAGTAAAGAGGAGGAGTTTTAATGTTACCTTGTTTAGCTTAGGAGTTGAGAAGAGAGGTTTTAATGTTCTTCTTCCTCTTTCTCCTCACTTGACTTGCCTATTCTTCCTCTTATTGAAAGATTTTCTCATTGAAACAAATAAATATATAACTCACGTGGTTGGAGGGTTGATATCTTCAAATATCTAAAGACAATAATTATATTTTTTTGGGCAAAAAACATAGAGTTTCCTGATGGTTGGTGATTTGCATTTGAGAATATGAGATATATTTCAAAACATTATTCAAACTTGAAATGTTGTCTACTTTTATGTATTAAACATCACTGGTTTAGCGGCCATTGTGATAGGGGGAAGCTACAATTCTTCTTGTGACTTTACCAATTTTGAGTGCTAGTGTTCTCTATTATAAGTAAAAGGGAACTAATAGCTCCGGCCATATACCTCTCAAATCTAAAATTTTCCTTTCCACATGATATCTAATTGAAATAATGATCTCGCTATACATACATACATACATACATACATACATACATACATACATACATACATGCATACATATAGGTACATATATGTATGTATACACACACACACACACACACATATATGTATGTATGTGTACATATATCTACACACATATATATGCACACACACACAAAGATATATATGTATATATGTGTGTGTTCATATATGTACATATATGCACACACATATAAACACGCACACACACACATATATGTACATAGACACACATATACATATACGTGTGTGTCTATCACACACACACACACGTGTGTGTCTATATATTTGTATGTAAACACACACATATATACATATATAGATAGACACATATATATCTAAAAGTTTTATTGATTGGAAGAGTCTATGCATCTATATAGATATACTCGCCAAAAATCAAACACACTTGAGAGAATAAAATATGGGTATTTTAGAAAGAAATTGACAAAAATTAGAATGTTGTCTTATAATTAGGACCAAAACTAACTTTCAAATGTTGTCTTATAGTTAGGACCGGAGGGAGTATAATATTAGAGTTTAGTGCAATTAGTAAGGGTGATATTAGAAATTACTTAAATTTTATGACAACTTTATTGACTTTAACTGTTTTTATTGGTTTGTGAGAATTGTTAGTTGGTGTTTTATAATAAAAATCAGAGGCCAGAGGGAGTACAATTGACATTAGAGCTAGGCTGGGTAGTACTGTATATCTCCTCACGCATATATGGTATCAGAGCTCTACCTATCCCCACTGTGTTATTGATGCGAGGCACTAACATAGGATTCATAGGACACTGTAATATTCGAGAATGGACTGTACGGGTGGGGGTGGGTTTTACCTATGAAATAAGTAGGGTAATTGTAATTTTGATAACACTATTAATGTATTCCTCTCCCAGTTGCCAATCTTTTGCACTCCCTTTTCGTTATTATGTCTTTTGAACTCCCCTTTCATAATTATTTTTGTTTAATTACAGTGTTTAACCTCAAGTTCTCTTCTGTGTTTCAATTTGCCTATGTTTCTAATATTGTGATTTATCTCGACTAATTTTGTTCTTCAAATTCACTTCTAATCTCCAAGTAGTGTTTTTGATTACGGGGAGTTACACTTCCAATATATATATATATATAAGGAAAAATACTTCTCATGTTGTAGGAGAAGGCTATGCATGACAACCATTCTGTTCCCCAGCACTGTTTCTGAGATGAAACAGTTTTTTCTGATTCTGTGCCTTGGAAGGGTTTTGAGAATCAGAATGACGTTTGTTAACTCATTTTATTTTTATCAGAAATATGTTTGGTAACACAATTTTTTTTTTTTTCATTCCGATAATCAGAATTACGTTTGTTAACAAATTTTTATTTTTATTCTCAGAATTAGCTAATATAATACAAATCTATTTCTATATTTTTTTGTTTACAGGTTTCATTAACGGTATAAAATAATATATTTCTTTACGTTTGCTCTCATTTTTTACTATCATATTATTACCTTAATATTAATTATACAAATGAATAAATAAATAAATAAATCTACATTAGTCACATGACTCAACTAAATTTCCATGATATCACAATAATTTAAAGCAAAAATAATTGATGTTGTATTGAACATAAAAATATGACAAGTCTCCAATGTATTTCGAATATGTCTCTTAATCTGTCAACATCATATTGGGGGCAATTGATTGTCTCTAGCTAATTGGTTTGCAATATGGATGGACTGTAGTGACCAATAGACGGAATAAGGGTAGAAATTAGAGAACAATGAGTGGAATTTGTTTAAATGATCCTTTAAGTTATTTTTTGATTTCTTTAATTATTTGTTATGAGCATAAGCATGATTACGTTTTTGCAATTTTATTCAAAAGGAAACATGAATTATTCATTCTAGACTAGTTTGTATTTGTTGTTTGGGAAGGTCAATCTTATTTCATGAATGAAAGGCTATGCGTATGTATGTCGATGGAGCACAAAATGAATTCAGTTGTAACTTGTAAACTGTCATGAAAAATGTGCTCTACTTGAAAACATCTGCCAATGAAGGTAACTGAAGAATGCACAAAAAGGGCTAATATTAATTCAAACAAATTCATGGAACACATTTTTAATTATATAGTTAAAAATTAGTAGACCAGGAAAATATTTTCATGGAAATGGCAAACCAAACAGCTGTCATTGTCCCTACAGACTTTAATCTTTTCCCCTATTCAAATTCTAAATTTTTTGGTCAACAGGAACTTATATTAATACTAATATTAAAAGTTACAACAAACGATTACACTGCGAAAGAAGAAAACAAACGGAATAAACACTAACCGAAAAACAAACCGGAACAAGGAGACTAACAAATACAACAACAACAACCAAATGTAAGGAAAGTTTATCACCACAATACAAATGGGAATAAAAGTAACTTCAACGGCTTCATCAGCTTCCTGGATATCCAAGGTTAGAAAGGACTTGAAGGAAGGTGTAGGTTGCAAAACCAACCCACTCGGGCACACCTCCTTATAAGCATAAGCTGCAAAAATAACAGCTACATAATCACCCCAACTAGGGGTACAGGACAGAGAACACCCAACCTCAGAATAAAAGAAACAATTGAAGTCTTGAAGAATACTTTTGCTCCTCCCTTGAAGCAAATTTGGTGACATCAACCACCCACCAAACAAAGATTGACTAACAATAGTGATATGGATTCAACACCATCTACCGATCCTAACAATGGTCCTCCCATAAGTTAAGCAGATAATAGTATTAGCCATCGATAAATCCCTTCCCCCAAAATCGCAAATCCAATCAACAGCAAAACACACCACCATAAGAACCCAAATCCACAACATAATAAGAGAAAAACAACCATAAAGCAATAAAAAAAAAACGAAAGAAGGAACATCCCCTCTGCCAGAAACCACCGTCGATCTGGAGGCCATCAGCGAGCAGAAGACCACCGGCGAGCCGGAGGCCACCGGCGAACAGAAGACCACCGACGATCTAAGGGCCACCGTCGAAAGAGAAGTCGAGCCAAAAACTCCCACCGCCAGAGACAAGGGAGAACCACCGCTACACCTAGAAACCAGGGGGACGCCGGAGCAAGGAAGCCATTGAGGACGGAGACCAGAGGAGAGCCGGCGCCGGAGAAGAAGGAAGGTCGCCCCTCTATATCTCTGTTCCGACCTAAAACCCGCCTTCACTTGACTCATCGAGGTCCGATCTGCCCTTCTGTCGTGGAGGTGGTTAGAGAGGAGGCTCGCCAGCGGCGGAAGATGCCGCCGGCGAGGCAAGGGCGCTGCAGGAGGAGGGATCTAGGGTTTGGTTGACAAGAGTGATTTCGGCGAGGCGCAGAGAGAGCGTTTCTTTGTCTGTAAGCAGTGTTCATTCAAATTCTAAATTCTAAATTCAAACGCCACTAGTATGTTCCTTTTTTCCCCACATTTCCTCGCAAACAGAAAACTAAGAGGGAGGTGAAAATTTTCTGGAAGCTTCATCCAATACCATAAAATCGTTGCATTTTGAATCTTGGTTGAGCAAACCTTGGTTGAATCTCTTTGCGTTTTGAATGTTAGCATTCTTATCACAATAGGTTGGCCAACCTACTTCGCCTACGAGGATTTGTATGTCAGGGTACCCTGCCGTTTCAAGAGCCCATAAAAGAGTGTCCAGATTGGCATCAAATACATTATTGTAAAGTAAACTTCCATCTCTAAGGGTATGTTTGGTTTGAGGGGAGGAAAGGGGAGAGAAAAAAAATGAGGGGAGAGGAAAATATGCTCAATTTTCAAAAAAAATTTCCCTCCTCTCATTTTTTTTCTCTCCCCTTCTCTCACTTTCCCTCCCCTTCCCTCAAACCAAACATACCCTAAGAGGCCTGCTGTTTCCCTCAAAAAATGCAAATTCAATGGGGAAGTTGTCGTTGTCATAAAGACTAAGGAAGGGGTATATATTTACAGTGAGGGGGGCATCACATGAATATAGGAACTGGATGATTTCAATGGTGATGTCTCTTATTTCAGGCCTGAAGTCATCAGCTGATCGCACTGGATTTGATTCAGGGGAAAAATAAATGTCTGCATTGAACGGAACTGTGACTCTAACCTTTGAAACCAAGCCAGCATTATAGAGTGATGTTTGTATGTTCTTAAGAGCTGGGAAAGTAGTATGCAGATCGGAGCCATTATATGCTTTAAGGAAAGGCTCGTTACCCACGGCAACAAACCTGCAAATTACAAACTCCAAACATCAGCCAACCAAGAAAGAGTAGTTCAAATTCGACTCTAAACATACCAAAGAAACTGTTATACAATAAACAAGAAGATGATCATTTGCGTGGGATAAATTTGTCACCTCCTGCTGCCCCTACTGATTCTAATCTTTTCCCCTATTCAAATTCAAAATTCAGACGCCACTAATATGTTCCTTTTTTCCCCACATTTTCTACTTTTCTTCGCCAAACAGAAAACGAAGAGGGAGGCGAAATTTTTCTGTAAGCTTCATCCAATACCATAAAATCGTTGCTTCTCCTCTTGCTGTTGGCGGTGTGTAAGGCTCAGTCCGACGCTGTGGGTGACGTAGCTGCCTGATTCTTTTCTCCTTCCCCTATGTGGATCGACGTGGTGTCGGTTTTGGAGGAGTAACTCCATGTCTCTGAGTTCTTACTCTTGCTCCTCCACGCTGAGGTCGTCTTCTATTTCTCAGAGCCGTGAGAGACGATGGAACACAAAAGAAAGGTATTAGCAGCGGTTTGTTACAAAGAAAGCTTGGGGTGGGAAAGGGAAGATCCCAATCTTCCCATGGATTTTGGGTGTTTGTTAGAAAGAAAGTCCAGTCAGCAACTTACTGGAAGTACTCATCTTCCCTTATTTGAGGGAAGATGCTTCCCTTATTTGAGGGAATATGATTTCCATCCGAAAATGGAAGGAAAGCTGTCATCTTCCCAGGAAAATGATCTTTTGACAAATTTGCCCTGAAATTCAAATTTGGCGGGAAGTTCGAATTTGGCGGGAAAGTTCAAACTTGGCGGGAAAGTTCAAATTTGGCGAATTTTTTTTCTTCAAAAGTTCGAAATTAACAATAATATATTTTTTTAAAATATATTTTAGCAAAAAAAAAATATTTTTTTATTTTGAATTAATTTCTTTTGAGGGTAAAATAGACATTTCCTAATTCTTTACCAACTACCACATCTTCATTTTCTTCCTACCAAACAACTCAAGTCATCTTCCCTCATCTTTCAAGTCTTCCTTTCCATTCATTTCCCTCCTCTAAAGTTCATTTCCCTCCCCCAAGCTTTCTTTGTAACAAACGGGTCCTTAGGGTTGAGACTTGGGAGGGTGGTACTCGAGAGAGAAGAGAGTGTTGAGGGGAAAAAAAAATAGATTTTGATTTTGTGTTCAGAAATAGAAAAGCACAAATTTTCTGCTTGTTTTTTTTCCTATTCCCCAGCACAAAACATGAACCGGTTCATCCCGGGAACAAAAAAAAACCGGATTTATCAAAACACATTTCTCATCCATTTGTGTTTCGGGGAACATAAATTAACAAAAAACTCATTCTGGGAGCGTTACCATGCACACCCGAAGTGTTTTCTCATATCACACATACATGAAATGGTGGGACCTACATATATATATATGTGTGTGTGTGAGTCCCACCATTTTATGTGAGTAAGAATCTTCTTCTTCTCATGCAACATAAGAAATTTAAACCTTATATATATAGAGGTATGTGCCTAAGGGAGGCATTCCTATGCTACTTCTAATTTTTTTTTTTATATATAAATTTTAAGAAAGTAGTTGGGCTCACCCACGATCCAAGGATTGAACGAAGTCTTCCTCTCTATATTAAAAAAAAAAAAAAGTATGATATGGTACTTCCAATATGTTATGTAGATATGATGATGTTATATTATAGAAAAGGCCCAAGAGAAAAAGATAGAGCCCAAGCCCTTGAAAATCATCTGGGCCTGATTCCAATCTTTTTAGCCCTTCTGCATGTGATGTTTCTAGGGTTGGATTTCACCCTTCAGGCCTCGCTCAGTCGCTCTCTTCGCTCGCGCTCTCTGTCCTTTGTTCTTCGGTTTTGATCTTTCTGTTTATGCGTAGCTTTTAGTAGTCAGTGACGGCAAATTTCTGGTAAGATCTTCCCTGTGATGTCGTCTTACTTTTCCCCTCTCTTGGTCTGCATATGTTGCAAAGATGCCTCAATTTTAAAATCAGGAAAAAGATTATATTAACTGGAAAATTATCATGCAAAATAACGGTTATGACACGCATAGTAACCTAGCATATGTTTTCATAATGAAATATTTGATACGTTTTCCAAAATCAGGACTGCGGCAGATTGGTAGTGCACTAGTTTTTGCTTTGACATAGTATTCAGAGAAAAAAAGATGGAGAGAAGATTACCCGCAGATTCAATCCCTATTTTCAACGAAGCGATAGGTCTAGTTCTCTATAGCTGGTCAGCTCTCCGTGACGCTGTTGAGAATGAATGGGGAGGCCGAGAGTCTCGCCAGAAGGCCGAAGGACTTGGCAGTGACATACTTTCCTGGTTCACCCAATGTAGAGGTTATATTCTCTTTCTGTTAGTAAGATTTGGTAGAATCTTTTTATAATTAAGCAATACTAAGAGATGGAGTTGTAGAATTTTATAGATGTATACTTTCTGTTGCAAGTTCGATTGAAGCAAACTGTGGTTTGATTCAGAGAGGAGTGATGATTTAGAAAAAGTATCTTCGTATCTTGGATGCGGTATTCACTCTGGGATTTAATTACTGATTTTTATACCCTTTTTGTTCCCCAGAGCCTTTGTATATTGATGACTTGGAAGACATGCTCGATGAAGGGTTGATTTCTCTCAACATGCTGGTTGAGGATGGCAGTGTTGAAGAGGTATTTTTTGTGTCATAGTTGCTTTCAGGTTCTCATATCCGTAATTATTTGTTGTCGTAATCTTTTATTAACTTCAATAATGAGCACCATGAGATCAACTAATTTTTATTCCATTATATTGCCTTGAATGTGAAAAACACACTTGTGCTGACAGAGTTTTCATCCTATTCTTGCATATAATAGATCATGGTCTTTTAAGAATGAGTCTCATAATCAACTTTGTGGGTTTTGCCTAAATATTCGTATGACCTATATTGGCCTATTGGGTTGTTAGGACCCTTCTTTATAAGAGTTTATTAGTAATGAATACCATGTTATGTATAACTACATTTTTAGGAAGGCTCAAATTCTTATTTTTAGATGTATGTCAAGTTCATGGGTGTTTTATTTTATTTTCATTGGCCAACTTCCTGCGAGAGCTCTTCTATTTCAATGGGCTACTCATTATCTTGAATTATAGCTAGGATGCCCACTGTTTGGGTTTTTTTTTTGGGGGGGGGGGTCATCTGACCGTGTTAATTCACTTACATTCATGCATTCGTGGTATGCAATAGCCGTTCTATTTTCTTTTATCCCATCATTTTCATGTTGATGATTTTGCAGGTGGCTAAGAAACTGATGATTGTGCATGAAGAATGCCTTGAAGGTAATTTTAGGTCCCTGGAGATTCTAAGGGAAGCCAATCTCAAACAAGCTGCTCACCCTCATGCTATACAGGTTTATTATAACAGCATGTTTTTAAAGCAGAAGTACTGTTTAGAATTATATTGCTTATATAATGTATATTCATTTGTTGCGATGTATATAACAAATTTAGCTTTTACAACTTAAACTTGATTCCTGATGGAGTATGTTGGGAGGTAGGAGCAACGAGTTATCGTTTGGCTTGGTTCTTGAATTTGGTGTCTTCTATTATAAAAAGATGACAGGATATTGTGGGGTAACGCAATATGTATTCGTAATTTTGCTGAAAATTGAAAGATGTGGTGGCCTTTACTAATATAAAATATGTAAGAATGAAGATCTGAAACTCTTGTATGATTTAAAGCTGTCATGTCATACTATTCTAGTGGCTATCATTGTGTGATCTAAAAATCTTGAAATTCGAATCTCAGTTGCTTGAATGACTTGTCCCATTTCTTTCATTCTTGTTGGTAGCTTTGCTATTTTCAATCCTGTTTTCCACGGCAGATATCACTGATTGAACGACAATTTATTCAAAACAAGTACAGAATTGATCAAAGTAATGATCTTGCTTAACCCGATGAAAAGTAATGATCTTTTTGCATGAGGAATAAAAATTACGAAGAAATGGCATTGCTCTCTCCCTTGTGAAAGATTTATCTTCATGGGCATTTTCCATGATATGTGAACAGAAACAATCTGATTATGATCTGCTTGATTCTGACTGATGTTACAACTTTTGACATATTTTCCTTGTTAGGTGCAAAATAATGATGAGGACGACGATGAAGATGATGAGGGGGATGAAAATAAACCTAGTAATAATTCTAATATGGTGGTAGAAATGCAAAGGCCAGTTACGGAGTCCACTACCAAGGCTGCAGCTGAAGCAGAAGATGGATGGACTGTAGTCTCTAACAGACGGAATAAAGCTAGAAATTAGAGAACAATGAGTGGAATTCATTTAAACATCCATTAAATTATATGTATAGACTTTAGTTCTTGTTTTTTTTTGTTAGTTTCTTTTAACTATTTGTTATGAGCGTAAGTATGATTACGTTTTTGCAACTTTATTCAGAAGGAAACATGAATTGTTACTGGTCGAATAATATTTGCGGTTTGAGAAGGTCGAACTTATTTCAGTAAATCAAAGGCTTTGTGTATATCGTTGAGCATACAATGAATTCAAATTTATTTAACTGGTAAATTGTCAATAAAAATAATTCTTAAAAACGTCTTGTAAAAATAAGTACAAGAATATTTAATCGATATTCATTGAACATTGTGTCATGGGTATTAAAAAAAAAATACTAGGAGTGTATTTAAAATATGGAAAATGTAACAATTGAATTATCTGTAGTGCGTATAATTCTATAATATTTTTTCTGTGAAGAAAATTGCATTTATTTTTCTTAAATTATTTTAAAATCATTAATATGATATTTAAATTTTATATATTATTTATTTACAATTCCCTTTTGCAAGTGCGTTTTAAATTGAAACGCAATAAACTCAAGAAAATATATTGGATTAATACTATTGTTATAATTTCATCAAATCATTAGTTTTATGAATCCCTATACTTAAACCAAATTTTTATGAAATTAGACCAAAATTAACAAATTAAAAATATTGGGAATAAAACCAATAATTCAATCAACATTGCATATGATAATAGGGTTAATTTAGTGAAAAATAAATAAACATGTACTGTAAAATAATTCTCACAGTTGTCTTTTTTTTTTTGATCATATTCTCACAGTTGTCAACAGTCAACACAATCAACTCTCCAGTTACATCTACATATTAAACATTAGAGGAGTAAGAACTAAAAATGAAAGTTAACATTCATGCCGGTAAGAGCGTTGACCTTCCGTATATAAAGTCGGAGGTTTAAAACCAAAGGCTAAAACCCTCGTCTCGTGTTAAACCATTTCCTACCAGAATGGCGACCAAGTACTGGACAATGAGAGCTCCTGCTAAAACCCTCTTCCAACTTCTTCAACCTTCTGTTCAACATTCTCGGCCGCTTTCTCAATTCATTAGAAGCATTCATTCATTCGTTTCCCGCGAATTTGATGCTCAAAAAGTCAGAACTCTTATCCCGGAGGTTGCAGGGGCATGGTCTGTGCTCCAAACTACAATCTCGATGAAGCTGGTGCTGCTGCGCTCGCCCGTGATGATCGTGTTCCAGCTACTGTCATTACAGGTTTTCTTGGTTCTGGAAAGGTTCGTTTGTCCCCCAATTTTCAATTTTATTTTTGGTTGTAGTACTAGTATCCCTACTATAGGAATATCAAACGAGTTTAATTTTTCTAGTTGCTCTTGATGATGTACTATATATATATATATTTTTTTTTTAACGTTTTGATGGGTAGTTTAGAGATAATATTCTGATTTGACTGTTTTTGTGTAATTTTATTTTTGCCATCTCTGGAATGGAATGTATTCAAACATGATCCTCTGTTATGCAGACGACTCTCCTAAATCATATTCTGACTTCCCAACATGGCAAGCGGATAGCTGTCATTGAAAACGAGGTATTGAATTCTAACTGCCTGTAGAATTCCTTGTTTGCTTGCTGTCGGTTCTTTGTTTATCAACTTCTCTTGCTTTGTTTAACTTGATATACAACATTCACTTTCGAAAATTCCACTCTATTTTGAATTACAACTTGGGAGAAATTGAGTATTCAACACTAGTACTGAATATTAACATTCAGTATGAGAATCTTTTATAGATATAGTGTATTAGTGATAATGACTAGAGCTGGAATTAGTCATTGGTTCAAGCAATGTTATGATATATTCATTGGGGCATTGGGAAATGCAATATATTTTGTAATAAGACTAGTTGACCATCGACATGATGATGATTTGGAGCAATTTGTGACTTAACTTTTAAGTGGAGTATACGAGGTCATGATGTAGCCCAACAAAAGAATAGGAGTGTGTGGGAATGAAGTGTTCAGGGGGTCTGCTTCCTTTTTTAATGGAGTGCTGATTTTTGTGATCTTGTCTTACTGTTGTTATAAATGCAGTTTGGTGAGGTGGATATTGACGGATCATTGGTTGCTAGTCATTCTTCTGTGAGTGAAGACATTGTCATGGTTAATAATGGCTGCCTATGCTGCACTGTACGTGGGGATCTAGTTAAAATGCTGCTGGAACTAGCTAGAAAAAAACGAGATCGGTTTGATCATATTGTTATAGAAACTACAGGTATATGAACTGTTTGTGAAGTTCAAATAACTTGTTCAGAGGTGATACTTGGCGTTAGGAATGAGGGCCGATTAGTTACTAACCACTTCTGTTACTCAGTTAAGTGGATAGACTTACTCACTTATCATATACTGCCAAGGGCCTGCTAGTTTAGCGTGTGATAAAAAATTGTGTTCTTTTAGTTATTGCATCTGTTTGGTGTATTAAAATGTTTGCTGGATCATACAATTTAATCTGCTTTTGCAGGTCTTGCCAAGCCAGCTCCTGTTATTGAAACATTTTGCAGTGATGAACTGGTTTCTCGCTATGTAAAACTGGATGGAGTTGTGACTTTGGTTGACTCCAAACATGCCATGCAGCATTTAAATGAAGTCAAACCAAGGTTTGTTGTTAATGAGGCTGTGGAGCAAGTTGCTTATGCAGACCGTATTATTTTGAACAAGGTGATTTTCTAGCTGAAAGGATTTGTGCTCCTGTACTTTCAACTTTCTAAGTCATTGTTAAGGGCTGAGAAACTGATCTTCTTGTCTTGTGGGCACTCCTCAATATCGTTTTACATTATTCAAATTTTATTTTATTTTAAAATTGTCTTTGGCAGATAGATTTAGTGACTGAGTCTGAGTTGGAAGCTTTGACCAAGAAAATTAAGGTATGTTTTGTTCTATATGGAATGTGAGGGCGTCATTTTTCTTTATTTAAACTGGGAACATGGTATGATGCTGTCCAAAAAGATGATGTATAGCGACTAGAAAGGTCAACCTTTGTTCATAGAAATGGAATGTGTTTGTCTCATCAAGTATTATTGTTGTCAGCTTATTAATGGGATGGCGCAAATTAAGCAAGCTAAATTTGGATCTGTTGACATGGACTTTGTTTTGGGTGTGGGAGGATATGATCTTGAGAGGTATTTATTTATTTATTTTTGTTTCTTTTAGAGCTTTTTAGTTTAAGTTTCCTTCCTCTCATTTCTTTGTAATACTTTAAATAAATGTTTTGTATTTAGTGATATGTAGTTTTTCTTCAAATTTCTTCTGTCACTCAATCAAATACTTTAATATTGTAGAATTGAATCTGAGGTTCACGGAGATTGTTCATCTTCTTCAAGTGATCATCATGAGTCTGGGCATGGTAGTCTCTCTGAACTCTTTTTCTCACTGTACGTTTATTTTATTATTTGAAACATTCTAAAAGTTGGCCATAGTATAAGTTGAAAGATTTTCATATGGAAGATAGATGGATCCCATGTATTTAATTGACGCGACTCTTACGTTATTTCATTATATTGGTTTTCCCCCTTCTTAAATTACCGAGGGATGTAGCAGATATCTCTCTCCATGCCTTCTTCTGAGTCCTGTGTATCTGAATTTCACTTTCTAGTCTTTTCACTTCCTTCTTCCTCCATATGGTTCAATCCTAGTTATTACTTATTAGAGCTCTGGATGAGTGAGAACAAAAGCAAACTCATCTTTTTCCCCACTCTTTAAGAGTAGTTGTATTTCACTGATCTTTAGTTCTGGATCCTTTTTTAGTTACAAACATGCAATTCAGAACTGAATCATTGAGAATGTAACCACAGAACACAATGGACATCATCGTCGTCATCATCATGACCATGAGCATGATTCTGCCGTCTCCAGTGTCAGTATTGTTTCTGAAGGAACCCTTGATCTTGATGAGGTAATTTTAATTCCTTTTCCCTAAGAATTTTTATAAATGTATAAATATATAGATATGGATATGGTGCATTATAATCAATAATTAGATTACATATGTTCATAAGACTATTGAAATTAAACCCTAGTCATTTACACGTACAAACACCTTATGATACCTAAGAAATTTTCTTTGACAACCTTCGAATGTTCTAAAATTGTTTGATAATGTGATTTCTAGCAGCTAATTATGCTCTACCATTACTTGTCACTGAATGATGCAGCTTGATGATTGGCTGGAGAGGTTGATGGAAGAAAAAGGAGAGGATCTATACAGAATGAAAGGGGTCTTGTCAGTGGATGGCTCTGATCAAAGATATGTATTACAGGTTCTCATCATCTTCTCTTGGCTTCATTCCCTTTTTGCAATTTTTTTGTCTGATCTGATATGGGGAACAAAATGATCTCAATCCTTTATATTCTCAAAAGCATATGCATAAAGTATAAGCAAAGAAATAAAGAGAGAAAAGGACCCTGTAACAATTTCGTTTGACGCTCTAACTATATGATGAATGTACTTATGCCTGGAAAAAAAAATGACTCAGACCTTGCAAAAGCTTGAGTTCCAATTCTACAACCAACAGCAACAGATCTTATCTCATTAAATGGAGTCAGACAGTCAGTTATATGGATCACACGATGTTATTGTATTCTATCAACAACCAAATCCTTGGATAGATTGTTGTTCAGGAAGTCCTCCTCAATAATTTCGCCAAGGGTTCACTTTGATCTGTCTCTGTCATACCTATATGAACATTTAGTTGATTAGTAACATGTAAATATCATTATAAGCATTCTTTGATTTGAGACGTGCTATCTCAGAATATCATGTTTGTGATGTAGGGAGTGCATTCCATGATGGATGGGTGCCCGGGAAAAACGTGGGGACCTGAGGAGAAGAGGATAAATAAGCTTGTGTTCATAGGAAGGAATCTGAATGAAACTGCCCTTAGGAAAGGATTCAAAGGTTGCCTTGTTTCTTAGTTTTATTAAATATTGTCTCACACCTCAACTTTCATACAAACATCATATGCCGTTTGGACGCGGTTTTGAGCATTGCCACCATTAATGTAGCACTACCAAACAGACAATGATGTTTTTCGTTTCATTCTTAGATTCAGTGGGTGCACTCAATTCCTGTGCATCATGTGCCTTCATAATGCACCTCCTCTTTCTCTCTCTAACGTCCATAATATTGTCATTTCTTGCTGTACATTGTCATCTTGCCATAACAATTTACTAATTCTTCCGAGTTAAATTATATGTAGTATTTCGTATCTTTTGACCGAGAAAAAACAGTATATATTTGGTATGTTTTTGTGGAAAAAAAAAATATATTTCATTTTTTAATGATTTGATGTACAGGAAAAAATTCCACATTTTGTTTTTTTTTTTTAAACGGTTTTTCTTAACTACTTCTTGATTTCATTTAGTTAATGTTTTTTTTAAATAGCTTTATGGATGTATTTTATATATTATTTAATTTTTTATTTATTCTTGAATTGTTCCAAAACTATCTCAGTCTAGGGAACAAAGAAAAAAGAGAGGTTGATAAGAGAAAAATGATTCTGATTTTGTGCCCTGGATTAGAGAAACAGAAATTTTTTGCTTCTTCTTTTTTATTCCCTAGCATAACAAATAAACGAGTTCATCCTGGGAATAAAAGAAAACCTGAATTTACCAAACATTATTTCTATTAATTTTTATTTCTAGGAACAGAAATTTTTAAAAAAATAATAATAATTCCGGTAGCGTTACTATGCACACCCTATATCTCGAGTAAACAAAACCCTAGCGAAGACCTTCCCTCTTCCTGATTCACTCAAAATTTCAACCCGATACTTTGATCCAGGCTTCGTTGTAGATCCAATAGTGTATGTAAGCCGTTCCTTCAACCTTCATCATTCTCTCTGTCCCATTGCCTTACGCGATATCTTTGATTCTCTCTTACGTGTTGCGTCTCCTGGCAAGTGAAGTTGTGATCGTGGTTTGATTTTTGTTCTCGGCCTCTTGAATTTTTATTCGTCATAAGTGCATTCTTAACCACTTGTTTATTATTCTTCCTTCAAATTCTTGCGCCGATTTTGTTGTTCATTGTTCTTCCTTCATTATTTTATACGGTTGATGAAATCTGTAAACAAAAAATAAAGAAATAGATTTGTATTGTATTAGGTAATTTTAATTCTCAGAATAAAAATAAAATTTATTAACAAACATAATTCCAATTCTCGGAATGAAAAAAAAGTGTTAATAAACGTAATTCTGATTCTTGGGGTAAAAATAAAATGAGTTAACAAATATAATTTTGATTCTCATAATTCTTCAAAAGCAAAGAATCAGAAAAAACCGTTTCATCTCAGAAACCGTGCTAGGGAATAGAATGGTTACCATACACACCCTTATTTACCAAAGAAGTAAAAAAGGCAAAGGCGTAAAATGATACTCTCTCCGGTCTTAATTATAGGAACACATTTTATAGTTGGTTTTGATCCTAATTATAAGAACAAGTTTTAACTTTTGTCAATTTTTTCCTATAATACCCCTATTTATACTTATTATTAAGAGCATTTATGTGTGTGTACATATATATGTATATATGTGTTTGTGTGTGTTAATATATATGTGTGTAGACACACACACATATCAATGTGTGTAGATATATATGTGTGTGTGTCTACACACACACACACATATATATATTTATATAGCAAGACCATTATTTCAATTAGAAAGCGGGTAGAAAAGAAAATTGGTCGGAGAGATACGTGGCGGTGTTGTAATCCAACTTTACTTATATCATTTTAAATTTATATAAGGGCATTTTAGAAAAATGAGTCAAATTAACTAATTTAACTCCTCTTTTTAATCCCTCGAAATTGGTTAAATAGTTCTTATAATTAGCACCAGAAAGAGTAATAAGGAATAAAATCTTGGCACATAGATATGAAAAAAAGACGACAAGAAGTCAATTCTAGGTATTTGTCATTTTAAGGAAATTGAACTTCTAGTAAGAAGAATGATAACCACACACATCCACGCATTACTGAGGGGTCAGTCTCTGCTCCGTTGAAGAATGTCTAGATTTTGTGAAGTTTTTTAGATTAATTTTCACTAGGAGAAGTAAAATGTAAATAAATAAAAATATCTCAATTTCAATTATATATTAACAAATAATTTCTTAATTAGTATTTTATGTAGAAATTTAGGAGCTTATCACGGAGCCAACATTTCTTAAATGTGAATTGACATAGATGGTAAGGGGTCCAGGACTAGGCCCTTGGGTCATGGGTTCGATCCCCTCTGCCGTCGCTGAGACTCTTTTGGTAGGCGATCTCGTAAGTCCCCAGTAAGCTCTCATAGAGCCCGGGGCCGTGCCCTGGCATTGGTGGGGGAATGATGTCGAACCCCTCAAAAACTTTTTTATATTAAAAAAAAAAAAAACATTTCTTACACGAATATCCTGCTGTCATTTCTATCACGGACAAATCGAGCCGTGTCTTCTTTGTAGGGTCCACCAGCTCTTGTTGTTGGGCCAACCTCATTGGGCCGAATATTCTGTTCTCGCTATTCGGCGCCGAATATTCCACGCTGGCATCTATGTGTCACTTCAATTTTTCTCTCCTACAACGCCTCTATTTCCCGCGTTCTGAAAGCTACACTTCTGCCGTTAGATCATACCACTTCCAGTGACTCATTCAAATCTAACGGTGAAAAAACGTAGAAGTATGGTCGCTCGAAGATGACACAGTAGTTCCTCTGTGCGAGGAATTTAATAATTGGGTTGGCCACGATGTTGCTTCAGATTCGTCGCCGAGCTTCGCTCCAACATGTTCCGTTTCAACAAACTGTACAATGAATAATGCTTAATTCTATAAAAACCCCACATAGCAGAGCATTTACGCTTTTGTTTCTGAATCCTCTCTGACTTCTATCGTCTGTGTGCTATTCCATTTAGGTTTCAATTTTCAATTTCGCATCACTTTCCTCTGAGTTTTTTCTGTAGCTTTTGTTGAACTAGTAGAATTCTGTGACAGTGATAGTACTGTTCTTCGTTTTTTTTTTTTTGATCTTTTGGGACCTGATGATCCAATGGATGCGCTGTTTAGCTGAAATATAAAGCAAAAATCAGCGAGTCGGATTTGGATTCGGGTTCGGATTGGGATTGATTGTGTAGAAAGAGATATAGATAGGGAAAATCGAAGGGTGCTGTTGAGGTGAGAGTGATGGAGAGGGTTTATGAAGGAGGAGGGAATTTTGGGTTTGAGGATGCGGTGGTGATGACCAGAGATCCAAAGCCAAGGCTGAGATGGACGGCTGATCTTCATGATCGATTTGTGGATGCCGTCACCAAGCTTGGGGGCCCCGACAGTACGTACTCTTCTTCTTTTGATCTGTCAATTTTTCATCGCTCTCAAAAGTTGTCATATAACTGAAGCTTAAAAGTTAGTTTGCAATTGACTATTCAATGAGGATACAAGACAAAAAGATTGTTTATTAGGGGATCTTCCTAGTTCCTCTAGAATATATATATATCTTGTATGTACAAAATGTGACATGTTCTTTACTTATATCTTAATCCATATAACACTTGGTAATTTCTCTATCTGTATTTTTTTCCTTCTTTTTTTAGTGTCACTATCTGTAGATTTTTGTCCTGAAATCTATGTATAGCTGAGGAAAGGAAGCCTGAAATTGTAATGAAACTTCCTAACTACTTCATGAAGCTTTTGACCTCTGGTTTGTTTCAGTGCGTGTAATCCGTAGTCTGGAATTTTCAAACTCTGTTCAAATGGTTTAGTGCACCCTATGTTCTCTCTTGTAATGTAATAGACTTTGGTTTGAAAAATGGTTTACTTTGTTTTCAGAAGCGACTCCCAAGTCTGTGTTGAGGTTGATGGGCTTGAAAGGCTTGACTTTGTATCATTTGAAGAGTCATTTGCAGGTAATCAGACTCTTTACTCTTTCTTCTGCCTCAGAAAATCATCATTGAGTAAGGGTAAAAAGGATGTGAACTATAAGAATTAAGAAGTAAAAAATGTATGAAGAAGTAAATTGAATGAAGTTATGAGTCAAAATCAACAATTTGAAACGTTTTAAAATAGAATGAAATTGTTCTTGTGCTAGCTGTGTTCTTTATTTGCTGCTTCTTTTGCACTTTTGCCTTACATCCTTCGATGTTGCTCTTTATCTTAGCTATCGCTACATATTTGCATAGGAGTTATTTAACAAATTTTGTCCATATGCAGAAATATAGACTTGGACAGCAGGCAAGGAAGCAAGACACTGAAGAACAACAAAAAGAGACCAATAATAGTATGGCCCTCTTTACAGTTCTATCTATATAAATTTTGGAGGAGGTTCCTATTGTAACATTCCTTTTTTTTGTTTATTTTTCCTCCTTACTTTGTAGGAGGTGCTTATGTACATTTTAGTGATCATTCTTCGGGGCCTGACACCAATCACAGAGGCAATAACCAAACAGAGTAAGTTGAAGTCTAACTCTAATTGCATATCACGAGGCAGTTTATAGAACTACTTGCTCCTATTCTGCTCTGAGAATCTGTTAACATATTCTGAAAACTTGAGGTTATAATTTAAGATAACTTTTCTGAGAACTTAAAAAAAGTCCCTTGAGTCAGTATATAAACAGAGTACCCTGAATTTAGAGAGATGTTTTGATAGATTTGATCTGCTGAGAATAAGTATATTAGGCTAACTACGGAGAAATGTGAAAATTTGCCAGAGGCGAGTTATAAAATGTGTCTAATTTGCTTACAAAAATTATTATGCTTTGAGAATTCATAGGGCTTATGGTAAATTTAGGGAAGATGATACTTTCAAAATTCTTTTTCTCATTTTCTTCTCAAAATCTTATCTCCACCTCTAGATTAAAAAATGAATGGTTCAGATTTAATATTTTCTAAAAGTATTATCATAGTGTTTTATAATGTAACTTTTTTGAATTTTGTTTGTATTGCAGTTATGAATTGTTTGGTTAAAATTTTAATAGTTAAAATTTATTTATTTATATTTAAACTAACAGTTTTATGAAATATGAAATCCAAACCATTCATTTTTCTAATCTGATGGTAGAGATGAGATTCTGAAAAGAAAATAAGATAAATAATTCTGAGAGAACCCAAACCCGTAAATTTAGATACAAAATCCATTTCAAAACCCCATTTTTTAGAATGTAACAATGTAGTTACTAACTTTTTGGCAAAAACCAATCAGGGAAATCCCATTAGCAGAGGCACTGAAGCGCGGGATCGAAGTCCAGAAGCAATTGGAAGAGCAGCTTGAGGTGTTTAATGCATTCACTTAGCATAGTTTTACTGAAATGAATATGAATTTGCGGTGAATCTTCACTTTTTGGTTGAAAAAATTTCACTGTTACCAATAGGTACAGAAGAAATTGCAGATGAGAATAGAGGCTCAAGGGAAGTATTTGCAAGCCATGCTAGAGAAAGCACAGAAGAGCCTTTCCCTTGACATGAATGGACCAAGCAACAACTTAGAAGCAGCAAGAGCTCAATTGACAGATTTCAACTCTTCTTTGTCCAATTTCATGGAGAATATGAACAGAGACAACAAAGAAAACATCATGGACATGAATGATTTCTACAAGAAGGCTCACAGTTCATCGGCTTTTGGAATTTACCAGGAAGCAGACGGAGAAGACCACAAGGATCAAAAGCCTAAGGTTGAAGAAGGTTCAATACAGTTTGACTTAAACATCAAAGGCAGCTATGACTTTGTATCAGCAGGTGCGGCTGAAATGGATTCCCAGGTGCTTTCATACAGAGTGTAAAAAAAAGTTTCAGCCGTCCTGTGCCTATTACAAGATTATATATTCTTCGTGATTTTTTTTTTGGGAGTCTCTCTTGAGTATATAAATATGAAGATATAAAATTGTCTCTTCTGTTCTAAAGGAAAATTAATTTCATTAGTTGCACTATTATTTTTTACCATAACAATGACTCAGAGCAAACACATTTTATTCATCTGTCATATTCTCTGTTATGGTTTTATTTAAGGGGGAATCATTATAAGGCTCCAAAGAAGAAATATAATCATTTAAAAACCCGATAACAACTGAGAAAGAGGAAGTAACGACAAATTCTAGTGGAGAAAATATCGTCTGGTTTATGCTGATCATTTGTCATGAGGACATTTTAGTAATTAAATTCATTCAATGGGATCTCATAGGAGTTCTTCCTTTATTTAACTTGACCAAAGTTTTTGTTTAACCCTAGAGATAGATCCTCAGGTATTCATCCATACGCGTGTAGTTCACCTCCGGTTAAAGCTGGGATGCTTCTTCTCCATCTTCTCCGATCTCAAAGTTGGTCAAACATCCTTCATAGAATATATGGTAGACATGCCCCACTACTACTTGCTGTGCATAGTCCAAACCTGCACTTTCACGAAACAGAGGATCTAACTATACTGCACGTTAACCAGATTGTACGGACTAAGTTTAGTTAAGCCTTGAGATGTCTATTTGAATTAGCGTTTTAAAAAGTACGAAACAAAACTCTTATGTTAAAAAACAAGCCGCTAGCTAATCCAAACAGGAAGAATGTTTATCCATCAACATTATGTTAATTAGGGTTTTTACCTTCCATGGAAGCAAGAAGGTCATGTTCTGATAAGCTAGACTTATCAAGTTCCCTTCCCAGGAGTTTCTCCCACTTGTGAATGAGCCCTCGTTGGGACAGAATGTTGTCTGGTGGTCTTATGTAGAGTGTCTTGTTCAGAGTACGAGGATCGTCGATGGTTTTGATTGTGTAGGTCGCGACATCATCTTCGTCCACAAAAACAGATACACAGAATAATGTCGCAACGTAACCCTAATGGATGGTCTCTTGTGCACAGTGACGGACCCAGAAAAATATAGAAGGGAGGGCACAGTTGGTGGGGGATTCGGGGGCTGCCCCCGAAATTTTTTTTTTTAAAGGAAAGTTTTAAATGCATTCAAAAAAATAATAATAAATAAACAAGAAAAAAAAATATTTATGAAATCAAGTAAATACTGATGATGTGATAAGAGAGACAATTATTTTACAAACTGTTATTTAGAAAAGCAATGTTAAGTCTTGTTAGAAATAAATGCATACATAAATAACAATGAAGGGTGGGTACTAATAAGTTCAAGACATATTTTTAATAAAAAAAGTATATTATAATAAAATAATTATAATGTCATCATTCCAAGCCTTATTTTTTGGAATTCCATCATAATTGCCTTATTATCAATGCTATCAAATATATCTTTTTTCAATATAAGGCACTAAACAATCATTCAACCATTCACCCCTCATTCCATTACAAAGTGTAGCCTTGATGTATTAAGGGTGCATAATATTCAAACATGTATTTTTTTTTTAATCCCAAATAATTGGGGGGCACTTGCCCCCCTAACCTTGTACCTAGGTCCGCTAATGCTTGTGCATATATATATATATATATATATATATATATATATTTGAAAAGTGCATGCATGATTGTGAGGTTTTTGTGAAGAGTGGTTGGTTCAGTTACCTTTAACGTTGCCATCTCGATCCGTAGAGAGTGACGTTGTCGGTGGGAGGGAGGAGGGTGCCCAGCTGAGAGAGGTTTCCGGCGAAGTAGCCGGCGAAGCAATTGGCAGAGACGTAAGTGAAAGGGATGTTGGCTTCTTCAATGGCTTGTCGCACTATCATTTTCTCGTCAAAATGGAACTCGGCCAGGTTCTAATGCATGTCCCATGCGTGATGGGTTCATTCCAAACTCTGACGGCAACAACCTCTGCATCAATTGTCATATGAACATGTTACACACACAAAAATGGTTAAAAGGTCAAAAATGCAATTTACGATCATTTACATTTTAATGGACGTTTGTACGATTTAAAATTTTGGAATAAAAAGGGGCAGGGTGCCTAATGTGCCTTTTCTTGCTGTCCGTTAATTTTAGGGCCTTTCTAAATATATTTTTTGGATCATTTATGAAATAAATGATATTTTGATATCTTATCAATAAAAAAATTGAACTGTTTTTAATTTTTGTGATTTTTTAAATTAATAATTCATAAGTGTACTGTATAGTTGCGTTTTGAGTTATCAACGTTATGTGGTCACATATTCTTCTTCTGGCACACTCTCGACACATGAACACAGAGGTCCACGTGTTCATGTCGGTGGATGATCATACTTAAATATAAAATAAAGGTAATTTTTTTTAGATATTAAAAAAACTAATTAAATAATTTAAGATATTTATATATATTTGTCGTTTTGTCTCAAATCTATTTTGTCTAAATTATAAATATATATATAATTTTAGAGTATATAATCATGAAAATAGTATTTTTCTAGTCACTAGAGATAAGTTATCTAAAACTTCGACGTTTTCAATTAATAAAATGTGTGTTTGTAATTTTAGGTGAATTAATAAAAAGTGGAAAATTACAAAAATACCTTTCATTAATCTAAAACGACGTAGTTTTAAGAGTCACTGGAGATAACTTATCTCTAGTAACTGGAGAAATCCTTTACCCATATATCATATAATATAATTAAGTAACTTATTTAATTTTCTTAAAATCTAAAAAAAAATCAACCATGTGTTATATATTTAAAAAAGAAGGGAGTGTTATATTTCGTACCTTGACATTGCCGGCGTCTTTGATGGCCTCAACAAGCTTGAGCTGCATCAGAAAGTTGTGGCTCCGGAAGTGAACGCCGGAAATGGCGCAGATGACGACGTCGACTTTCTTGACGGCGTCGACAAGGCTCCGGTGATCGGAGAAGGAGGCCGGAACAAGACGAGCACCTTGCCTCTTGAAGGACAAGAGCATCTGAAGCTTGTCAATGTCAAGGCCTATCTCAGGACGTTGAAGAACATAAGTCTCATGGCCCTCTTCAAGACTTGCCTTCACTATTCTCCTTCCTAAAATGCCCTGTGCCTCCCACCACCAGAACCTTGCTCTTCCCCATCAATTCTCTCTCTTTTCTTTCTTGCTCTACACTATACCTAGCTAACTCTCTCTCTCTATATAAATGCTTGCTTGTCTCAATATGCATATATTATTATTTGTTATATGTGGAGGTCGTTTTTTCAACAAACCTTGATCATCTTTGAAATTTTGTTACGTGCCGAAGTTTCAAACTTGGAACAGTCAATTAGGTCGAGATGGTGTGTCAATTAATTAGCTCGTCCGGACGAAAACTATCCTTCACACACACACATATAAGGGTTAAATAACAAATTTGGTGTGAAAGTTTTTATTAAGGAGCAATATAGCCCCAGAAGTTTCAAAGCATAGTAATATTATATTGCCTATTTTTGTTAAAAAGTCAACGTCAATTTTTGAGTATATAAATATGAAGATATAAAATTGTCTCTTCTGTTGTAAAGGAAAATTAATTTCATTAGTTGCACTATTATTTTTTACCATAACAATCACTCAGAGCAAATTCATCTGTCATATTCTCTGTTATTGTTTTATTTAAGCGGAATCATTATAAGGCCCCAAAGAAGAAATTTAATCGTTTAAAAGCTCGATTGCAACTGAGAATTAGGAAGTAACGACAAATTCTAGTGGAGAAAATAACATCTAGTTTATGCTGATGATCACGACTTTGTAGGAATCTCATAGGAATTCCTCCTTTATTTAACTTCACCAAAGTTTTTGTTTGACCCTAGAGATAGATCCTCAGGTATTCATCCATGCCCGTGTAGTTCACCTCTGGATAAAGCTCTGATGCTTCTTCTCCATCTTCTCCGATTTCGAAATTGGTCAAACAACCTTCATAATAGATATGGTAAAAGTGCCCAATTCCCACTTGCGTTGCATAGTCCAAACCTGCACTTTCACGAAACAGAGGATCTAACTTTACTGCAAGCTAACCAGATTGTACGGACTAAGTTTAGTTAAACCTTGAGATGTCTATTTGAATCAGACAAAACTCATCTTATATACTTAAATTACGTTTGAAAAAAAAGCAGAATGTTTATTCATCAACATTACGTATTTACGTTAATTAGCGTTTTTACCTTCCATGGAAGCAAGAAGGTCATGTTCTGATAAGCTAGACTTATCAAGTTCCCTTCCCAGGAGTTTCTCCCACTTGTGAATGAGCCCTCGTTGGGACAGAATGTTGTCTGGTGGTCTTATGTAGAGTGTCTTGTTCAGAGTACGAGGATCGTCGATGGTTTTGATTGTGTACGTCGCGACATCATCTTCGTCCACAAAAACAGCTGCACAGAATATAATCTCGCAACGTAACCCTAATTGATGGTCTCTTAATTATATATATTTGAAAAGTGCATGATAGTGAGGTTTTTGTGAAGAGTGGTTCAGTTACCTTTAACGTTGCCATCTCCGTAGAGAGTGACGTTGTCGGTGGGAGGGAGGAGGGTGCCCATCTGAGACAGGTTTCCGGCGAAGTAGCCGGCGAAGCAATTGGCAGAGACGTAAGTGAAAGGGATGTTGGCTTCTTCAATGGCTTGTCTCACTATCATTTTCTCGTCAAATGAAACTCGGCCAGGTTCTAATGCATGTCCCATGCGTGATGGGTCCATTCCAAACTCTGACGGCAACAACCGCTGCATCAATACTCATACATTTTAAACAAACAAACAAAAAGTTAAAAGGTCAAAATGCAATTTACGATCTACATTTTAATGGACGTTTGTACGATTTAAAATTGGAAAAATAAGGGGCAGCAGGGGGGCCAAATGTGCTTTTCCTGCTACCCCTTAATTTTGGGACCTTCCCAAATGTGTGTGTGTGTGTTTTTTTTTTAATTTTTAGCCATTTTCAATTTTTTGTGTATTTTAAATATCTAAGAGTTAAAAAGTGTGTAGTTGTTTTTTTTCTTTGAGTTATATCAACCTTACATAGTCACATATCCTTCTTCTGGCACACTTTGGACACATGAACACAGAGATCCAATTTAATTATTTAAAATTAAACGAATCTTAGCTTTGGAATTAAAGGTGACGTGTTCGGGATATTAAGAAAGTTACTTAAAATGAATTTAAAATATTTATATTTGTTATTTTTTCTCTAAACTATTTTGTCTAACTTAGAAGATATATATTTAAGGATACATAACATATGATATGGTTAAGTAATTTATTTCACTTTCTTGATCTTTAAAAATAGAAAATCAACTACATCTTATATTTAGGAGGGGGGCAATATTATATTTGGTACCTTGACATTGCCGGCGTCTTTGATGGCCTCAACAAGCTTGAGCTGCATCAGCAAGTTGTGGCTCCGGAAGTGAACGCCGGACATGGTGCAGATCACGATGTCGACTTTCTTGACAGCATCAACAAGGCTCCGGTGATCGGAGAAGGAGGCCGGAACAAGACGAGCACCTTGCCTCTTGAAGGAGAAGAGCATCTGAAGCTTGTCAATGTCAAGGCATATCTCAGGACGTTGAAGAACATAAGTCTCATGGCCCTCTTCAAGACTTGCCTTCACTATTCTCCTTCCTAAATACCCTGTGCCTCCCACCACCAGAACCTTGCTCTTTCCCATCAATTCCCTCTCTTTTCTCTTATTCTACACAATGCCTAGCTAGCTCTCTCTCTCTCTCTCTCTATATATATATATATATATAAATGCTTGCGTGTCTCGAGATGCAGATATTATTATTTGTTATATCTGGAGACCGTTTTTTTCAACAAGCATAGATCATCTTTGAAATTTTGTTACGTACCTAAGTTTCAAACTTGGAACAGTCAATTAGGTCTAGATGGTGTCTCAATTAATTAGCTTGTCCCGTTGTCCGGACGAAAACTATTCTTATATATATATAGACACACACACACAATATGTAAGTGAAATATACAACACACACACATAAAATATGTAAGTGAAATATACAACACACACGTACGTACGTCATACATACATACATACAGCATGCGTCCCCAAAATTATAGAATAGAACTCAGATGTTTAGGAAATTATATTACAATCTTATAAAAATTTCGATATTTTCATTTTAGTTTAAACTTAAAGTTTCGTTGAGGGACTAAAATAAAAATATTTAAATTTTATAAAATATAAATATAATTTTATGAACATATGGGTTCTATCATATAATTTTCGTCCCCTAATTACAATTTCTAGCTCCTTCTCTAACACTGGTGGTTCTATGTCTCGATCTGATGGTATTGGTGATTGGACAGTGAGGAATAGACCCAATTTCATTAATCTAAATTAAATCTATATATAATGTATTGGTTTCTCTTGCGTGTCTATGGCTACTGATGATACTTCCCTGGTTCTTGTTATAAAACACATTTTAGAAGAAAATGTTTTTGAGAGGCTAACGTCCATTGGTTCAACAATACTCGAATCTAATTAATTTAGTCAAATAGTTGTATAAAAAAAATGAAAAAATATGGTTATTGTAAGTGGGGGGGTATTAATTAGATTTTATTAAGATTATTCCTATTTAAAATGTCATCCATTGCAACTTCTATGATTTTGGTGAATTTAGAATTTTCATTTATTTTTAAACAAAATTAATGACTTGCTTAACAGACTTTGTTTTATTCTAATGAGGCAGTTAGAAATAACTTAATTTGTAAAGGACATAAGGAAGTATGTCATTATTATACGGTGCTTGGGGTTTGAGGCCTCACATCCCCCATCCCTCCTCCTCAATCTCATTGACATCAAATTAATAGTTTATTTAAGTTGATGTTGGAAAACCCTTTTATTAGTTTTTATATATATACATGCAATTAACAGAGATAGTGGGAGACAAAATAAATTGATATTTCATATTTAGAATAGCAATAGTTGGGTGAGCAGTGACTTATTTTCTATTTGACTTTTTTAGAAGCTCGATAGGAAAAAAGTCAGGTTTTAAATATGATTCGTGTTTGGATTGATGGTGATAGAAGTGGCGGGACCACATAAAAAAGCTGTGAGCTTTTTGGAAAAAGCTACCCCATGAAACTTTTTCCTTAACTGACTTTTAAGAGTTTTTTTTAAATAAAAAAAAAAACCTAATAAACTTAAAGCTCAACTCAAACACTCAATTTCTGACTTTTTTTCTACTGCTAATTTTTTTTTTTGACTTTAAGTTACTTAAAGTTCTTTCCAAACAGGCCGACCCCGAGACGAAGGGAATAATAAGTTTCCAACACACTTACAACCCAACTCATATTATTCTAAATAATAAAAAAAATAAAATATATATAATTCAAGAAATAAGAAAATTTGAATCAGCCAGGCCAAAGGTCAAGATAAAGTCCACACATCGTTGTGGGATAATGACTTTATATAACCTAGTGTTATGAAACTCAAGGTTGCTAATTTGATCCGCTTACAACCTTATTAAATGAGTGCCTGTGCCACTTTAAACTTAGATAAAGAAGAAGGACACTCGTGAGGGGAATCTTATCTAACCAAATTTCATGTTTGTGTTTTGATTAACTTTTAGAGAATAACTTTACGATTTACAAAGTAAGCATATGAGATGAGAACTCGACTTACAAAAAAGAGTTTTTAAAACTAGCTACAGTTTCAGAATTAGCCAAAAACTCACGTACTGTGGGTAAAGCATAATGAAGTGAACATTTTTTTAATGGGTGTGGGTCAACGTGAAACACGACCAAATTGAGGAATGAAGCAAATTAAAGTTGGTCTTCAAAGCAAAACAAACATCATTACAAACACCAATCAACCTCATGACCAAATAAAAGTTTTGTGAGTAAATATAAGAACTGACAATGACTAATAGTGTAACGCTTTTGATGCATATACATATATATGTGTGTGCCCACTAACTAGGCTATAGAAAGATCTTAAGGTAGTCGTCCATGCGCGTGTAGTTCACCTCTGGATAAAGCTGGGATGCTTCTTCTCCATCTTCTCCGATCTCAAAGTTGGTCAAACATCCTTCATAGAATATATGGTAGAAATGCCCCACTCCTACTTGCTGTGCATAATCCAAACCTGCCCAATATATATACACACTAATTAATGAATCCATCAAGGTTATATACATGAATATGTTTGGTACGTGCATGTTTGATATATTTACCTTTCATGGAGGAGAGAAGGTCGTGTTCAGATAAGGTGGACTTGCGAAGTTGCTGTCCAGAGAGTTTCTCCCATTTCTCAAACAACTGTTGTTGGGACAAAATGTTGTCTGGTGGTCTTAGGTACACTGTCTTGTTCAATGTTCGAGGGTCATCTATTGTTTTTATGGTGTACCTCGCCACATCATCTTCGTCCACAAACACAACTGCATGCACAAATATATTCCAACCCTAATTGAAAAACCCTACCCTCTCTCTGGAAATAACAATGTCGCAGATATTATAACTTAGTTTTACATTGATATTTGATATATTTCCTCTCTATGTAAATGTAAATGACAACAATAAATGTATGCGTGTCCTGTTAGGTTGTTAATTATACCTTTAACGTTGCCATCTCCGTAGAGGGTGACGTTGTCGGTGGCGGGAGGGAGGAGGGTGCACATCTGAGAGAGGTTTCCGACGAAGTAACCGGCGAAGCAGTTGGCGGAGACGTAGGTGAAAGGGATGTTGGCTTCCTCAATGGCTTTTCTAACTTGCATTTTCTCGTCAAACGTCACCCTTCCTGGTTCAATTGCATTCCCCATTCGTGCTGGGTCCATCCCAAATTCTGACGGCAAAAATCTCTGCCCAAAAAATTAATAATTAATTAATGCATAATTAACACTTCATGAGTGCCATTATTATTTTAGTTGAGCACTTTCTTGTGGAGTTGCACGATCCAATTGCAGAAACAGAGCTTATATATATGTAAAAGGATTTATATCAGTTTTTGACAAAAATATACACCCTCTAATAATAAATATATGACATATTTTCTGACAGTGATCTTAGTTCTAATTTTAAATATAAAGCATATATTTTTTATGTTTGTTTATTTCTTCTTAATTTCTTTTTATTGAAGCTCTCTTAACAATAATCAAGAAAAAGAGAGAATAAATAAATTAAGAAAAATTATTAGAGTGTTTTAAAAATGTACGTCATATTAACTAACTTTTTAATTTAATTAATCAGATTAAATAAATATGTTTTATATTAAGAATAAAAATGATTGAGGGAGGGAAAATACACATATAGATAATTCATTATCGGGGTGGGTATTTGTCTATCATCATTAAATGAAACAAAACTACAAGCACAAACATATATATATATATATACATATAGGGGTTATCGTTTGTCACGATAAACTCATATATATATATATAGGTGTGTGTGTGTATGCATGCATGATATGGGAACCGGTTGGGGTCCTCTTCCCCTTACCGTGCGCACCTCTTCTTTAAAGTGATGTCGTTTTGACGCCAAATAAAAAGTATGTTAGGGTACTGATTGATACTAGAAAGATACTTCAGGAAGTGACTGGGGATACTGACTTGTACTAAAAAAAATATTTTATGATCTTGAAAAATCATTTTAGAATATTGAAGTATTTATTAATATCCTAAAATAATTTTTCTAGATCATGGAGTATTTTTTTAGTACCAGCCAGTATCCTGAAGTATCTTTTTAATACCCGTCAGTACCCTGAAATATTTTTTCAACATCCTAGAATAATTTTTCAATATCATGAAGTATTTTTTTAATACCGGTCAGTATCCTGAAATATTTTTTTAATACCCTAAATATTTAAAAAAAAAAAAAAGCAATAGCCCCATTTGGCGTCAAAACAACGCCACTTTAAAGAAGAGGTGCGCAGGGAACGATAAGGAGAAGAGGACCCCAACCGTTCCCATGATATGTTAGTTTTGTTTCATTTATGATATGGACAAATACCTACCCCAATAATAAATTTTACGTGAATGGAATTTTCTGATGTACACTGTCACTTTCTTAAAGTTTTATTTTTAAAGAAATTGAAATAAATGTCTTACATTGAAAAAAAAATAAAGACCTACGGCTGAAAATTGTGTTTAAAGGAAATTCACACACGAAAAGTCAACCAATTTGTCCCTACCACATGTCAGAGTATATGTTTAGTTGTCTACCATTTTGGGTTTCAGAAAAAGAGATGATGAGAGTGATACTTCTTTTTTCTTATCGTCCTAATATTTTATAAATATAATGCTGTGCAGCTGTACATCTTTTCTAAATTTATATAAATTTTTAGCGCATAGGTAAACTAACTTGGAGAATATCTAGCCACCTGCAGGTCATGTTCATGTTGGTGGTACTAGGTAACTTGAGTTGCCAGATTAAGTTTAAAATTTTGATTAATTAATTATTAATTCTATAACACTTTTAATTAAATATTCAAACTCCATCCATCAAGTTTGACAAAGAAAACTTTCATCTCGATCTTATTTCAACCAGCTAGCTAAGCATATACGTAATGATATATATATCTTGAAAATGTCCCCCTAATTAATTATCAGCAAAAATATTACTAATACTCTCAATATTTCTTCTACTTGGATTTGGTGAGATCTATATCACTTCTTTTTTTTCCCCAAATTGATCCACATAAAAACAGTATGGATTTCATTGTTAAATTTGAGTGAGCCACTCTTAATTACGAGCCTTACCCATTGAAATATAACTCAATAATTATAATCTAAACAAAAAACATATATAGATTATAAATTTAAACTCTTTCTATTTAATCATAGACTACCTCCTCCAGTCCCCAAATATAGAAGTGATATGTGTGTGTGTACCTTGACGTTTCCGGCTTCTTTGATGGCCTCAACGAGCTTGAGCTGAACCAGCAAGTTATGGCTGCGGAAGTGAACGCCAGACATGGTGCAGATGACGACGTCAACCTTCTTGACGGCGTCGACGAGGCTCCGGTGATTTGAGAAGGAGGCCTGAACGAGACGAGCACCTTGCTTCTTGAAGGACAAAAGCATCTGAAGCTTGTCAATGTCAAGGCCTATCTCAGGACGCTGAAGAACATAAGTCTCATGTCCCTCTTCAAGACTCGCCTTCACCATTCTCTTCCCTATGTACCCTGTGCCTCCCACCACCAGAACCTTGCTCTTCTTCCCCATTATTATTCTCTCTCTCTTCTCTCTAGCAAGCTATATGCTTACCTCTTGAAACTGAGACTTACACACACACACATATATATAAGCCTTAATGAAGCCGGCCGAAAACAAATAAAATATGTGTGTGTGCGTGTATAGGATTCAATGTCCATGTGATCTTCCTTTGCAGTGCAATTTACTCTTTCCCAGCGAAGAAGGTGCACTATTATTTTAGGGAAAATTCATACAGGGACCCAATTAAGGTTCAGAATCTCAGAAAAGGCCCCAACAACTTTCAGATCTCACAAAAGGTCCTAGGGCATTTTCTGAGATTTTTCATTAAAACGTTAGTTGTTAATGGGGATGATATAGTTGTTAACCGGGGCTGATATTGTTGTTAATGTGACTGATTTAGTTGTTAAAATATTGTTATTAATGCAACTGATTTAGTTGTTAACGAGTATTGATTTAGTTGTTAATGGGGCTGATTTAGTTGTTAACGTTTTAATGAAAAATCCCAGAAAAGGCCCTAGGGCCCTTTGTGGAATCTGAAAGTTGTTGGGGCCTTTTTTGAGATTCTGGGCCTTAATTGGTTCCCTGTATGAATTTTCCCATTATTTTATATGCCCTAAGAAGGTAGGTGTAATTAATTGAGTTTTTGACAAGACTTTCGTTTTACTTTATTTCCTGAGCCACAAATATTTTAGAGAGAATGGAAAAAATTAATTTGAAATTAGAAAATCATAAATCATGCATTTTTTATAAAATGAGCTGTAAATTATTTATCGAGTCTCGTTATAACTTTATCAATTCTTAGTAATAAATTTGATTTGAGATTTTGAAATTTTAAAGTTTTTTGTTTTGTTTTTATTTTTCTTAAATAGTTTTTGTTTTTAAACCATACAAGTCACCCCTGTCAGTATATATAGTCAAATTGAAATTTTGGTTAAAAGGAATAGACGAAAAAATGTTTTGCGGTAAAATAATCAGTGTTTAAATTATGTTCGAACATGAAGACTAGATTACTCCTTTAATTTAGTGAGGCATAAAAAGAATGTCAAGATGACACTGTGCCTAAATTTAGGGAAAAAATTTCAAATAAATTTGGATATTTGGTTCAGGTGATGACATAATTTTTCAGTAATCTTCATATTTTTTTTCCATCAGTCTTCGTTAATATTCAAAAAAATCTTCAATGTATCATTGGAAAGAATAACGTTAATGAATAATCATGAGCGAAAAGAATAATATAATTGAGCGTCATGATGATAGATGATATATATTAGAATAAAACTGTCAAGTTCGTCATCTTCAAGATCAAGGGCCTCAATCGAGTCCCAACCCTTTTCATTCTTAAAATGTTCTCTCTATCTTGAAAAATTATGCAATAATGAACAATTTATGATCTTAAAATTTTTGTTAGGATCCCGAAAAATATTCTAAAGTATATTTTTTTGTACTAGTTAGTACTTTAAAATATTTTTTCAAGATCATGAAGTTTTTATTTTCAGTACCAGTTAGTATCCTCAAGTATTTTTTTAGTATTATTCAATATTTTTCAAAATTATGAAGTATTTTTTCAGTGTCATTCAGTATTCCTAAAGCATCTTTTTAGTACTAGTCAGTATCTAAAATATTTTCTTAAATAAAAAGGGCACAACTGCCCTCCTTTGTGCCAAAATGGGGCCGTTTTGGTGCAAAAGAAAGAAGCAGGAATAGGAGCAAAAAAGGACCAAAGCTGGGTCCATAAAAATTATGCATGGAACAACTTTTTTGAATAACTTTTCCTTAAAACACCACTGTGTGTGTGTGTGTTTTCAGAAACATAAATATGTGTGCATATATCATATATGTGTGTGTATTCAAATGGAAATGTAGGAATTTTTGGGGGGTTGAAATATTGGTCTTCTAGTTATGAAGGCAATAAGGTGAGAAGGACAAACTGCCTGAATAATATTAACAGCCTTCCATCATCAAGAAACTAATAATATTACAATAAATTAAGATTGATTCTCAATACAAAAAAGTAAGAGATTCTTATTTCATTATTAAACTTTTTCCCCATAATGTTACAATAATAATATAGAATATCCAAGTGTGCTTCATGTGATTGATTGGTTGATATATAATTGTCATCAATCTGCTTAGCTTTTAAGGCTATGCAACACATTTTCTGCTGGTTGTTGTTTTTGTCTGTGGTGGCCGGTGTTCGGTGTCACCCTAAAAATTATATAAAATAAAGATTATGCCTTTGAGTGAAGAAAGTGTACAAGTCCTCTTTGAGTTGGTGACATTTGAAATATTTGAAACCTATTATTTATTGCTGTTCACAGTTAGGTTATTAAGTTGTACTAGTGTGCCGCTTTCACATGCACACATGTGGACATGTTAATTAATAAATGCATAACATTATTAAAAACTGCGTTAAATAACAATTGAAGCATTATATATATATATATATGATTTATCATTTGTCATGTTACTTGATATAAGGTTATGTCCAGTCACCCCAAAACTATGTCGTTTCGGGGCTTAGGAGAATTAACGAACTCTCAAGACGACGTAGTTTTGGAGTTAGGGGAATTAATGAATGATCTTTTGGTAAAATTCATGTAATAAATACAAAAACACCATTTATTAATTCCTCTAACTCCTAAAACGACGTAGTTTTGAGGTGACTTGACATAAACTTATGTTAAGTGATATAACAAACGATAAATCCATATATCAATTACCGACTAACCGACCCGCGACGAGTCCATTTTCCTCCCAACATTGCTCTCTGTCTCTGATGTAATATGTGACGAACTGACGATACGATGACACCAAATGGAATTTACTTGTTAGATAATATTCGTGATTGATGTTACTATCGTCGCTCCTACAAAAAAAATAAAAGACAGTTGTGGCGCTTTTTTTTACAATATTATGGTATTTAGAAATAACATCTTAATTTTTTTAATTTTAAAATTAAATGATATTTTAGGAGAAATTAATTAATGATAATTAAAATTTATCATGTAATTACTTGGTATATAAGAGTAAATTTTCTAAAGTGAGAATTAAAGAAAATATTTAAGTTTTATTTTTAGAAAATACCACAACTTGTTAAACATTAAGGAAATTTTATTTAGGCTGAATATATAAATTTGACCCAATTGTTAAATAGTAGGAAAAAATATATACTCCCTTTGGTTCTTATATTATAAGACACCAACTAGCAATTGTATTTTGTCATTTTTAATTATAAGGCACTTACTTGTTTTCAAAACGCATTACTTATGTTTTTCCATGTATGCCCATAATTAATAAGGGTGGTGAATGAGAGTAATAATTAATATAATATTAGAGTTTAGTACAATTAATAAGGGTAATATTGGAAGTTACTTAAATTGTAGAACAACTTTATTGACTTTAACTGTTTTTATTGGTTTATGATAATTATTAGTTGGTGGCTTATAATAAGAACCATAAAAAATACATAATATAATATTAAAATTAATAGTGGGTGGTGTGCTGCCCACATTAAATTGGATTGGGGGTATTAATAATAAATACCCCCAACTTCCAACCACTTCCCTCCCTTAAATTAAAAGAAGCAGAGGCGTGGCGGCACTCCTCTCTGCTTCAACAGAGTGGGTAGCGAACGAGGGTGAGATCAAGTGATTGAAGTCTTTAAAAATAGTTTTTTAATCATGATTTACAGTATATAAGGTCAATATGTAAGATGAATTTTGTTTTGATTTATGTGAATAAGAATTTTTGGAACCTCCAAAAGTGATCTCAAACAAGCTTTCCGGAGGGAAAGGGAGGAAGAGAACAAGAGGTAGAGGTTACTTAGGCTTTCTAAAATAAGTTATTTAGCTTACACTTCTCATTTTGGTTTTAGTTGTTTTAGAGCATTGTCTCAACTACTTTTAAAGTATGTCTCAACTACTATACCCATCTGACTATAATTAAAGATGGTTTGATGGAAAATAATAAATACTTGACACAAAAAAGGACTAAGATTTTACATTTATAGCAATTTTCCTATTTTACCTATCAATCTGTACGTTGTCGGTGTCCTTTCCAAAATATCCCCTTTCAATAAGTTATTGTACAAACAATAACTATATTAATATTTAACACTCCTTCTGGTCTTAATTATATGAACATTTTTATAGTATAAATTACACTACAAAAGTGTTCCTATAATTAAAACCGAATGTAATAATAATTTGTGTGTGTGTTCGATTTAGAGTAGTCTTCAATCTTCACAATTCACACACACATGGATATAAGTGAATGAATCTTGCATAAACCAGGTGCACCACGTATCTTCACAATTCACACCCACATTTATCTCATTAAATGATCATATGTGTTTAATTAATTTATTTTCTCTTTTCAAATTTATGTCATTTGGAAATGTCTTCCTAATCAAGAACCTCCCCTCGCCCTCCCACGTAGAATTTAATGACATTGATATAGTGATTTTATTGGCTTGGTGCCATGTAACATAATATAACTATAACTTCAAAGAGCTGAGATTATAACGTCGGTATTGCTGACGCCTTGATTACGAGAATATATTAAACATTAATAAATTTTTGCCAACAAGTTATTTATTAATAATTAATATAACTTTCACACTCACATTATCGTGTGCATTAAGCGTTTAACCTTGTCAATATCGCATTTAATTTAATTACCTCTAAAAATTCGATATGCATGGCTTCTAATAATTTTATTTTTGTTATGAATTTTATAGTTTGTGGATGTCCATCTCCCCTCTCCTCTTTAACTTTCCCAAGTAACTCACCAACCACTATGAATTCATGGAATATAAATCTTACTTTTGTCGTTCCACTGCTTGACATTTAACATAATTGGACTTAAGTTTTAAAATTTTACATATAAATAAAGAGCATATATGTAAATAAGAGCAACCGCTGGGAGACTCACCTACCATAGTCAGGTGCGTGACCCGGGTCGGATCTGAATTAGTCAGGACAAAGCTCTGGATATCGGATGGACAACCGAAAAAAAGAGAGAGCATATATATTTTTATATATTTAGTTGTACGTACCTTGAAAGTAAATAAGAATTACTCTATATTTCTCTCCAATTCTCTCTTATTTTGCTTATCTATTTTATCCAAAATCTCTTGCAGTTTTCATTCTTTCACAACAAATTTATAAAGATCGACTTTAAAAAAAAACAATCATTAAGATCGATCGGGAAAATTTGGTGGCTCTGTATGTGTATATATCTCTATCTCTTGTAGTTTTTGTCGGTTATGAGAAAAAGTTAGGTGAAATAGGTATTAAATGTAAAGCTTATCAAAGAATAACGTTTTAAAGTCAACGGCTTATAGTTTCATCTCTTGTAGTTTTCGTTGGTTATGAGAAAAAGTTAGGTGAAATAGTTATTAAAAGTAAAGTTTATTAAAGAAGAACGTTTTAAAGTCAATGGCTTATAGTTTCATCAATTGTAGTTTTGTTGGTTATGAGAAAAAGTTAGGTGAAATAGTAGTTATTAAAAGTAAAGTTTATTAAAGAAGAACGTTTTAAAGTTAATGTCTTAAAGTTTCATCCTATTTGTGATTAGGCTGATTATTATATATAGCCTTTTTTTTTTTTATCATGACTTATAATTTTATCTGTTTTAATCACATCCTTATAATTTTCTTCTTCTTTTTATTAAGTCTTTATAGTTTCATCTATTTTAAATCCGGTCCTTATAGTTTTTTATTTATTTTTTCACATGAAACTAAAATACAAGGACATGTAGAGATGAAAATATGTCAAACCCTTATCAGGTGACATATGGCCTAACCTGACTTGTTTATTAAAAAGATAAGGCGAATACCTATTTAAAAGCTTACGTGTGTAAATAGATTAAACCTATTTTGTTAAAACCTGACCTGTTTAAAAAAATTTATTTATATCATATATGTATATACACACAATACTCAATTTATATGTCTTCATTCTTAGTAATTAGGATTATTTTAATTTTATGTAGGATTTTAATCGGCTCTAAGCCTATTTAAAGCCTACAATTTCTAAATATGTTGGCTTTGAAACTTACAAAAAGCCTACATTTATTAAGGTTTTAGTAGACTCAAAGCCTATTTATATCATCTTTAAGGCCTGCAATAATATAAGACATTTTTAAAAGTTTACATTGTAAGTAGGGATGTAAAAAGGCTTCAAACTTGATTGCGTCTCATTTAGGCTCAAGCCTGAGCAAAAAAAAAAAAAAAACTGCATGTAGGCTATGCCTATTTAGCCAAAGTGGTATGACTTGGCCTATTTTCATGTCTAAGGACATGATAGAGAAGGAAAAAAAATAGGGGCCTACTTAAAAAATTAGTTTTTTTGACCTGAGATTTAAAAATTAGTTGAAACTGTAGAGATTTGCATATTAATTATCCCATTTTAATTTAATTAACTTGCACCACATTCTTTTGGCTTTGGAATCTACGCCTAGCAACGGCACCACTCACCTATTTCCACTTTCATTTTTTTTGAAGTTTATTCTATTGAAACTTGAATGTCAACGTTACAGGCTTCAACAAATATTTCAGGTTTAATTTCCAATTTTGTTTCGGAAGTTTTTACTTAGGAGTGGTGAGTGTTCTAAAGTTTTTTTGAAGAGCAATGTTACCCTAAAAATATAGAAAAAATTAGCAATGTTTCCCTACCTCCCCATTTCACATGTTAACTTTGAGTCTTTGACTGATATCCCATGTGTATGCAGTTTCCAGGAACTTCTGTTGATTTCTTAGTCAAGTACTAAAGAATGAGTTGATGAAATGATAAGATGTTCACTTTGTTTGTCATTTTGACTTGTATCATCATATATATTAGTTGTTACTACTGAAATCTTATGTCCGTGTGGCTAACAAGATCCAAGGTTGGGGTCATTCTTTGCTTTCCTTTTTCTGGCCGAGATGTCATGATTAAATCTGTTCTTCAAGCTATTCTGATCTATCCTATGAATTGTTTTAATTTTCCCATCAAGACCTGTAAAGAGATTAATAGCCTTATTACCAACTTCTGGTGGAGCGGAAAGGCATTTAGTGGTACTACACATTGGAAAGCCTGGGAGTCACTAACCACGTCCAAGAGCACTGGAGGGATGGGATTCCGTGATCTAGCTGTTATGAATGATGCCCTGTTGGCCAAGACTGTATGGAGATTGATTATGAGCCCTAATGATCTGTGGGCTAGGGTATTGAAGAGTGTATACTTCCCCAAGGTTGATTTCATGCAAGCAAAAAAAGGTTACAAGGCTTCGTGGTGTTGGTCGAGTGTTCTGGAGGGCCGAAACTTTCTTGCGCAAGACCTTCGGTGGGATATTGGAGATGGTACTGCTATCAGAATCTGGGAGGATAAATGGGTCCCAAATGTTAATTTTCCAGAAAAGCCAAGCACCCCAAACGAGCCTTCTATTTCCAATGGTAGAGTGTGTGATCTTATTGACAATGGTAGGTGGGATCTTTCTCTTATTGCTAATTATTTAACAGGGGAAGTCAAGAGCGCTATTTATGATATCCCCATTCATTCTAATGGGCTGCCTGATAAACTAGTATGGGCCAGTGCCAAGAATGGTGTGTATTCTGTAAAATTGGGATATCATAGGGGTATCGAAGGTAATCTCTTAAATGATAACAAGGCTGGGTCCTCGATAGTAGTGCCCTCATCATGTTGGAACTCGATTTGGAAGTTCAAGACTATCCCTAGAGTGCAACAATTCATCTGGAAGATCCTGAATAGAGCTATTGCAACTAATGATGCCCTTTGCCGAAGGAAGAGATCCCTAGATAACACTTGTCTGGTCTGTCTAAGAGAGGTGGAGTCGATTGAACACTTGTTTTTTCATTGCCCCTGGACCAGATGTATATGGTTCGGCTGTACTCTTAGTGCTAGGTTCGATGTTGCCCGCGTATCAAATTTCAACGCCTGGTGGTTGAATATTACAGGTATGCACTCTTTGTGTAATCAGGACTTATCTCTAATTTGCTGGATTTTATGGTTTATTTGGAAGCATAGAAATGATATGGTTTTTAATCATAAAATTCCTAATCCGTTTGATGTCATTAAATGTGCGAGGAAAAATAATTTTGATTTTTGGGTGCGGTGCGATACAAGGCATAGAAGTGCGGAGGGACAGCGGGCCGTTCCTAGTCCTCTTGCTCGTTGGTCCCCTCCTCCTGTTGGCAAGTTGAAATTTAACTGTGATGGGGCTTTCTCAGCTCATAAGGCTGGAGCTGCTATTGGTGTTATCTGTAGGGATCATTTTGGTGATTTTAAATGGGGTTTTGTCGATAAGGTGAAATCCATCTCTACATTTATGACTGAAGCTTTAGCGTTGCAAAGGGCCCTGATGCTTGCAGTTGATCTCGGTCATGATAATGTAATATTTGAAATCGATTGCCTCTCCCTTCTTGAATGTGTTGCTGCCAAATCTCCGGATATGATTGATTGGAGGAGTAGGAGTATTACTTTTGATATTATTCGTCTTTTGTCGTCCAAGGCTGGGTTCTCTCTGTCTTTCACCCCTAGGAGGGGTAACCGTGCCGCTGACTTAATTGCAGTTGTTGCTTATAAAAGGGTGTACCCGATCGGGTGGGTTTCGCAACCAACACCGTCTTTGATGTCCGTTCTAGCCTTGGATGCTCAGAAGGGGAATGGTGTACCTCTTGATACTCCCTCCTCCGTTCAATCGTTGAATGGGGATTGTTTGTTGTTTGCTTAATTTCTGTGTATTCTGTTTGTTTGTATGTTATCGCCTTTATGTAGCTTTATCGTTGTTTGTACTCTCTTTGTTATTTCTTTCTGCTTTGGGTTTGTAATCCTTTGAAGTTTTTTAATACAAGTATCCTTTGTCCAAAAAAAAAAACTACTGGAAATCTGAGAACGTTATTAATTAAAGGGTTTTATACTTCTGATGTGACAGGTGAAGAAAAGTTCTCCTGTAGCATGAAATGACTGTTTTACTCTAAACCCTTTAATATTTCAATGTTTTTTTATAGACATTAGATTTATCGTCCGCATTCCTGTTGAGCTCGAGCATTAGCAGGGGAAAGCTTCGAACATTTTCCAGCTTAAAACTCCCCATTGCCTTTCCCCTTATCCTTCTCGCATGCGCTGGCAGAGTTTCGATTCATCAGCCCCTCGTCGTCCTCCTCCGTCATTCTTCAGTCCACCGTCGGTGTGTATTAACTTCTTGCTTCTGCTCCCCTTTGCCGCGTCTAGTGGTACGGTTGAAGCTTCGTTTTAGTGCTCGTGCTTCATTCTTCTTGGTTCTCTAGCGTTGGACCGATCTCTGTCTCTTTGCTCTGTTGTGAGTGTGCGACCCCTTTACCAGTTGAGTCTAAAAACGAGGGTAACTAGCTTCACATTTGTGGCATGTGAAAAGTGCAAATTCGATCCAAAAAGTATATTGAGAAAGCGGACTTTAATTTGGGCTTGCATTGAGGGACTGATGTATTTAGTTTTTATTCAGGACAAGATAAACATTTTTTAACGCAACTGGTTAAAATCAAACAAAATAAACAGAAAAAATGTTATAAAATTGTTATAACTGTAAAATTATTTTTGATGAAATTATTATAACTTATAAAATTATTAGGAGGTGCAAGGGACATCTCACAATGTGTATTTTTACTTACATTGATGATAAAATTATTATTACATCGACACTAAATGTTAGAACTAACAATCTTACATTTAGGATTGAGGAGTATTATATTAGACACAGGTTAAAAGTTAACGTTAAAAATGTTTTAAGGGTCTATTTGGTTGGTACGATGGATTTGGAGGGGAAGATAGGGAGAGGAAAAAAAATTATGAGTTGGATTTTAATAAATTGGAGAAATGGGGTCACGATATTTTAAGGGATAAGGGTCTTACTCCCTCTGGCCCTTATTATAAGACACCAACTACTATTTTCTCGCAAATCAAGGAATGGAGGTTAAGTCATTAATTAGGTCTAAAAGTAATAAATGTTTCCAACTTTACCCTACTTTAATGATGTAGGTTTAAATGAGTTAGTTAAAAATGAGGGTATAATGGAAAAATAGTAATAAATGAGTTAGTTAAAGTAAGTTGGTGCCTTATAATAAGGACAAAAAAATGTTGGTGGTTGGTGCCTTATAATAAGGACCAGAGGGAGTATTTATTATGGAAGTTTTCGCTCAGGAACACTCAGCACCCAGAAGTTTTTTTTTTGAGCAAAAATGCCCCGGAAGTTTAAAAACATTGCAATCTTGCCCTTCCGTTAATCTTGACCGTTAAATTGTTGCTCCGATTTGTAAACTTTCAAGGTAAAATTGCTCCTAAAAAAAACTTCCAGAGCAAAATTGCTCATAAAAAAACTTCCGGGGCAAAATTGCTCCATTTTGTTAACTTCCGGGGCATTTTTGCTCCAAAAAAAACTTCCGGGTGCTGAGTGCTCCTGAGCGAAAACTTCCGTGGCAATTAAGACATTTATCCCATATTCTAATAAAGAGAAGATGTGAGATAAAATAGTATGAAAAATTAAACAAAACATTTTAACCCTACTTCTCTGATTTTTTTTTTTAAATACAACTAATAAATATTTTCCCTCCACCCACCTCCCCTCTCCTCATACCAAACAGACATTGAAAGAGAGCTACTTCTCATTCAATTCAGTAATACTCAAATGCCACATAATCGTATGATCATATTAAAAGAAGAGATAGTTAAATACTTAGATTTGTTGAAAATTATATGAGTGAATGTCCATAACCTTTCACTCTTAATCCTTATGTGTTCAATATTCTAAGTCTATAACTTTTCTAATGAATTGCTTGTAGGAGTTTTATAAAAAAATGAAGTGAATGAGAGCTCATCTACCTTTCACTCAATATTCTCTATCTCCTTCATGTCAATCTCTTATATCTTTTTTATTTTCATAACAATATTACTTCCTCCGTTTTTAATTATAGTAACATTTTTGTAGTATAAATTGAACTACAAAAGTGTTTTTATAATTAAGACCAGAGGTAACAATTATTATGAGAGAGTAGTTTTATGATGATTTATGAGGGAAAATCGTAAAATACCAATATTAATTGATCAGAAAAGAAAAATATAATAGGCTTTTTTTGCCAACAAAAAATAATATGGTTTATTGCCAGGTGTCAAGACTCAAGATTGATGCCCGGCGTAAGGCCATGGGATCTTACCGTTACCGTCACATGGCTTCGTTTCAGAATACTTATTGGCGCTAGCGGGGGAACGAGAGGTTCACGATGAAAATGGCTTCATCCACTGCCGCCATTTCTTCCATTTCTCCGATTCCGGTTTCTTCCCTCCCAATGGCAGGTCCTAAGGTAAGCCTTGTTCCTCATCTTTCCCTCCTACGTTTTGGTTTCCCCTAAAACCCGCATTGCTCGTCATTGTAACCTGACTCCAAGAGTAGTTATTAAGAAAAATTAATGAAATCTGTAATTTGCTTAGAGTACAAACATATATGTGATCCTCCTGTGTAGCGAAGCTTCTTAGATGCATGTAATTGTTTTCCCCTGATCGCTTATTTGAATATGTAGACTGTCAATTTGGGAGCAACTTCACTGAAGCTTGGTGAGTTTATTAGAATGCGACGAGTTACTGCTTCTAGGATGCCTAGGTTTAGTAGATTAGCTTCTTTTTCTCTGTCCGGAGATGGTAGTGCCTCTGTTGAGAAGACTGATGTGCCTTTCCCCAACGATTACACGGAACTTCTGGAACAGGTGAGTTTGAATACCACAGTCGTATAGAATATCTCATAAACTGACAATTTGGTTCCATAGTATTATATTCATATAACATCTTAGTTCTCGAAAATGAATTGCGTTTAAGTGATTTTATTCAAGTGATAAGATTATTCGAATCCCTTCAAGGACTAAAATTAAGCCTAACCACACAGGGTCACTATTAATTCTGTCAAATGTCTAGGTTTTGCATAATGATGTTAAGGTTAGAATTTATACGAGAGAGAGAGAGAGAGTGAAATGCCATTGGATCACTAAAACTTTGTGTCTATATTTATAATTCAACCAACAGGCTAGAGGAGCAGTTGAACTGGCCATGAAGAATAACAAACAGCTAATGGTGAGTTATATAAGGTTAATTTCATTATGAATCAAGAGTGATAGGTGCACACACGAAAGGAGGAAGTATTGTATGGCAGTAATGAACGACAATCTTATACAGGAGATTGAATTCCCCACAGCTGGGCTTCAGTCTGTGCCAGGTTCTTCTCACCTACGATATTCCTGTCTCCTTTTTGCTGTTTAATCAAGTTTTATTGAAGTCCCATTTTTTACGTTGATTCCATTTATTTGCAAATAAAGTTTTCTGACATTCTCATTTGACAATACCAGGTGATGGTGAAGGTGGAATAGAGATGACTGAGAGTATGCAATTGATTCGAGAATTCTGTGACCGCTTCATCAGACCAGAGAAAGCCTCGCGAACAAGAATAGTAATCTTCTAGATTCTGAGAAGCATTCTTCATTGTGCTCACTGGCATTCCTTATTTAATGACAATGCTTTTTTTCTACTGCTCCTTGCATTTACATCACTTTTAACTTGAAAGTTTATTCTAGTTTAACTTGGCCCTTAGACCACTGCTTAGAGCCCATTATGGCCTCTACATAGATTTTATCAATAGTGTATCACTACTTACATTGGTTCAAATAGCTCTGAATTTCCCATTTATGCCCATTTATGGGTCTTGTCTTTCTTTCCTTTGTGTATCTATAAACTACAATGCAATTGCAGCCTTTCAAAAGTCTGTTTTACTCTGTTGAGATGGTCATATAAAAGCTCGTCCTACCTAAGCTGCATATTTCCTGTGTGAAATGATGAATACAAACTTGTCAAAATCAGTTTTTCCCAGAGGCTAGCGAAGTTGAATTTGCCAGACAATCAGTCTTTGCTGGAGCTTCTTTTAAGTTGGACTATCTGACCAAGCCATCATTTTTTCAAGATTTTGGTGTTTTTGAGAAAGTGAAAATGGTGGATAGAGTGAAGCCAGAAGATGAAGTTTTCTTGGTGGCTTATCCGTATTTTAATGTCAATGGTAGATCCAAACTTCGTTCAGTTTTTGTTGATACTAGTAAAGAAAGAATGCCTCATGACTGCCATTCCATTCTGTTTCAGAAATGCTTGTTGTGGAAGAACTTTACAAAGAGGCGGTCTTGAACACTGCAAGGAAACTGATAATTTTTAATGGAGAACTTGATCGTATAAGATCAGGGTGTATCCTTTGACAAATTACAGTGCCCTTTTATATTCGAACTGGTCTACCCTACTCCTATCCAGTTTCTATTCAGTTTTCCCCCCGGTAAAATATCTTCTTTTGTTAATAACTAAAGGTAATACACCAAGGTCTTCAAATTAGATCTTTATATTCATGTATTTATGCGTTCGAACTGAGTGATACAGAATAATATGAATATAGAAGATCTGAATTTCAAGATCGTTGGCTTATGTGATATTTCCCCTGAACTTGAGTGCTGACGAACCTCTTGTAGTTGGGTTTAGTCCCTCCTCCATCCCCTTTTCAACTCAAAATGATTAAACAAAGGAAAAAGGAATGGGGCGAGGAGGTACTTGGCAACTGGCATCATTTGGTTTAGTTGAGTGTAAGAAACTTGATTATCCTTGAATGCATCAAAGATTATCCACCATTCTTCTATCCAAAACTTGCTGCACTCAATAAGACCCTTCTGCCTGTTATGGAAACTGTTTATTACATTCATAATTTCAAGGGCCGCAATGGAGGAAGACTCTTCAGGTCTCTTAGCTACTTAAATTGCGTTTGATCTCTAGTAGATTGCTAATGTTAAATATTGCAATGCTCTTGAGAATCCTTGTGATCCTTCCAGAAGAGAAAGTAGAAATTCTGTCATGATAGGTCGATTTTCTAGCAAAATGATTTATACGCCAGACTTTATTGTCTCTTCTTTTCAATGTACATGTTACTAATTTATCACAAATTTGGCATATTCTAAACAGGTGCTATCCAGGACCCTGGAAGGTCCTCAGAAGTGTGGGGAATAAAGTTATTTGTGTACATGAGCAGGATAATATGCCATCCCTCAAGGAAGTAGCCCTTGAAATCCTTCCGTCAGTTTGAGATTCCAGCAACTGGGTAATGGGTAAGCAGTTCCATATGTTTCATGCGATAGTTAATGCCTTCAATTTATTCACAAGTCATATTGTATATTGCTCATTACCCAAGTTGTGTGCAAGACGTGCCCAGGGTTCACATCTGATCTAATTGTTAATTAATTTACAAAACATGGAGTCAAACTGTGTTAAAGAAACGATTTCCTCGAAATATGAATCATCTCAATTACTACCTCCAATCCTAAATATAAGATAAAGTTGACTCTTTTTTAGAGAGATTAAGAAAACTAAACTAATTACTTAATCATATCATATAATGTATATCTTTAGATTATATATCAATTTATTGGTCAAAATAATTAATTTGGAGAAAAAATAAAAATAAAAAATAAAATTTAATTTAATTTAATTAGCTTCTTTAATTTCTAAACAAAATCAACTTTATCTTATATTTAGGACGGGAGTGAGTATCATTTATTAGCACCGCCGCATTATTCTTTAACATATCATATTGCAGGCAATATATATATATTGTCTGGTGGAACATACCGTTAGTCCTTACTACATTATTCCTGGCCCTTTTTCCTAGCCCACTAAGAGTTCAGGCTTTTGTCTAATGGGTTGGGAAAATCTTTTTATGGTCTCAAGACTAAGAAAATGTCAAAAATGTCGCAGAGAAAATTTTGATGTCAAAAAGATCTCAAGGAGTTGCTGAAACTTAAAAACCACAGATAAAGTTGTTAATCCTCTTATAAAGTAGTTGTCGGTGAGACCTTTTAGACATCAAAATTTTTCTATGATTTTTTTTAATATTTTTTTAGTCCCTTGGGACCTTAAAAGTGATTTTTCCTTTATTTTTCGTGTTTTTTTTTATAGTAAAATTTTAGGAAAGGGGTTGGGCTCACCCACAATCCAATGGCAGGGCGCTTGGAGCCCAGTCTACAGGGCATACTGAATAGAGAGTACACATGTCTCCACCTCTACCAGCATTTCCACTGCTTCTTAGACCCCTAGAATCATTTATTTTTCGTGTTGTTTTTGGGATAATTCTCACATACTCCAGGCCCATATTATTTTTGCTTTTTTGTTTTAAATTCTTTTGCGTAGAGTCCATTGACCCCCTGGACCCATTTCTCATGTATGCAGAGCTAATGGTTGGAGGGATAAGGGATATGCCTTTTTGGTTCCCATGAAATCTGTCGCAGAAAATGCATCATTTTATAGGTCTGGACTTGGAGTGGAGCGTGGAGACTGAGGGCGTTGAAGGCGCGTGTTGTAAAAGGTGCGTGAAGAGAGTGAGTGACTCGTACAGGACCTAACAAGTTTAGCCTATTAATCTTGCTAATAACGCATGAGTCCGGTTCTTCTGCCCGGCGTCCCCTCTCCCCATTCCTCACAGTCCAAATCTCGGCCGTCCAAATCCGGATCTAACGGCTCAGAATCGTTATTTAAAATAAATAAAAAAATTAAAAAAAATGATTTTTTTTTTTAAACCATTCTGGGCTGTTGGATCCGGATTTGGATGGCCGAGATCGGATTGTGAGGGATGGGGAGAGGGGACGCCGGGCAGAGAATCCGGTTCCAATAATGCATGGCAGATTGGCAGGAGCTTCAGAATTATTGTACCAAATTTTTCTTTGAAAAATAAACTAAAGTATTGTATATTAAAAAAATAAACTTATTGGCTATTGCCAAATCTAAATGAGAGATAACTCTTTGCATATAAGCATTTTCATTCATGATATTTGAATCATTAGGAAAAAAATGATTACGCGCTCATGCTTTGCTTTTACTCTGTATATTCTCTTCATTTTTGCTTTGAATTTGATTTCCCCCCTTTTTGATAAACCTTATCTATAGTATAAAGTATTCTAAATGGATTATTAGACGTTGGCTATTTTGTAATTTATATGATTCTCAGTTTATATTTAATTCAAAATTTAGAAAATAAAATACAAGTGGTCTTTTTTTTTTGTTGATTTTACAAGTGGCCCGAATTTGTATAGACCAATAAACGATATTGGACGTGAAGTTACTTATCATTTATAGTTTTTACAAGATAACGTTAACTTTAAAAAAAATATATTAAAGAAGTTAAAATAACTTACTTAATTGTGTATTTTTAAATTATCAATTTATAAATTAGACAAAATAATTTAAAGAAAAAATGATTAATATAAATATTCTAAAATAATCTAATTAATTTTCTTAACAAAAAATTCTCAAAGAGTCACCCATTCCAGAGTTTTTGTCTAAACACGTTTAAACTTATACTGGTAAGGCAGTAGCTAGTGTCAAACGCATATATTGCTAGTAGAGAAAGACCACCCAGGAACCTTCCCTCATCCTATCTGATGTGAGGTGGGACTCATCAACGATGAGACCGGTCACTCTGATCTCATGTGATTGGCTCATATGAGATGCCAAGAAGCTCATAAAGTTGCTGCTTGCAACCACTTTTTCCTTATCATGTAAGTAACCAAAGCAAAGCAAGCAAATAACAAAGCATGAGACTAGAAGGATCCATTACAAACTTACAATTCGCTTTTCCTCTTTACCTAACAGTCAACAAGTCTCTAAATTCTTGTAGTTATGCTCCTACCAGTAAAAGCCCTTCTTCTTCCTCCTTCATCTCCCTCCTATAAAAATTCTCTCTCTCAGTATCACAATTCATCGCACTGAACTTTGCAACACCATGTCGGTCGACATTTGGGTGGTACCCTTCGTTGGCCAAGGCCATCTTCTCCCCACCATTGAGCTATGCAAACATCTTGTTTCCAGAAATGTCGAGGTCACTCTCGTCATTTCCTCCCACCTCTCCTCATACCTTCCCTCTTCTCTCCACCATTACTCTCTGCTTCACGTCGAGCAAGTTCCGGCCGCCTCCATGCCTCCCGCGGAACCGGGTTCCCACCCATTTGAATCCATGCACAAAATTCATGACTACTATTATCAACATCTTCAAAACCTTCTCTCTACCCGTCTTGATAACTCAGCAAGACCCGTTGTTGCCATCGTCGACGTCATGATGAGTTGGACCGTCGAGGCTTTCACCAAACTCCGAGTGCCAACGGTGGCGTTCTTCACTTCCGGCGCGTGCTCGGCCGCCTTGGAGTATGCAATTTGGAAAGCCCACCCGGAAGACCTAAAACCCGATGAGATCCGATTACTTCCTGGGTTACCCGAAGAAATGGCTCTAACACTTTCGGATCTTCAACAGGGACCTCACGGCCCACCACCGCCCCCGCCAGCAGGTGCCGGCTTTTCTTCTCCTGCCCCTCCCGGAGGACCAGCGCACATGGGACCACCCCCTCCCGGAGGACCCGGACACAGGGGACAGCCGCCTTCCGGTGGACCAGGACACATGGGACCGCCACAGCCCTTTCCCGGCGGGAAACCAATGTGGGTGGAAGAAGTACGCGAAGCCATCGCGCTGCTGTTCAACACGTGTCGCGATCTGGAGGCTCCTTTCATCGACTACGTGGCGAACAAAATCGGAAAACCGGTCTGGGGTATCGGGCCGCTTCTCCCGGAACAATATTGGAAATCGGCCGGCTCCATCCTGCACGATCGGGAGTTTCGAACGAACCGCCGATCCAGTATCACGGAAGATGAAGTGATCCAATGGTTGGATTCAAAGCCACGAGGCTCTGTACTATACGTCTCATTTGGAACCGAGGTAGGTCCCACAATGGAAGAATACCCCCGACTAGCCGAAGCTTTGGAGTCATCGGACCATCCATTTATATGGGTCCTTCAACCCGGGGCGGGCAGGATGGGTCCTCCTCCTGAAATGGTGGGAGGGAAACCCGGTTCGGGTGAATCCGAATCAGAAGGGTATTTCCCACATGGGTTGGATACTCGGGTCGGACAAAGGGGCATGATTATACGCGGGTGGGCTCCACAGCTGTTGATACTGAGCCACCCATCAACGGGTGGGTTCTTATCTCACTGTGGATGGAACTCTACAGTGGAGGCTCTAGGGCGTGGGGTTCCATTTTTGGTGTGGCCCATAAGGGGCGACCAATACCATGATGCCAAGTTGGTGGTGCAGCATCTTAAGGTGGGGTACAAAGTATGTGATAATCTGGCAGAGGTGAAGAAGGATGATGTAGTGCAGGGGATAGAGAGGCTAATGGGTGATAAAGAAATGAAGAAGAGAGCTGAGGCACTGAGTGAGAAGTTTCAGCATGGATTCCCAACAACTTCTCAGGCTGCTTTGGATGCTTTCAAGGAATATATAAACCAGAAATTGCTTTAGGCACTTTGCCTCTATTTGTGTGTCTATCTTTTAATATACAGTGTTTAGAGAAATCTTTGGGAATGTTCTGAATTTCACATGAATGAAAATTGTTCACAGCTATAATAACATTCTGGGGTTGAGATCCAAATGGATAAGCCATATTTTTAATTTTAAAAAAAAACAGTTTTACTTGTTGACGACATATTATGGGGAAGTTTGATGATTATGCAACCAAATATTGGGACATGAACGAGAGGTAGTTAAAAATGGAAGTATCCCACCAAGTAAGCAGCGTGGAAGTGGGAAAATACTACAGGTAATGAAGGAAATCCAAGAAGCCGGTTATCATTTACGTTTACAAGTTGTTTCTGAAGCCTCCAAAGACAGGCTTAAAATGGGGATGGTGGTTATCAGATTCAATACTTCATTGATAGACCTGAATCGCAGAAGTTAGCAAGAATCCATGTGTCCCTACGTTGGTGAGCTTATAAATAGTCATTTGTTATATTTTTTTACGTTTCTTATCTAGCAAAGAAAAAAGGGATTTTGTGATTAAGACATGGCTAGAAGTCCAGTCCAATAGCAAAAAAAAAAAAATCGTCTCGGTAAATTTTTTTGAATTGTAACTCAATTTTTACATTTTGATTCGATGCAACTTGGTCTTCATTGTAACTCAATCCCTGACTCACAGCAACCAACCTAGTCCCTATACTTTAAAGTTTAAACATTATATAATTCAATCCTTAGACCTTTATTTTAAAACACAATGACTAAATTATAAAAAGATTAAAGCTATAAAAATTGAATTGTAGTGTGTAAAAGTTGAGAGACTGAATTACAACCGAGTCAAAATTATAGAAATTAAATTACACCCAATCAAAGTGATTGATTTATAATCGAGTCAAAATTATAGTGGCAAAAGATTAATTTACCAATTTACAAATTAAATCAGATATTTCTTGTGTTTAAATTGAAAATTAATACACTACTATTAATAATTGAAAATGTTATAAAAATATAAAGAACTAAATCATCTAAATAAATCCAATGAACAGAAAGAACGAGACTTTCTTTTCCTTTTATCATGTCACGGCAAAACCCAATTAGACTAAACCTACCTAAATCCCAGAAATGAATTGAATTACAAATGGTACACATTGATATTGGAAACAAATGATTTTGTGCAAATAGAAACGTCTTGTTGGTTAATCATGATGAATCTGAATCCAGTTTAGGGACTATGGCCGTTGAGAGCTCTAAATGGGAAATGCGAACAGCCCCAATAAGACGCTCTGGCAATTCTTCCGTAGTATTTGCCTGAAAATATAATGACTTGTATTAATAGCTACGTCAGGCACCTCAGAGGCTAACCCTGAATGCACGGATGAAACTTGTCAAGTGCCCTGGAATAACTTCCTCCGATCCTTATTATAAGAACATATTAACAGCTTTACATAAACTAAGGAATCAAGTTAAAACTAGCTATTATACTTTTAAGGAATCCAGTTAACAATTCAAAATTACCTCCAACAAAAGTCATTAAATAGAAGTTTGGAAAGTCAGGAGAAAGCTTGGTTAAGGAATATCAAAGCAAAGGACATTTAGGGGGAAGAACTAATGTTTTCGACAAAGGATCATATTGAGAATCATGAGCAAAGGTTTTCTAGCAAGCACGGGAGAGAGTACCATGGACCATTTTCAGTCATATCTCTTGTGCCCACAATCATGCATGCTATATGGGCGGTGTTTTGCAGAATAATGACATTTTAACATTCCAAAATGAAATTTCGCACCAACACAACTCATTCATCCTATTCAAGCAGAATTAGGTTTGATCCAATTGCGGCTTTTTAATTGTCATTACTTACTTAGACGTGCAAAACTATTGCTAATGTGAAATAAAGGACAACCCAATGCATAAGACTCCCACCAAGGGATCCGGGAGGGACAGATGCAGCAATCTTACTCCCCCACAAGTGGAGGCTGTTTTTAGGATTTGAGCCCAATAAGCTCTAGGTCACATGGCAGCTTATTGTTGCTTAGATGTGCAATACTATAGCTAATGTAAAATTTATAACAATTTAAAGAAACAAACCTGTACAAGAAAAGCCATATCAACCACCAATGTAGTAATTACCCCAACCACGAGCCCCAACACTCCATTGGCAACAGCAGAAGAACCAATATCAACATCAATCTACAAGTGGAAACCAATGATTTATCAATCATAGCAGAAAAGGAAGACAGCGTCACCATTCATTATAATCAGAGAAAGAGAATAATTTATTAAGAGATTGGATGAATATTTACTTCTAAATACTTAGGACCACGGATATAGTTGCAATCAACAGCCTTTCCCAGTAAACAAGGAGTACTCCCAACACTTTGGCGCACAATCCATGAGCCCTGCATATTTTGGGTCAGAAAATCAAGGTGTACCTTTTTAGCCTTTAAAGTCAGAAAGTAGTTCTAGCTAACAGGGTACAAGGAAAAATGAAGATTTCCATAAGATAAATTATAACTCTTAGTTTCCCAACCAAAAAAAAAAAACTATAACTATTAAGAAAAAATAAAAAATTGTTTTAAAAAACTGAGAAAGAAAAACATCAAATTACTGAATGAGATAAAAGAGGGAATTGATGCAAAACAGAAAAAAGACATAAGGCAGCTGACCACCAAAATCCCAAATGCGTCCATAAACACAGCATATACATTCGGGCGTTTACACAAACTGGGCACAAAAGAAAGGCACTTCAAAATATGCATGTAGATAGACATCTGAATGCTTCTGTGAGCAAACACGTCAGCGATGATTATGATGGACTCAACATCGAAGGCAACTGGCCAAAGGCCATAGTCCTAACCAAGAATTTTCCTATATACCAACCACAAAAGTTACAAATACCTTTGCCACTGATGGAATGAGCTTCAATCTGCTATTACGGAACTCATCATCACCATCAACAAAGCGTTGCAAGAGAGATCCAGGGACCAATGCCTTTGTCACAAAATAGAAGACCATACTATAGTGTGTTGATCCAGGCACCTACAAGTCAAACAATGGGTTCGTTTACTTCAAAAATTTATATTGTCCAACTTTGGAGTTGTCCTAGGAGAAGAAACTCACTTGAACATTAACGATAATCGAGAACAATCCTCTTTCCGATGCGACCTACATAAATATCAAAAGAGAACAATGAATGAAAGCCTCCAAAATAATAAACAATCAATGAACTCAATAGTTTGTCAGGCAGTTTCTTGATACTCACCTGTGCTGCACATCCCTGGCGCCTAGCCACATGATCAATTCTTCTTGTGTCCTTGAACCAATCAACAGCGACAAGATCCATCAGGTGCTTACCTGCAGGAATCTATACAATTTGCCACAAAGAAATAAGAACATATCAACATAGTAATAGATTTCAAGTCAAAAGGTAAAACAGGAAAGGACCTTTGACTTGTCAAAACAAAATTGCTTGCTTCGCACTCTGAAGTTATTTCCATCCGAAATTTTCCAGCAATCACGTGCGTTATCCCGATCATCACGACGTAAATTACCCGAAAAGCAAGACAAGTCAAGTTCAGTTGCTGGTTCTTCTTCCACAGCAGCTTCAGTTTAAAAACAAAATATATGATTAGATTTCCTTCATTCCCTGCTGTTGGTTTGTCTCCGCAGGCGTACATGTTTATCATTATAATAATTCCAAAAATGAAATTATAGACTTGTAGTAAGAAGCCACCTGTTTTTTTGACATCGTTCTCAATCCCACTTGTGTATGCCTAAAATATTAAAAGAGACATGTTAAGAATTTATGAAGCTGGTACCAAAATTATAGAGGTGAGATTGGTGGGAATACAAAAGCAACCTCTGGTTCAGACTCTGCTATTTGAAGATCTTCATCTTCATCAGAGTATTCATCCAACATAACAGAATTTCTACCGGCAGCATTCATTTGATCCAGAGAGGTTGGATGAGCAGAAGAATCATGGGCCTTGGGAGTGTTCTTTGAAGAAATGGATGCTGAGGACATATTAACCATAACAGGGATTCGTGGAAGAGCATTCCTTTCATCTGTTTGGGAAAACAACTCACGTAAACCTGTTCAAAAGGTAGAAAGTAAAGAAAAGACCACATCAATAGTGTGCAGGACAAACAATATTTGCATGTTGACAGATCATATAGTGGAAATGTAGAATCAAATCATGCCCCCAATAACTTCTTACAGATGGTGACAGACAACGTATCCAAGATAACATTACCATGAGAATATAGGGGCAATGGGAACTATAACTCATCCAAGTCTTAGAATTAAACCACTGATATTGACTATAGACAAAAACATCTGCAGATACATTCTTGTGATAAGGAAGGAATTTATGCTTTCATAGAAAATAGAAACCTATTATTAATCCAAACTAACCAGATTTCCTAAGTATGACGTCCACAAATTCAATTCCACAGTGAAAAACTACTGCCAACAATTTTATCACTAAATCCTCAAACCTTCTGCAAAAAAGAGATAAAAGAAGCCAGCAATACCAAAGCATACATAACGTGGGAAATAACTCATCAACTGGTGAAAATATGATGAGGAAAGAAATGGCATTGATGATCGACAAGGAAATTTCAAAGCGCACATATTATTGGAAATAACTCACCTGCAACACTATTTAACATCTGAAGGAGACAATGTTGCTGAAAAGAAGACATGTAACCCACACCCCATCCCTTAAGATCAATCTGCATAAGATGCTGAACTTGAGTCCTTGGCCTCCCATTTCGAGATTTTAAAGGGGAAATATTAAATCCTCCACCTGAAGTAAACAGTTCTTAAGCCTAGAAAACAATTTGGCATACATTTCAAGTAGGATCTTGCATGCTACGAATCACTCAATGGAGACAACTTATTTTCTCCAAAAAAGAAGTATAAATTATTGTAGGTACCAAATTCTAAGTTTGTTCTATTAATCACATTTAAATCATAAGTCATCAGGTCATCACAATAATCAAGTATTACTTCAAATGAACCCCCCACTCCAAACAAATAGAAAATCTTTGTCACTTCGGTTGAAGCCACAAGAGAATGAACAACCCATGTACCTAAACTAAAAGGAATGACCTTGGAAAATTCTATAAATATTTATCAGATAGGGCCCAAATCATTGTTTGAATTCTTGACTCAAAACAAAATAAATACAGTTTGATCGGTCACCCTTGGTCAACATGTATCATGGGCCCAGCTAATGCATGAAAATTACAGTAACAAGACTGAAACACCCATGTTTCATGAGATATAGACTCTTCGTGTGTGTGAGAGAGAGAGAGAGAGAGAGTAATCATACTCTCAATATTGGCTCGGACGTATCCTGGTTGTGTCACACAGTTCACATGCTCCCTAGAACGAAATAAGACAACTACAAAAAGAAGAAACATTAGGGCAAACTTTCAGAATAGACAGCAATTATAAATAAAAATAGCAAGTTACCTACCATAACTTCCATCATCATTTCGGCGCCAATAGCGTACATAGCAAAGATCACGGGGCCATACAAACCTGCCATCATAAAGACATTGAGCAAACAATGTTACCTTGTAAGAAAATAGCAATCCTAAATCATATTTTTAGCATAAACAATAACTAATACTTTGAGGGGAAATACACAGATATAATTGTCCAGAATTGAAACAATTAGCAATAAAGCTAATCAAAATGCCAAATGTTTGGGCCTAAATTAAATTTAGGTTTTCAGTCCCGATTCAAATTCAGAAGGAAAAAATCAAGTTTAGCCCAGTTATAGAAAATATTCGTCATTCTTGTATTACTATGAATTGACTTCATTTAATCAGTAATAAAGAAATCCATTATCGCTTCATATGTTTAACTTGTTTGGCATCCAAGAACATATATAATATGTTTTAAGATTACATTTTATGTGTTAAGAAAATTATCAAAAAGTACTACTATTATGTGATTCAGCATTGCGAGGGATGAAATTCAAGTAGTATTGTAGTTTGTGGCTTTGTGCACAAAGAAAAAACAATGTAGATTATATTACATCGGAAACCAATCCAGCTGAAGTCTATGATAAAGAACTGCTGTGTGCCCATCCACCTCCTCGACTAAGCTACCATGTTGGAAACTGCAATCCCACCTACAGGTGCACAAACATCATGAGAATACAACATTTCTCAACGTAAAAACTAGGGGACATAAAACATCTGGAGCTAAGTAACAAAATAAAATATACTTTCTTTCATTTTCTTAACATAAGTATAGTTGTACTGCCAGTACTGGCATAAGGTACAAGGCTTCGAAACTTAAGCATTTCTAAGCAACATAAAAAATTATTTGAGGAAATTAATAACTATATCAAGGGAAATATGTGAGATAGAATCATGTTTAAAACAAAAAATGCCAGTAATAAGATGACTATCCGTACAACTTTTCCCAGTGCAGTAGCTACTTAGAAATCAAATAAAAACTGGAATAGCCAACCTGGTAAACAACTAAACTGTTCAAAATATGCAAATTATATAGCTGAATTGTTCATCAAAACATTGTCTCTCCTTCAACCATCTCTCAATCTCAACATTTTGTGACGTTTAGAAATTGGAAAGTTTAGAAGCAACACCAGATGCTATTGTGCTACAATCAATAATCACTCTCCTGTGATAAACATGGCAGTATTTCTCCAAAAAAATTAAAGGAATACCACAATTTGTCAAACTGCAGCAACCATGAAAATAACTGGACATAAATATGCAGAACACCTACTCAAACCGTGATCCATCCATGCTCATCACAAGCTCAAAAATTTCTTCGCATGTGGCCTCCACAACTCCGACTGCCTTCATTGCTCTACTACAACTCCTGGGCTGCATATAGAGTAAATTGATGATGATTGTGTTCAACCAAGAAATCCAACGAAATGGTAAAATCCTATAATTCAATGAAAGTAAGACAGCTAGAGTTCCATACAAGGTAATCAACTTCAAGAAGTTCTTCAAAGATGCGAAGTCCTGCCAACCCAAAAGGCAAAGACATCAATCAATTTGTTAACAAATGAATAGTCAGTCATTGAAGCAGCATACAGCTAATCATTGAAACATTGTAACCAAATGTAGCTAACCATTTTGGCATTGTAAAAGACGCCAATGTTTTCTTGAAAATGCTTGGTTATTGCTATTTTGATTTAATAAATCAGAGTCTATTTCCCGTGTCCAGTCAAAAACTGATTCTGGAGGACCTGTACATCGCAAAATAAAAGGTTAAAATACAGATTCCAGCAAAATAAATTTAATCCAATAAGTCAAAGTGCAAATAAATTAGACCATTTCCAATTGTTGTCCTCCTTAACAAATCGGGATGTGCCATTAGATCATCCTCCTGAACACTGAACCAGAAAAGATATAAAATATAATAGATACCATGAACTCATAGAAGGATACTAATATAAATCCCACAAATAACTTAAGAATGGAGATATTTAAAAAAAAAAGAAAGAAGAAGAAGACAACTAAATCATTTTTAATTATGTGTCAAATGTCCTCTCATGTTGCATCTCCAAAGAATGAATATCAAATTGAGACAACCAAATCTAAACAAGATCGACATAATTTAAATCACAACATATGCCACTAATATTCAAACTGCAGCTGATCTCATTTGAAGTAGCACCCTTCTTCATTATTTAAGTGAAAAGAGAAAACCTCAAAAATACTCACGGGCTTTCATGGTCTGAGAAAGTTGTGTTCCCATCATCCATCCCAGATTTGTACTCAAAAGAAACATATTTGTTTCCATTTGCAGGTTGTGCTCCCTGATGCTACAAAATTATACGCTCAAGACTGAGATTCTATATGAATTGAAAAGCATATCCTAACAAGATGGATCTAAAAAATATACAAATTAAAACAACAAACCATAATTTCAGTCACGCATTAATAAATTACTTTTAATTTGAAAGCCAATATATCTAAGGGAGATATAAAACCTAACCAACAGGTAGAAATATGAGTATTGTTTCAAATTTAGAAAGCACATTAAGATTATGCAATTTGATGAAACAGACCTGATCAATTACAGATTCAATTTTTTCCTTCCAAGTTAATGCCTCTTGAATGTTAAATGCCGCCATCTGCAATTAGAAACCAAGTAATAAACATTTGCATAACACAAATGACAGCAAAAGTATGCTGGTTAAATGAACAGTGGAAAAATAAACTCACTGTCATCCGATGGTACTTGTCTTTCGTGTTGTAAACGGACAAAACATAAACCATCTGCGCAAAAGAGAAATATATGTAAAGGGTCAAAATTAGAGGGATCAGGAAACAAAATTATTGTTTGTCTGATAACACTTGGAGTAAAAATAGTTTCTAAGAAAATGACATTACATAAAAAGAGAATTGCTACCAAAACCCAGGCTACGCTGTTCAGAAAACAGCTGCAATAAGAATAATCCACCGCATGCAGAAACAAAATGCAAACCAAAGGAAGTCCTGCTCAGATGCCAGTATAGCAGCCAGCTTTTCAAGTTATTTTGATCTAACATGATGATAATTCATGCATATTTCCAAGTAGTCACATATTTCATCTGAGTAACAAAACCCAAAGGGATTATTATTAATAAGATAACATGTTGCTAGTCCACAGGCCTAAAAGAATTACATTTACTTTTGCCTTGTCATTTGAAAGCAGCTATGCTTGGAATAGGCTTTTTGGTGTATTTGGTGAATAATAAGCATATGCCATCAGAGCATGGAGCATTTCCTTATCAGGTTCAAAGGTCGTGGGAGGAGTAAGGAGAGAAATCTTTGTGGCAATGCCCCACATACGATGTCCTTTGGCATCAGAACTAGTAATTAATATCGATGTTGATCTTTCCCTACTTGCAGCTACATTTAGGGAAAATGTCTCATCCTGCTGGTTTGCAATTCTTTTTCATATAATGGAATTTCTTTTTTCTTTAATTTAAGATGAAGTTGTGATTAGTCTGAGATAACAGATTCTGTAAGTTAACCATGTCAGACGAAGTTCTCTACTCAGAACTTCATTATATGTTGAAGCTCATATTTCTCCGTTGCCTACCTACATACCATTTAGTATTTGAGTAATTGTCCTTGTATGCACTTTACATAACATATCCGTTTACATTATCTCCGCATCGCTCTAGTTTCCACTTCGCACATTATATTTCCCCATAAGCATTACCCTTCTATAGAATACAGGAACCGTAGGACAAGTATAAAATCATGCAAAGCAAACAATTACTATTGGAAATACGCTATCCAGGCGTCCACCAACAATTCGAGGCCATCAGGCTCCTACAGCATGTATATGTACCAAAAAAGATAAATATTAGAAACGTTTCGATGACTCACATGCCCGTGATGGGTCTTCAAGCCTCTATCCTCCACCCTACAGTTGCCGTCAATCAACAGTGTTTTGATTGGAACCTATAAAGCAGAGTCAGAGAATTAGTCGCTAATATTGTGGCCAGCTTCTCCAACACTCTCCCGTCCCAGGAAAGTTTTAACAGGAAGAAGAACGTTTTGAAAATATACCTTCGAACAGTTGAGAGGCCATCATTATCATTGTGTTCTTAAAATTAAAACCAAAACCAAAAAAGAAAATAAAAAAAAAGTACCCGTTTACTATCTGCATATATGCAAAGATTCAAACAAGTTGTCATTTCTTATGTTAAAATCCCGAAAAGCATTACTCTCGAAAGTGGAGAGCGGAAAGTGACCATAAATCGAAACCTCGGCAAAATTAACAGCTAAAAATTCGAAGAACAAACTGTCAGAAAAATGGTGAAATTACCCGATTATCCTGTGGTTTCCTCTTATAGTACGCAAGAAGACGGGACTCAAGCACGAAGTATCTCATGTGGATGAACGATCGGCCGATCTTTCTTCGGCCATAACGTACCATCCAGCCTTCATACACAACCTTTGACGACATCCTTCCAACCAAAGATGAAGATGAAACTGAAACTTTTCCAACAAAAGAACTGCCGAAAACAAAAGCCAAAAATTCTAACAATCTATCTGATATTGCAAAACAAGAAAACTCCAATGGAATATGTCATGAAACCGAAAGCTTGAGATGAAATCTCCGCTTCCGCGAGATCAATTTTAGCTAAGTGTCCCGATCGGTCATGATCAATATCAGAACCGCCGGATCACAGAACCGGCGATTCCAAGCTCCATTGTCCGGGGAAATTTCAGTGGGATAACGAGCTTGACTTCGAAATTAGAATTTCCAATTGTATCCGCGGAATCTTTTTTGAAAATTCTCAATCCTCGCTTTGACTTCGAAACTTCGAACGCTCCGCCGGATCCGGGAACGCAAGAGCGAAGAACGAGTGACGGGAGGACAGCGAATTTGAGGAAGAAGAGATTCTGACGAGCACAAGAGAGATCCCACGTAAGTAAGAAAGGCTGTGGACTTGTAAAGCGTGGGACACGTGGATAGATATTATTTGTCCGTGCCGGCGGGGTCATGTTAGTGCCGTGCCCTTCGTTTTTGGGAAAATCCATACAGAGGCCCAATTAAGACCCAAAATTTCAAAAAAACCCCAACAACTTTCACATACCAAAAAGGCACTAAGGCCTTTTCTGGGATTTTTCATTAAAACGTTAATTGTTAATCTGACTGATTTAGTTGTTAACTGGGGATGTTATTGTTGTTAATGTAACTGATTTAGTTGTTAAAATATTATTATTAATGCAACTGATTTAGTTGTTAATGGGTATTGATTTTGTTGTTAATGTGGCTTTTTTAGTTGTTAACATTTATACCAGAAAAGGCTCTACGACCCTTTTTGGTATGGGAAAGTTGTTGGGCCTTTTTTTAAATTCTGGACCTTAATTGGGCCCTTGTATGGATTTTCCCTTCGTTTTTTGAATTGATGTGGCGTCCTCTGACAGGATCCGTTTACTTTCCGGGTTGGATCTCCACGTGATGATTGAAATCGGATCCTGAGACCGCGATGCCTTGATGCGCTGAGAAAAAAAAGGAGAATGAATTTCAACTAAAAAGAATAATATTTCTCGTCAACAAGTAAATAAGAGAAATTTATAAGTGAATCACTTGCCGCCAACATTAACAATTTATCAACTTGTAATTATTTCCCTGAAACTTATACGTCATCCTCCGAGAAAAAACTTAATTTTGAATTTTGCATTGGTCCTTTCAGAAGGCTCAGGGGTCAGAAGGCGAGAGGGTCCCACGTATGATTGTTATTTGTTGGTACTCGCTGTGTATTGAAAATGCTTCTTATTGGAATGACGGATATATCCTTAGAAGTGGGATGTTTGGGGTTGTCTGCACCGGCCTCATGGTCATTGCACTAATTTCGGTGGGATTTTGACTTCGGTATATTTTTACTCGTGTCAAACTATACGATTAGTGCTAGTTTGAAATAACAATTAATATTTCGAGCAAAAAAAAAAATAACAATTAATATCTTTAAAAATAACTTTTCAATCACATTTTATCATATATGAGATAAATATATTAGAAAAAATTTATGTTGATTTGAGTGAATAAGCACTTTTAGAGTGTCCAAAAGTGATCCAAACAAACATCTGGCTTTATAAAAAAAATTATGTCTAAATAAAACTCTTTTTACATTCTTACCTTGCACACCATAAATCACGTTGAAAAAGTAGCATTTACCGCTAATTTAAACTGGCACATAGTTTGTACACATTTTTTGAGCAATTATTCCGTAAAAGATTTAGAGCATGTTTGTTTTAACTTTTCATAAATGTTTTTACAAATGCAAGATAAGTATGTAAGAGGAGTTTTGTCTCGGCTTACGGAAAATAACTTTTGAAACCATGGTTTGAAGGTTCGAAACAAGCACTTAAACTCAGATATAGGGATATTTTATCACTGAATATCAATATATTTATACTCCCTCCGATCCTAATTATAGGAGCAAATTTTGGAGTTAGTTTTGGTCCTAATTATAAGAGCAAGTTTTAACTTTTGTCAATTTTTTTCCTATAATACCCCTATTTATACTTTTTCAATAATAATTAAAGACAATAATAATTTAATAATACACCTATATATTTTATAAAGTAAATAATGTTTGCAACTCATTAATGTCATATACACCTAAATTATACTTTTTTATATAAAATAATAATTGTAAAAGGTTTTGTTCAATATATAAATTATATTTATATACTCATAATTAATTTAGCTTTTATATAATAAATGATAGTTGACCGTTAATGGGCGGCTGAAGATTTAAAATTGAATCTTAAATAGTTTAAAAAGCCAAAAAAACAAAGAAGCTCACGTGGCATATTTAAACATTGATTTAATTTCATTTTATATAACGCTATTAATAGAGTATATAAAAATAAAATTTAACAAAGATGCAGTTTTTTTATAAACAACGATGATTCAGGTCAAAAAAAATAAATGGCGATAATTATAATAATGTGATTTTTAAACTTTGTTCATAAATCAAAATTCAATTTTCCATATTTCAAGGAAAGATAGTTTATGTTATATGCGGATGATAATTTTAATATTTGTCTTAAAAAAAATTTATTGTTATTGGATAATAGTAGAGTCACACAAATTTTATCGTTCTCCAATTCTATGCTAGCGCCATTTAAGAACAATTCTATGCTAGCGCCATTTAAGAACCGTATACGGACATGCGCGGGTTACCAATTCAACAAGCGTTTTCTTAATGTCGTTTTAAATTTTGGTTAAGGGTATTTTAGGAAAATACACATAATTAACGAATTTAATTTCCTTCCTTAATCCCTCCAAATTCTGATAATTTGCTCCTATAATTAGGACTGGGGGGAGTAGTACACTTTTTTATTTGGTTCAATGATTTCGTCACTTTGTCTTTCAAAAAGAAAGAGGAGGATGAGTCTTGACATAGTGGTAATGTTATTGTCATATGATATGGAGGTCAACGGTTCAAATTTTGGAAACATTCTCTTTGATTGCAAGTGTAAGTTGTGTATATCTATCCCTCTCCTCTTCAAACCTTATTTTGTAGGAGTTTTGTACACTTAGCCGCTTTTGTAAGAATTTCGCGAATTTGGAATCCAATTGACTCACTAAAGTATCCACACGAAATCGGAGCACCGATGCAGACTCCAATCACGTTACACAATAGATACACCATAAGGAGGAAGAGAAGAGAACATTCTTATAAAAGAACCTTTTTAGAAGGAGAAGATCAATATTCTGTGTGTATTATACTCTTACTAGCCTTCTCTCTTAATCTCACACCCTATATATATATATAGTGCATGTACGGTCACATAAGAATATATGCAACCCTTATACGTACAGTTATATTTCAATAGATATAACCTTTAAACCACAAAGGATATCTCTCTTTATAACCCATATCTCTCCATGATAGCCCTTCTTGAATCAGGCTTACTTCATAATCTAAATCCACCAAAGGTGGACTAGTATATTCCAACATGCTTTTTTAAAAAAAAAGTTATAAAAAAAAAAGATTCTTATATCCACACGCGCGTAGAGAGTCAATGGTTGTAAGAGTGCGGTCCAATATGGCAAGAACCTACACATGGTCGAAGAATAGGATCATTCTATTGTGACAAACCCATAATTTCCAGCACACAATTGCAAAAATGGTTTACCAACTTCATGTAGCAAGGGCGAAGCCAGGAATTTTAATTAGGGGGCGAAAATAAAAAATACTATATCAAAATGTGAGGAAGATAGACCTGATTTTTGTATGGAAAAAAAAAAATACTTGTCATGCTCAAAGCAAGTAATTCAACAGTATTATTATTCAACATGCTATTTAAGTATTGCAATTGAGATCAACTATAGCACAAAAGATATTTACCCTATAAAATTTTTTAGTAGAGAAATCATCATGTTCATCCAATATATTTTACACTCATGTGTGGAATGTCAATGTCATATTTTATGCAAAATTCTTGAACATACATGAACTAAGAAAGCATCCCAATCTATCTCTCTTAATTTTTAAAATAACTCTTTTTTAGTTAAAACCAGATGTGAAGCATTTGAAATATCTTGAGACTCTTGTTGCAAATTTTAACAAAGAACTTTAGTACATAATACCCATAATTTTTTTCATTCAAGTGAATCTTATAGTAAGCACCAAAGGAAATATTATTTTAGCTAAGAAGGGGCTAAACAATGCGTTTATAGTAAGCACCAAAGGAAATATTATTTTAGCTAAGAAGAGGCTGAACAGTACGTATATGTTGAGTGTAGAGACCAAAGAGTTTCATGTAATTATAACAAATACGTAAGTATTAGCTTGGTCTGTGCTTAGAGATTAGAACAGAACAGTTCATGTAATTTATCATGTTTTTTTTAAAAAAAAAATAGGCGGGCGGGGGCCCACCCTAGCGCCCGGCTCCACCATTGATCAAGATAGGTTTCATGCAAAATTGTTTTGAGCCGAGCTTCAAAATCCATGCTAAATTATTCGTTTAGTTTATGGAGAGAAACAAGATTACTTTGGAGGTCATGAGCAAACTCACATTACTTTTTTTTGCCCGAAAAATCAAATTTTATTAATCAAATCAAGAACTACAACCACCAATAGCCGAAGTCAAGAAAAACCTCTCAAAAAAACCTACAATACAACCTATCACACTACTTACCAAAACAAACAAAAGAACAAACAATTGAGCTAGTGTATCATAATTCACCACATATTTACTAACCCACACCAGTCCTATCAGAGACAGCTGAAACACCGCTACTGTAATCCCTTAGCTGATGCAAATCTTGGAACAAGATATTTCTTAAGGAAGATGGTATGAAATCCAACCATACCGGTTGATACATCTTCCTTACGGCATATGCTGCAATTCTATCTACAACTTTATTCCCCCTCCTAGAAACCAGGGAGATCGACACACCCTCCTGGACTTCCATCAACACAAGAATTTCCTGAACCAAATCCCAGCTTCTCTATTCACAACTAGCAGTAGACTTCCCTTTTATGAGGTGAAAAAGGCATTCACAATTAGTTTCCACAACAATCTGAGAGTTTCAAAATTTACTCCTATATAACAGAGCTTCTTCACTGCAACACACTTAGCCATAAATGGTGAAGCCACTGTCACCTCCCTTCCCAACCTCCCCCCCCCCCCACAAACTCCCCTCCCTGGTTCCTATAGATCAAGCCAATCCAAGCCTCGCCTGTGGCCTCTTTAAAAGACCCATCCACATTAATCTTAATACTCCCAGCCACAGGTTTCATCCATTGACTCTCCCTCACCATTACCTCCTCATACAACTTTTTATTACAGACACCCTTCCGAGCCTTATTCTTCCAAAATTCATCCACCTGCCCAATAACCAGCTTCACTACCATTTTGGCATTAGGTTGCACTTCTTTAAAAACCCAGTTACAACAAGCTTTCCAGATCCACCAGCACATTGTAGCAAACACTAATTTACCATATTCATCTAATATATCCTGACCATTCAACAACTCACATAGTTTATCCTCACATCTCCGCATGGACCATTTATTAAATTTAAGACCAAGGGAGCTCCCAAACCAGCAGTACTTCGTCCATGGGCATAAAAACAATAAATGCTCAATTCTTTCTCTTTCAGCCAAACAGATGGGGCATAGGGGAGTGGGAGCATGTTTGCGTTTAAACAGGGCATCTTTAGTGGCAACAGCCCCAACACTTAATCTCCATACAAAATGATATATGTTTGGTGGAACAATTAATTTCCAAATGCATTTCCATAAAGCAATAGGAGTTGAAAAGGACATACCCGGATCCCTGATCGGAATTGCTACTGAACAACTTTTGGCAACTACATAGCCTGATTTCACCGAATAGAAACCATTCCTGTTATCTAACTATATAGCACGATCAGCACATCCACTTGCAGGAATCAGAATTTTCAAGATTTCCTCCTTTTCCTCACAGCTGATCCTAATAATAATGGAGCCCAGATCCCAATGACCATTGGTAATTAGTTAGTCACCATAACCTTATCATCCTCCTCTGTCGTTGCCCCACTCTGAAGCCTGAAACCCTGCAGCCCCTGTATCCATTGATCTTTCCATATGTTGATATTCCTCTCATCCCCCACCTTCTAGCACAGCTGATTCAATAATAAATCCCTACCTTCTAGTAGACTAGACCAGCCCCATGAGGCATGGGGCCCCTTCTTTGCATTCAAAAAGCTTCCTTTAGGAAAATAAATTCCTTTGAGGATCCTGCACCATAGATCCTTAGGTTGCTGAAGTAATCTCCACGATGTCTTCACAAGTAAGGCCTTGTTAAAACAAAGCAAATCTCTGAAACCCATTTCTCCCTCTCCTTTCCTTATAGTCATATACTTCCAGCTCTTCCAGTGAATTGAACCCTCCTTACCATGCCGACCCCACCAAAACTTAGAAATCAGACTATCAATCTCCGGACATGCCTTCATAGGAAACAAGAAACACGTCATGGGGTAGGTCGGTATGGAGTTTGTCACTGCCTTGATTAAAATTTCTCTCCCTGTGAATGAGAGCAACTTCTGCTTCCAACCTTGGAGCTTCATTCTGATTCTATCCCTCACAAAAGCAAGGGCCGCCGCTTTAGATCTCCCCCACACTATTGGTAAGCCCAAGTATTTACCCGCTTGGTCCGACTGATCAACCCCTAGGCATATTGAGATTTGCTCTTGATGTTGGCTGGAGTATTAGAGGAAAAGAATAAGCTAGATTTTTCCAAGTTAACCATTTGACCCGAGGCTTGGCAATACACATCTAGAATACGCTTTAGAACCTTGCAGTTGATTTCATCCGCTCAAAGGAACAATACCGCATCATCCGCGAAGAAGCAATGAGATAATATTGGGGCTTTCCGAGCCAACTTGACACCCCTCAAATCTTTCCTCTCACTATGTGACTGAATCATAAGGGACAAAACTTCAAAAGCGATGATGAACATGTAGGGTGAAAGTGGATCGCCTTGCCTTACACCAGGTTCAGGGTTGAACAAGTCTATATTCTATCCATCCACTTGTAGTTTAAATCTTGATGATGTGATGCAGTGCATAACCATCTTCACCCAAGCAGCACAAAATCCCATTTTCAGCATCACGGCTTCTAAAAAATCTCATTTTACACAATCGTAGGCCTTGTTCATATCTATCTTCAGCGCCAACTCCCACTTGTTGCCAATCTTCTTGTGCTTAAGATAATGAAAGGCTTCATGAGTCAAGAAGATATTATCTTGGATCATGCGGCCTGCGATGAAAGCTCTTTGATTTGGCTTTATGATTTTGCCCATTAAGTCTCTCATCCTACACGTCATGATTTTAGCAATAATCTTGTAAGATACATTGCATAACCCAATTGGGTGGAAGTGATGAACTCTTCCAAGCTTCCCAACCTTCGGTATTAGCACAATATTAGTACCATTCAGTTGTGTCAGATCAGATTTGCCTTCAAAAAACCCCTGCACCATCCCACACACTTCTTTATTTACTTCAATCTAAGCTGCTTGATGGAATAGAGTGGAGAAGCCATCAAGCCCAAGTGCTTTATTCGCACCTAGTTGAAAAACAACATTCTCAATCTCCTGATTCAAAACCAGCTCCATGAGCCAAGTATTATTTGCTTCAGTAACCATAGCCGACACATACGCCAGAGCCTAATCTAGTTGTATAACACCCCCAGAGCTAACCAAATTCACATAAAATTCATTGAATGTCTTGTTGATGTCTGCTTTCTCCTCCAACCAGACCCCATTACTATCTTTAAGCCTCAGGACTTTGTTATGCTATCTTCTTTGAACCACACTACTTTGAAAAAAATTTGAATTCCTGTCTCCATAGCTCAGCCATGCAACTCTAGATCGCTGCCACCAGTAGATTTCTTCCCTTTTCCAAGACTCCTCAAGTTGCTTAACTATTTGTTCAACTTCTATCATCTTTTCCGCTGTCATGGAGCCTTTATAACATTTATTCAGCATATGTCTCAACTGATCAATGGCTCTCCTAAAGTTAGGAAATTCATTTTTGTTCCATAAGATGAGCTTCCTCCTACAAGCATCCAATCTCTTAATTAGATCCAATACCCTGTCATCAATTACCCCTTCAATATCATTCCAACCTTCACTCACAATTTGCTTAAAACTATCATGCATGACCCAGTTTGCCTTAAATTTAAAGGATTTGGGCCCCTTCCTCTCATAGCAGCAACAATCCACTAATAGAGCATGGTGGTCAAATCTGACAGGATCTATATGAAAAACCATTGCACACTCAAAAGTGTAACACCCTAAATCTTACACCCAAAACACTTGAAATATCTCTAACAAGGATGATCAACATCCAAATCATTAAAATACATGACTAATTCAATTCAAAATATATTTTTGAGTCAACATAAATTCCCAAAATATTTAATAATAAAATACAAAGCGGAAGTCTTATAGTCATGACAAATAGAATAACATAACATAAGTTCTAGGAGCACAACCGAGCCTTCAAGGCTCACTCCATAGGTTCTTTCCCTTGCTCCCTACTAGAACAATCACCTGAAAGTTTTTAATATAGGGTGAGATTGACATCTCAGTAACTACTGAAGTTTCTACCGTACACAAGCAAGTCACATATGACAAAAAGTAGGAGCTGATTACATATATATTTGTATATACCATAATTTCATACAACATAAATTATCATGATGTCAATGTGAAACGTACTATTATACAATATGCAGTATGCAACCTCCCTTATATCACCGTCCATCCTCAACCGCTGACTGGAGCCATAGGCTAACACATAGTCAAATAGAAACTCATCCATTTGACTAGATTGTCCCAAGCTCACCAAAACTTAAGATACACCCGACCAAAGGTATAGAGCTTAAGCATAGACTATGGCTCCCCTCCTTAAAAGAATACAACTAAGGAGGTGTCACATGTCCCACAGCTCCAATGCAATCCCGGCCAAAGGAAAACATGGAAGAAGAGGCCCTGACAAGTGTCATTCACTGTGCACAGAGTGATGACATACCACGTGGTAAAAGATCTCAACATACAAATCCCTCCTTACTCCAACCCATCACAAATACAGTCGTCGTGACAAATATGTTCAGTAATAATAAATCATGCTTCATTTCATATAAAATATCAATTTACAATACATACACCTATACATATGATTCAGTCCTTTAATTTTTAAATAAAAGATAGTTACTCACAATCACATACAATTTACAAGTATATGGAATAATATTCAAAGTTACATGTTACCTCCTAGCTTGCAGGTAATTAAACAAGAGTTACTCCAAAGTTCTCAATGAGAGTCTACAAACATTAAACATGAATATCTATCAATATTGTACTCAAAACTATCCTAAATTTTCTCTAATACTACTCCAAAGCCTTAAGCTACCCTCTAAGAATTTTATCAATAACAACCTATTTGTTAATTATTATTTTATGATATGGTACATAAGACAAAAGATTTTAATATGAAACCATGTATGTGTGTGTGTATTTTCCTCCCAAGGACTTATAAGGAATAAAAAGGCATCATGATAATTGATAGGTGGCTTATTTTCATTATTCACACATATATTCTTCTGTGTTTTGAAAGTGATGAACCGAAGGAAAGTAAAACAAAGAACAATAAATAATTAGAAATATATAAAAGGGTAGTAGTAGGCTGGTTCAAATGTAGGCTGTAGGTAGGATTAAGTAAAATATATATATTTATACACACAATCACATAGAAAGGACGAGAGAGATGTGTGACATTTGAAATGAAATATTATATATAATAAATAGCCACCAAAAAAAAAAGACCACCGTAACAAACAAAAGGAAGAAGCCTGGAAAGAAAAAAAAAATGAAAATGGAAGTATACATAACACACACCTACATACCCGTACAAGAAAAGAAGAAAGGTTATGGATGTTGGGTATTATAATAAATAAGCCACATACACACCAGAGAGTCAAGGTTTCAACAATGTTAAAAGTACTTTTATATAGAGATAGAAGATGGGTATAATCACAGTGAAATGACTGTGAAATGACTTGGGAGAGGAAATAATACACACGCATGAAGGAGAGAGAAGGATTTGAAAAATGGTGAAATAAATTCACACCTACCCAAGAAAAGACGACAAATATGAGGCTTCTTAGAATTGAAAAGACAAAGAGGGTAACATGCTACAGTGAAAAGCAATGGAGGAAAGGAAGTATAAGGCCACAACACAGGCAGAAAAAGGAATCAGAGAAAAGGAGTACCTGCGCGGCGCCTAAGGGTATGTTTGGTTTGAGGGAAGGGGAGGGGAGAGAAAAAAAAAGGAGAGGAGGGAAAAAAATTTAAAATTGAGTATAGTGGGGCCCACCAGTTTTCCTCTCCCCTCCTTTTTTTTCTCTCCCCTCCCCTTCCCTCAAACCAAACATACCCTAAGAATCATAATCGACTGGGGACACCGGAATATATATATAGGAGGGTATTAGGGTTAGGGTTTTATCATTTTTTTTTTGAAGAATAAATAAATAAAATAATAATTTCTGACAACATTCTTTTATTATTATTATTATTAATTCTCATACTAAGGTATATTCACATACACAACCATATATTTATAAGAGTTATTTTAAGGACATATTTTCATCATTTTTTTTTTGAACTTGATTCTTCATTTTAAATTATAAATTTATTCTAACCTTTGACTAAATAAAACTTAAGCTACAATTAACTCTAAGTCCTAAAATTAAGGATGTTACAAAAAGCGTCCCTGAATTCAACATTACCTAGAGCACGATCCAGACGCTCCCTCACAATATTCCCAGTTCTCTTGTTACACCAGGTGAAATTAGCTCCTTTGAACTCCAAGTCCAGCAAGCAACAATCCGATAGTAAGCTCTGAAAATTTGTTATTTTTCGCATAGCCCTTGGATTTCCACATTCCTTCTCATCTTGAGATACAAGATCATTAAAATCACCAACCACCAACCATGAGACTTCTATATTTGCTGCTAACCTTATCAACATATCCTATACTACCTTCCTCTCCCCTTCCTTCGGAGGGCCATATATAAACGAGATAAGCTTGGGCATAGACAGGTTATTAGATTCAATCAAGGCATGAATTATATTTTTGGACTCATACAACACTGTCAGAATAATATCAGCATGCCACCAAATTGCAAATCCACCAAAAAGCCCCCTCGAATCAACATACAAATCACAATCAAATCCACATCTTACTCTCAATTTCTTCAGCCTATCAGAGCACAACTTAGTTTCCATTAGGAAGATTATTGAGGGACAAAATTTTCACCATGTCCCTCAAGTTCCTAGCTATCAAGGCTCTTCCCAAGCCTTGATAGTTCCATGAAATGAGTTTCATGGCACCCCTGTGGCTGTTGATGGCCAACTACTAGCACCTACAATTGATCCCTTCGCTTTCCTACCCCTACCAGCTTTGAAAACCATCCCAGTCTCCATTGTAAAATCATCTCCTGCTTCCTCTATCTCACTCTTGTAATACCCGGATTTTATTATCTGGAATATTATGAATAAAATAGATATTTCTGATAAGTGAATTTATGGTTGCAAGACTTGTTTGAAAATAGTATATTTTTCTAAGTTGAATTCTAAATACACTCATAAATTATAATATAATGAAAGGAACATGGAAACAGAAATGTCAGTATAAAAGTTATGAGGTAATGAAGTGTTCTAATTAAGAAAAATTATCAACTAGTAAAAAGAAAGTAATTAGGTAATTATTGGCTAATTACTTAAGCATAAGCAAAGGAAATTCATGAATAATTATGTAAAGCCCAAAAATTAGTGGTTTTTGGCCTAAAATTAGTAAAAATATATTTGTTAATTAATTGGAAATTTTGGAGAAAAATAGTTGAGTTTAGGTATTTTTAAGCCTAAATACAAGAATGGACCAATTAGGGATTTTGTGGAATTTTTGGGAAAAATTAAATAAGTAAATAATCAAATAATTAATTAAATAAAAAAAATAAATATTGAGTAATATTAAAAGAGGGCCATTGAGGAAAGAAATAAGGACAAGAGTTGGTAAAAAATCATGGTGCCTTACCTTGCAAGTTAAAGTGTAAAATTGTATAAACAAGTACAGTGAATAGTGATCAGATCTATAGGAAACGGATCCTATCTAGAGTACCAGGAATAGGTTTTCCAATGTCAGAGTAAAATATTGATTAGTGAATTTTTAGCTTCAGTTAGCTTTTTCCGGAAGTTGATTCCGGTTTCCAGGTAGAGCATTTTCCTAATAAGACGAAATAGGAAAAATGCAGATAGTCACATTTTAAAGATCTGAAGAAAATAAATTCTAACTCAACATTTGGAAATGAGTTTGAAATTATCTGGACATATTTGGAATCAGTGAATTTTTGTCCAGAGATTGATGATTCCAGAAAGTTCTTCCGGAACTGGCACGCTTTCCCGTAAACTTCAGACTGACTTTTGGAGCCCTGGATGGAATCAAAAATTAGTTTAAATTAGACATTTCTAATGAGAAGGAAAAGGTCTTCAAAATGGTGATTCCGTATTTTTGAGATTTTTCCGAGATTACGCGATTCGGACACCGATCGGGAACTTTATCGGTGCAAGACCATAAAGCAAAAGTTGGTGACAATGCAATAATGACCTTGGGGAAGGGGAGCACGTTTTTGGAGGAGTTTTTGTGGTGGAGAAGTGGCTTGAGCAAAAAAGATGTGTTATGTGGCCAAAATTGAAAGTTGGAATATTGGAAAAAGACCAAAATGCCCTCACAAAAACTCTATAAATAGCAAGCTCTCCCTTTGTATTCTTCACACCAAAAACCATTCTTCTCTAGTTGAGCTTTCCTAGAGAGAAGTTAGAGAGAGGAGCTCTGGAGGAAGAAGGAGCCCGGGGAATTTTGCAGCGAAGCTCTGGGTAATTTTTCTGGTCTTTAGCTTTTAATGCTTTCAGTAGTTTTAGTAGTAATGCTAGATAGATCTTTAGCTTTATTTTAAGTATTAAATTCGAAAATCATGGTGGGGTCGGAGTTCTGGCAAAATTTTGGAAAATCAGAGCCAAAGTAACGAAGTCCGCGAAATTCGCCGATTAGGGGTATAGGGGCAAAATGATAATTTTTACCTAAAATGCCCGTTATAATGTCAAATATTGATAATGGTGATATTATCATTATAGGATATCGAAACCTTGATCTCTTTGTCGTTACGCCGTCCGAGGTGCGGCTATTGCCGCCATTGTTTCCGTCAACGTGCGATTTCGTCAAACGTACGGAATTTCCGTATATCGTCAACGGAGGTACTGACGCGTCTCGTAACACTAATCTTGTGCTTGCTTAAATACATATATGTGATAGATACGTTCGTAGACCGATATACGTATGCTTTTTATACGGGTTATGTCATAATAATGCGTTATGTTTTCCTAGCGCCGAGGACACGAGTGGTATCGTGGCACCGGTGAATAGTGCAGCCGTTGTTGTTGTTGTTACCCTATGGGGCCTTACATATTGCTATGTGCTTATGTTCGTCATTGTCATAATGATCATGCATCTATTGTATGCAAATGATATACCGTTGTATTAGCTCTTGAATATCTCGTTGTCCGTATACTGTATTGTTTGAGCATGAGGTTAACCGTTACCTGAGATTCAATGCGATAAATTGAATCTCAAATTTGTAGCTGTGGTCCGGAGGACCGAGAGTTGAGAACGGGGAAGCAAGACGAGTAGATCGCCAGCCGGGAAATTTGTATTTCCGCTTTTGTACTTTCTTTTGAAACAGTAGGATAACTGTATTATCCATACAATGTTACACTATGATTCTTATTTGAATATGTATCAGTTACTCATTTGCTCCACCGCTCAACTCTGAATGATTGAAAAAAAAAAAATTTGCGTTAGAAAACGGGATGTTACAACTCTCCATTGCCATGCTCTCCTCAGGTATATTTTCCTTTCCCCCTTTTATCTTTTTCCTAGATGATCTTCGCATTTTTGCTTTAATCTTCCTTAAATTGTCTACATACATAGATATTGCAGGTTTAAGATTAGCCTCTACCACATCCTTCTTCCTTCACTTTGGCACTGAAGCCTCCCAGTCTTCCTCTGCACTTCTCTTCAGACGAATATCATTGATTCCGTTGATAACGTCACCTAAGTCCCCGCCATTATATACAACCATGGCTAGGGAAGACTCCTCTGGGTCCCCAGGGGCTACATTAGGACTAGTGCGAGATAAATCAGGTACAGAGATGCTCTGCAATACAGGAGAATCAGAAGAATAATCCACCTTAACATTCATAACACCAGCTGATCTCATCACGTCCCACTTGCCTCCCAGCAATACTTCATTAGCTCTATCTCTATCCTTCCATTTCTATCTATCCTTTAGACAACCTTGATCTATGTTCTTATCACCTACTCCTTTTGATACCTTCACTCCTACTCCTATTTTTAGATTTAATTCAGGGGTGTCCACCACAGCTTTATTGACCTTAATGCAAAACAGGCCGTCTTCATCACAATTCGAACTCGTGTCAGACTGATGTTTAGGCTCCTCTTTTTACACGATTTTGCCTCCTCCTCCTTCTGTTTAACATAGCCTACCTCAGACCAATCATTGCACACCACAGCCAGTACTTCATCCCAGTTTCGACATTAGCCAGTCACCAGCCAAGCCCCAAACCGAGGTTCAGAAGGATTGAACACTAACATCAGTTTCTTAGACTTACAAATACCATTGTCGTGTCCGACCTTACCACAGTGAGAACATAAACTCTGCAACTTCTCATATCGAATTGAAATCCATATATTTCAACCATCTGGTCTAGGCAACCAAAAGCCATAAGCTAGTGGTTTCCTTAAGTCTAGTAAAACTCTAGCACGCAAGAAGCAGCGATGATACCTGTCGTTATGATATGGATCCTCCGCAATCATCACCTCTCCAGCTTGACCTCCAATTGCAATTGTGTTTTCCAGACACATCGCTTCCAGTAGTACATTGTGCATCTGGATCCATACTGGACTTCGACTGAAATCCAACTCTTCGCATGAATTGTACCTCGATCTTTCCAGAAGATTCAGTAAGAATCCATTGACAGACCATGGGCATCCTCGCAAGATTCTGCAATATTCCTCTTCATTTGAGAAATTAAACATGAATGTGTTGCCGTTGATTTCAACTACATCAAATCCAACCTGAAGATTCCGGGCTTTTCGTAAGATCGACTCCATCTCAACTCTCGTATACATCTTATTTGACAAAAATTTACCAATTAAAGTTTTCTTTGCATTTGTAACCTTCCATACTAACAGAGTCAGAATCTGATTATCCTCCATTGGAATAGACACTTCCTTCCACAACCTAGCTCACCGATCCACCTCTCACCCTCCTTAGGACTCAACGATTGCACCGCCAAGCCCCCTACTGACGTGCCAAGAACTCACCAGATCTACGACCTTATCACTCTCACGCTTGGCAGAGAGAACTGTGCTCCCACACGAGTGCATGGGGAGAGATTAGACCTTCTCCACTCTCGAGGTTAGATTCCCATAATCCCACAGATTAGACCTTAACTCACATCACTTGAGAACGTGATTAATGTCCTAATAATTGGGCAAGACCAGGGAGAAAGTACAATGATCAGTAGAGGACATGTGGCGTCTCCAATATTCTAGTTGTCAAGAAGAGCTGGTATAAACTCAGTATCATCAAATTACTTCGGATTTGAAACTAGTATTTTTCAGATCAGGAGGACCGTTGATAAGAAGAATTAACAAAACAAAAGCGATGCGTGCTCATGTTTGGGACATCAAAAGTGCTTATTTACGTAAATCGAGACAAAACCCCTCTCACATACTTACTTCATATACCGTAAATTACGATTGAAAAACTGCTTTTGAATGCTCCAATTGATATTCCAAACAAAAACAGTTGTATGCAAACGTCTTTTAAAGGCATGACTCAAGTAAGGTGTGCAACTTTTATTTAACTAGTATGGTTTAGTCATCAAGAACAAAGCGTGTACAAAAGGCTTTGGCCATGTGCAATATTATTAATTACATGACTTCTATCACACACACATGCGCGTGTAATACGCGTACCTTAACTTTTTTAATTTCCTAATGTTTGCACCATATATTTAAGTATGCGGGAAATATTTTCTGTGGTCCATTTCTATACCTAGTATGAGCAACTTGTCTTTCACGTTTCCAACACATCTTTAGGTGTACACGTATGGTTTTAGTTATTTAATTCGCAATATCCATCTTTGATCTTTTTCATATATAACGCGTGCAACTTTTTTTCAATGCACGCGACATAAATCCTAGAGCATACAGAAAGCTTAACTATATGCAACATTCATCGATAGTTCCCTTTCATGTATAATGTGCACTACACTCCTTTAGGCATGTATGAGATGTCTCAGTTGTGTGCTAATAGCCTCCTATACGAGCACTTTGTTATGTTTTACCCTTTTTTCTTCTGTTTGATCACACCAGGACAATTTAATGTCTTTACCATTAAATTCATTTATTTTGAAAATCTTGGGTTGTTAAATTTAGGGTTAAGGTCCAACTTTATTTTCGAGAGTGTTTAGCAATAGCAATGGTGTCCCAAAAGTTTTTTGATGAATAATGTCATCCCTGATGTTTTCAAAGTGTAGTGTTTCACCCTGGCTATTATCTCGTTAAGTTTGACTATTGGTTGACCAAATATATTAAGCTGATAGTTCATGTGTCATTCACGTCATTTTTGTTTTTGATTTAGGTGCAAATATACCCACAAGTTTTTACAAAAGAGCAATGTTGTCCTAAAAATTTTCAAATCGTCGCAATTTCACCTCAGTTGTTATTCATGTTAAGTTTACCAGTTAGTTGACCAAATATGCTTATCTGACAGGTCCATATGTCATCAACTTCATTTTTTTAAGTTAGATTTAAAAAAAGTAAAAAATAATAAAAATGCATCACATCTGAAGGATTAGAGAAAATTAAAAAGGTAAAATCATCTTGTGTGATGAAGAAAAAATTAGCAAGGTAAGTCTTTATCTTGGCATCGTCAGGGTACAAAAGCAAAGGGTTTTTGGTGGCATAGTTCTCGACAATCTTTTTGTGTGCTATGCATTCAGTAATTAAATCTTTTTCTTCATTGCTTTCTAGCTAACATGAGCTCTTCCTCTATCTATAAGACTATAACTTCTTCTTCGATGTTGTTTCTGTTGTTAGCTTAGTATATTCGGTTAAATAACAGTCTAACTTTAACCTAAATGATGGTATAAGGGCGACATTACTACAATTTAGAACTTCTAAGACAAATTTGCACATTGACAAAAAATGACGTAGATAGCACGTGAATTGTCAGCATATTTAGTCAACTAACGGTTAAACTTAATTGGGATAACAACCATGATAAAATTGCTACGATTTAAAAACTTTCAGAGTAACATTATTCCTACACAATAATTTACGATGCAAAGTTCGATTTTAACCCATAAGTTTTAATTCAAGAACTCTAGGGTGAAAACCTTGATGAATAGGAAAATTTTCCCTTAAATTGTTCAATGGTTGAGATCCTACACACTTTCCTTCTCCGCGTTTGAGGACATGGACACCTTTGCTCCCATTGAAATAACAACAAATAAGGGCGTTGCAATTTGAATAATAAAGATTTTACACTCCCATGTTTATTTTTTATGGATTTTTTAAGAGTCAATTGTCAACTTTATTTAAATTAGTCATAGTTATAATTTATTTTGTGATCCCCACTCTCCTTATTTTTAGAGTTTTAAAAATGTTTATACTCAATTTGTTGGCAACATTGTTGCCAAGAGGTCAACACCTTACGTTAAGGTTTTAAAAGGCACACTTAACCGTGTTTGAGAAACCACAAAATTGTGGTTAGAAGTCCTTATTTTCCAAACTGAAATGAAACCCTTTTCACATACTTACCTCGTAAATAGTAAAAGATATTCTCCAAAAGTTAATTTAAACATGTAATTAAAGCACATAAATTGTTAAAGCTTCCATAAAAGCCAAACTAAGCAATAAAGTACCCCTATTTTTCCTCTGCCTTGGGTTGTCTCATGATCCCTTCTACAACTTGACTTGGATCAGTACCTTGACCAACCCAAGGTCTAATAAAAGCAAGCTCGACGACCAACCCAGCAACAATAATTGAAGTGGCAGAAATCAGTAGGTTCATGATAAGTTCCTCGCATCAAAAATAAAGAAATAGGTAATGATATAATCAACCACCTTTGCTTGTTTTTGGTCCAAAGATGAAATTCTTAATCATAGTTGGTTGTATTCACCAAATTTTGCAATAATAGCTTGTTCCACAGCACGATTAACTGCATTTTATATGTTTTGGATTACATTTCTTCTTGGATGCTTGTCCTATAGTAGGTACCTGGTTTATCACGTTAGGTATCGATACTAAGGCTTTCAATTTAAACGGTATCAGTAGTGCATGTTTGGATTAGTTTTTGAAGAATAACTTTTATGACTGACGAGGTAAGTATGTGAGATGAATTTTATCTCAGTTTGCGAAAAATGACTTTCTGAAACCACGGTTTTGTGGTTTCCTAAACACTCATGAACATAAAGGGGAGGGAAAGATTACACTAATTGCGGTTTGGTATAAAATTCAGTTAACTAATTTCAAACCACAAGTTAAGGTTGGTCCAGTTGGTAAAAAGGTTGGATGATAACCATAAAGTTGTAGGTTCAAATCCCATCGATGTGAAGATCTTATTGATAGATGATTTATAAGTACTTTTGTTGGTGCTCTTTGAGCCTGAAAGCTTACCCAGACTCTAGGCGGACCCAACTCACTTAAGTTTTATTTATAACCAAAAAAAGAAAAGTTAACTATTTTAAAGATATTAAATTATAACATATGTGACATTATCTATCTAAAATACTTATGCCTATTGTTATATTGTATACAAGTTTGTCCTCTATATAGCTTGCCAATGTAATAAAAAAAAAAAAGACTATATATATCGAATTATAAGTCACACAATTTAGTTTGGAAAAAAAAGATAAATATAGATAGATACTTTAAAATTAATCTAGTTATTTTTTTCTAATATCTTCAATTTAATCAATCATTTCTTAATAAGAGGGTGAAAGAAAGGTGGAGAATTGGATAGTAAGAAAGATTATTATTTCTCATTCAAGTTACCAAATACCTAATGTTTCTATTTATATGCACCAGTTTTCAATTTCTGATTAAACCGATTTCATAATGTAGGAGATAATAAAGTGATAATAGGTAATAATGGGATATAGAAATACATATAAATATTATATTTATCACAGTTATTTTGTTTCATAATTACAAACTAAGTAATTTATATTTACAAATTTTCTCTAAATTAAGTTGTCTTATTTATAAACTAATATATATATATAAATAATGATGATCAACATTTTAAAAAGATCTGGTAACCTAAACCATTTATTTATCTAACTTTCCCCATATCTCTATGAACTGATCTTTTTTATGAGCTAGCATTATCCTTTTTTCTTACCACCTCTCAAATTAATATTATCAATCACACACACAACATATTTATGAATAAATCTATTTTTGCTTTTTTTTTAATAATTCTGTTACTTGTTAATTATGCTATCCATGTCAATTTATCTTTAAATCATTAACTTTGATATTGTATAAAAAATCTTCAATCTATTTAAGATTTTAAAAATTATTTTCAAAAGATTGTAAGAATCATCCAATCATCCAACTCTGCCACGCACTCAAAAGCAAGGATCTATCCGAGCAAAAAAAAAAAAAGCAAGGATCTAGACTCACCCAATCCCATCAGCCGGCCAATCCATCCAATGGATATCAAATGCAAGATTATTCATTATCAAAAAAAAAAAAGCAAGATTATTAGTACTAACTCTTAAAGTTGACCTAAAAAGAACACCCACTCTTAAATATATTTTTTATTTAGAAATTTAAAAGCTAAATAAGTTATTTAATCATATTATATGTTGTGTATTTTTTAATTATATATTAGTTTATATATTAAATAAAAAATTTAGAAGAAGAATGATAAATATAAATATTTAAAATAAATTATTTTCTAAAGATATTTAAAATAATTTAATTAGTGTTTTAAACATCTGGAAAAAAAAGTGACTTTTATCGGCGTATTTTTTTATTTACATTGACTCTGGGTCTATAAAAACCGACTACCCCATGCCCCCTAACCCCAGTCCGTTCGCTCAACTCTCTCTCTCTCTCTCTCTCTCTCGGCATCTGGCCTGAGCCTGACTCGTCTCTCGCCCTAGACAGCGATCTTTGTCGTCGGCGTTCATACTGCCCACCGTCGTAGTTGAACCTGTTTCTCGTTGCACAGACACCACCTTCGAAGGGTAATTTTGCTCCCATTTTGCGTGGGCACCGTTGAGTCCGAGATTTTGATGGATTTTGTTTTCTGATTGCCTCTAAGTACACGAGGCTTCGAGCTTACATCCCTCTTATTCTCTTCTTGTTTCTTTTCGCTTCCACTTCTAGTGTCAATTGATCGCTTTATGTGGGGGTATTTGACGCTGTGTGAGATGGATCATTTTTTTCTCGGATAAACTACAATTTTTTGTACATTTAACATCTACGTTGTTTTGCCATGAGAAAAAAATTTCGAGAAAAATTCCTGATATCATGGGTGTTTAATTATCGTGAGCCTTTTACATTCCCGCATACCTGGTCATATTATTAGAAGGGAAATAAACCTAGCTGTTTTGGGAGCACGATCCATTGAACTTGCGCTTTCTGTTTTCTGTTCTTATTATTTATATTTGATGTACGGCTTCAAGATTTATGTAACTTCTAAATTATGTGTATATTTTACTCGAGATTCAAGTCCCATACCCTGCCCACCCCACTCAATTTGTGTCAAGGTTACAAAATAATAAGACTCGTTGAAGGGGAATATTCTCCGTCTTTCTCAGTCTATAGTTCCCAATAGATAGATGGCAATGAAACATGAATTCTTGTCCAAAGCTTGCAGTAAATTTTGTGGTTTTGTCTCAATGTCGACGGAGGGACTAGTTTAGGGAAATTTAAGGCTAGATTCATTCCTCTAAAAGATGACGAGGAGTGAAGACGGGGAAGAAAATAGATGCGTTTTTTTGACAGATGACATGGAAGATAGGAGAGCATATGACAATTGGCACGTCAATGTTGAAACTGTTACTAGTTGAGCCTCTTTTAAAGTTTAAACCCACCCAGACCAGTCTCTAGTTGACCCAGCCTGAGAAGCGGAAAATGATGACAACTACCACCTTAAAAAGGCAGTTTATTTGACAAAAATGTGTTATGTTAGAAACAATGTTACTAAAATAAAGCAAGCAAACTAATGATCGGAAAAAAAATGAACTGTCATATAATTCCTACCTCTAATTCAAGCTAAGGGGTTGTGAGGACATATGACCACACATTGCATTGATTTTTTATTGGGAGCACATTTCATTAGGAATATTGGTTCCTGATAGCACAACAACAAAGCCTGATATTAATTTTAGTAAAAAAAAAAGGTAACCAGCACTAATTAGTCTGAAATATTGTTTCTTGTTGATAGGCTTCCTGTTTGTGGTCTATTGCTTGAAGCAGATATAATATCTCATATAAGAATGGCTGAACAAGGATTGGAAGGGAGCCAACCAGTAGATCTAAAGAAGCACCCTTCTGGAATTGTGCCTACCCTTCAGTGAGTAGCCGTTGTTTTTAAACGTTTCCACTTTGCTGTGCTGTCTGATGGATTGCACGAGATAAACATACGTTTTGATAAGTTGTGTGGTTTTTGTAAGTTCACTAACGATTCATGTGATCATGTTCATTGAATCCTCTCGGGTCTTTCAACCTCCAATTCTTAATTTATTTATGCCCAATGTTGATGTCATTAGCAGTTCTTTAATAAAATCTTTGGTTAACTCTGTGCTTTCTTATTCTCCTGAGAGTCCCAGAATTAATGATAATACAAGGCTTTCAGGATTAGGCTCTACTCCCATAAATGTGGGACACACAAAAAAAAAAAAAAAAAAAAACTGGCTAGCTGGTAGGCATAAAGTAATTACAGAGATAATATATCTTAATACCTATAACACCAGTAACAGGAGTGCTGGCGAAAAAAAATATCAACTCAGTAACAGAACACATCTTAATTATATGACCCTGATTTCATTCATATGTGGTGCATCATGTGATGCCTAACTACAGTATCTTTGAACTTGAATGTTAAAAATGGAAAAATGAAATTTTGCTGAATGCAGTATATAATATTTTATGCATATGCTGTTGAAATTATTAAGTTTTCTGTTTGGTTCTTTCTTGACGTGATGTTATTACCATTCCCTATCAAGCTGTCCATAGCTCAAAAAAGCAATTTCAAGCATGAAGTGGGATTTAGATTACCCTGCTGGACTCCTGTTTCACTTGGATATCTCTGTATATGGTCTTTCAAGATGGATTCAAATCATATGCGCAAAAAAAAAAATTTGGTGAAAATTCTGAAATTATATGAGAAGAGTTGTTTTAATATACGATGGAATATTAAGATAATGTATCCATTCTCTACTTCCAGGAATATTGTTTCTACAGTCAATTTGGACTGTAAGTTGAACCTTAAAGACATTGCCCTTCATGCACGAAATGCAGAGTATAATCCTAAGGTAAGCACCGCAAGTTGGCAAAATTTGAGCTGTGGAAATTATTTTTGTTTTCTTCAAAGTAAATTATGGGTTGTTTCTCTGAAACTGCAGTACTTCATCAGTTCATCTGACCCATAGATGCTTGGTTTATCTAAGTTGTTATTTTAAAATCACCTTCAATATCAATTAGTTCTCTTTACATATTTGTTGTCTGAAAGTATACATGCTGTCCTTGGTATATCTGCTCATGTTTTGTGATGTGATCCTTTGCAGCGTTTTGCAGCTGTGATCATGAGGATCAGGGAACCTAAAACCACTGCTCTCATCTTTGCATCTGGCAAGATGGTATTGTTCTTTCTAGCGATTGGTACAATTTGTTTTTTTACAAGGTTGTGTTGTTATTGTTGTTTTTAACATATGATTTACATGACAATTGTAGTGGAACTTTTGTTTGTAACTTTATTGTGCTGGTGTTGATTTCATTTGTTATAAACAAACCTGAATTTGATCAGGGGATGGGCTTCTATTGTGCATGAATTATTTTGATGCTTTCAGAGTGTTCTCATAAGTCGCCTTTTCTGTTTGTAGCTGTTGAGTCTTGATTGTGCATATTTCTTATGCCACCTAAATTTGAATGGTATGATTAGGTTTGTACAGGTGCTAAAAGTGAGCAACAGTCTAAATTGGCAGCAAGAAAGGTATATATTGTTCTTCACTATTCTCATTTATAATGTGTACATTAGGGTGCTTTTCAAGTGGAGGCCTAGCAGGTTGGGAATCCTTGCCCTTCATGGTGGCTTGGTTTTGACTTTTCAGCTTTTTCTTGCCATATTTGGATTAGAAGAAGCTCCTTGATGTATTGAGATGGTTCCCCCAACAAAATTACTGAAGGCAAGCATCACGCTTGATAATTACAGATCATCCCGCCCCATCTTGAGGCTGAAGGATATTTTCCCTATCCTTACTAAGCTACACTAGTGGATTCACAAGAGTTACAAAATCAAGGCTTAAATCATAAGCCCTCCTAGCTAATAAATTGGCACATTGTTTGCTTTTCCCGTAAGAATGATTAATCTCTAGGGTCCCAACTCCCAATCCAAAAACATAAGGGACCTAACCTCCAACAGAAGATCTCCCAATGGACGATCAGAACCCCCATCCATTAACAACAGTTGCAAGGCATTAAGCGAATCTGTGTAAAGTTTAATTTTAATTATATGGTTGAATGTGCTGATCTGTGACCATAACCTTTTCTTTTGATTATTTTTTAAACAATTATTTGGTAACGAGTACCATCAGGTCAAATTGAAGTATCATACAAGCCCATTTGGGTGCAACTTTTTTCAATGCAAAAATTTTCTTTGAAGTTTAAACTTTTATCTTTTTGATCATGAAACACATGCAACTTTTTTCAACGCAAAATTTTCTCAATTGGGATTTTAAAGGAGTCATGTTTTCTTTCGAGTGTCCGTACTTTCTAAATTGTCTTCTCCCCTCTTTCAGTATGCTCGCATCATCCAAAAGCTTGGTTTCCCCGCCACATTTAAGGTACCATTTAAACCTTCTTTGGAACTATTTTCCTGTCGTTATTAAAAGAAAGTGCCACTCTCTTGTCAAATTGTCATTATGTGCTATATAAGTGATTTTTGTTGTTTTTTTGGATCATGCTTTAGGATTTTAAGATTCAGAACATTGTTGGCTCTTGTGATGTCAAGTTCCCCATACGGCTCGAGGGTCTTGCATATTCTCATGGTGCTTTCTCAAGTGTAAGTCCTGAAATGAACTTGTGCGCCTTCTCAAAAGTGTCATCTTCAGTTCTGTCTTTATATGGATGGTGTTGATTTTCTGGTGTCATGTAATTTCATCAATCTTCCTTTTTCCCTGGTGGTTAGTATGAACCAGAGCTGTTTCCTGGTCTCATTTATAGAATGAAGCAGCCTAAGATAGTGCTTCTCATATTTGTATCGGGCAAAATAGTCCTAACAGGAGCTAAGGTAACATATTTGAGGCATTTCATATTATTCTCTATTTTGCCTTTTCCTTGTTTGTGGAATTGACATTGTCTTATTTCTATCTCTGTAGGTGAGGGATGAAATTTACACTGCCTTTGAGAACATCTATCCTGTGCTCACTGAGTACCGGAAAAACCAGCAATGGTATGGACATGACTCTATCCTCTAACAAAGTCATGAAATTATAAATAATTGATATTGTTGTTGCATGCCGTATAATTTGTTGTAGCTGATTTTCTTGTCCTTTTTGACGTAATGTATATAATGTCTGTTGTATTTCATTTACCTGTGTTTTTACCCCTCCTTCATGTACCTCAACAAAGTGGCTAATTTGTTGATGCATTTCAGAACGAGCCAACATGTAGGATTCTGGGAGCTTCCTATTGTTAATTTTTTTATATTGTGGTGCGTTTGGGGTCAGGCGTCTACTTGTCATTAATGAGGTAATCTCTTACTCCTGTTAAGTACTACTGCTACTATTATCGCAATCTTTTACTTCATGTTGATTGTTAGTTGTGTCATTTTGATCCCTGTAGTGTCCCCAATATGCTAAACCGTGGTGATGGAGCAGCCCCTCTTATTCATCAATGGGGATCTTTTGGAGGGAGCATGAAGAAATTAACGATACTTCCTAACCTGTTGAGATGTTTCTACTAGATTGGTCGCAAAAACTGATGACAAAAATTATATCACTTTTAATGGGACATGCTGAAAATTGTGGAGGGATTGGATGTGGGAGATCCCCTTTCTACCAAAACAGAAACCCGGGGGGTTGGGAAGAGAAGAGAAGTGAGAGATGCTCTGGGAGCAAACAGGATTAGAGGCATCTCAGCGGGGATGGAGGGTTTCGTTGATTAGATGCATTTGTTGCCACTGGTTAAAATAATTCCTGGAGAGGCCCATGAAAAAACATTGTCTCATGTACATGTTGAAGTATATAATTTCTTTCACTCTAACTATGATCCACTTTTAACCTCGAAGGGCATTTTTTTTAACATCGAATCATGTATATATATCGAGCCAGTTTATGGTGATATCAATTATGAGCAAGACAAGCAAGGAAAAGGCAGTGTCAGTTAAGAGGGTAAGTGAGAGGCAACAATTGATGTAAGAGAGAATAGTGAACAACAAGCAATGACCATGATTTGTGAAAGATGAAGAATGAGTGGTGATACTTGGAAGAGAGTGCAAAAGCATCTAAGTGGTATGGGCATTTTAGTCATTTCATTCTCATTCATATATGTCCCTTAGGTCCTTAAAATAAACTTAAGTCTTTCCAAATAAAAAAGAAAATTAAATAGGGATTTATAAACAATATGCCCTTTTTAATACAAGGTTTTTTTTTGTTAAAAAAGATCAATGATGCATTTATGATGAATTTAGTTGAAGTTAGAAACTTCTGAAATTTAACGTCTCTTATTTAACCACTTTTGATATAGAAGTTATAAAACATTGGTATCTTCATTTTAAAATTTTATTTTCATTAATTCATTAATTTTGTACGAAAACATTTAGTTTTTAATTCACATTCTATAGTAAAATATTTTCTTGAACATGCATATTTTTTTTAAAAAAATAAATTATTTAATTTAGCAAACATTAATATATAAGGGGATTGATTCCTCACAATGGGAATTAAAATTGAATCCTTGTTAGGAGACGTGACTTTATCACATTATATCCACAGAAGGTTAGAATGTACAAACTCATCAAACAGGTAACTTTGTGTTTGTTTAGATTAGTGGTAGAAGTTGTTTTTTCAACGTGATTTACGGTAAACGGTTTAAGTTTGTGAGAAGAGTTTTGTCTCGACTTTCGTAAACATACTTTTTCAACACCAACTTAAAAGTGAGAAGGTCGATAAATATTGAGCTCAAAGCCTACAAGGCCCTGACTCTCCAATTTCCGCCAACAAAAAAAGATTGCTTTCAGTAAAAGAACACTTCAGCAATAAGAAATTTTAATTTAAGTAGCCATATTTTTTTGATATTATTATCTAATTCGGAGTTTGTGGCTAACCCTTTTAACACAAGTGTCTTTTCTATAATTCAAACTCGAACCCTAAAGGGATCTAACGGGGCCTACATTGCTAGACCAATTATATGTTAGGATTTAAGTAGCCATATTAGCTTAATACTCTCTTCGGTCTTTTTTATAAGTAACTTTTATCCTTATTGCGCAAAACGAACTCACGGTTAAGATTAGTTAAAAATAATAAATATGTTAAAAATGTCATGTTTCTTCCAAATATACCCATGTTAATGAAAAGAGCATAGAGAGAGAATGAATAACAAATATGAGAGAGTGTGAGTATAAAATATGAGAGAGAATATGTAACAAAAGAGTAAATGAAAAATAATTAATGGTGAATGGGGGTAATTAAAATAAAAATATGTATTTAATGGGGCAGAAAATGAAAAGTTAGTTTAAATTTTAAGATACAAGGAAAATGTTGCTTATAAAAAAGATCAATTTTAAGAGAGAGAGAATGGTTTATAAAAAAGATAGGAGGGAGTAGTTTATAAAAACATGTTGGCTGAAAAAAATTGTTTATATAACGCAACACTCCTCATCACTCTTGGAAATAATTACTACCGTTTTTATATTTGTTTCATTGGACAAGGTGATCATTTATCTCTTCCCTACCCCTGTAAGTAGAGTCAAGAAAATAGGTTGAGTCTGTCGGACTAACCCGTTTAGGCTTTGAATTTTACAAAGGTCGGGCTTAAGATTTTTGCCTCAAAAATGAAATCGGACCTAAAAGGGTCAACCCTGAAGGGCCAAAGGCCGGCCCTTTTAGGCCCTATGTTTTTAAAAAAAAATATTTATATGATAATAACACTATTGCTTTTTTATATTTTGTTAATGATGTTGCAAATATTTAGTTGTTACTCTCTCTTTTTTAGAATTAAGTTTCATAAGAATATCTTGTATTAAAAATCCTAAAAATTAAAAACTTATAAAAGATATTTCTTATTTCATAAGTTTTCTTACTAATTGTGTATTTTTTGACTTATTTTCTAGTGATTATTTTGTTCATATCTTATATTGTTTAATTTGTTGACTATACTTACACTTTTCAAGACATATTTATAATAAGTATTTTTAATTTTGTTAAGTCTTCTCATTAATTATTTTTAATTGTGGTATGCGAACAATAGTTTACATTTGATTATGACTTAGTGGTTGTTTTTATTTATTGCATGATACGTGTTGTTTAGACCTTAATATTGACAAAAAAAATTGTTAAATTAAAACTTTAGTTGTTGTAATGTATTAATTACGCTCACAGGTTTGACCTTGAAAACATATGTTTTTCTTACTTTGGATCTTTTAGGCCTTGACCCTGTTTGCCAGCACATAAGATTTTTCTCCACATCAACTATCATGGGACGCACTTGCACAGTCAAAAGATAATACTTAATACATACATGTATCAATAGTGTTAGAGACACCCAAAGAAACAAGGTTAGGGGCAACAAGGATAAATTGAGATGTCTCTAAAGTCGTACAGATATTTAAATAATTACTTGTTTGTTATCAATGAGCTACATTCTGATATCAACTTTTCAAATTTAAGTAGTCAATGCTCATATTATTGTAACGGTGGACTACACACATACATAAGCATAAGACCCTGTCGCAGAATAATATATGATATTTCAAATTAGGTTATTGTTCACTGAGACTTGATTTTTCACAGCACAGTAGATACCTTTTCACTTTTTCTCAGCATGGAACAACAATGGATTCGATAAGTTCTTGAAGTGGACCAAGCTCTTTGTTGTCAATTAGCCCAAATTCCTGCACAAATTAAGAAACTTTTTTTATATCAACATTTCAACAAAATTGGACCATTGATGAAACTCTGTATCAATCACTAAACAACAAATGAAGATAAATTGTTGCCGATCGATTTAACATTGCATACTGAATCCAAAACAAAAAATAAAAATTCTGATAGTCCTAAAAAATCAAGGACATAGATACAGTGGAGTTAACCTCAAATCCTCAATTCTCAGAAGGAAAAATAGAAGAAGAAAAATGGATACTTAAGCACATCACATAAATATTCAGTGAAAAAAATGAGACTTACACATGTGAAGAGTATAAAATGCTTGAAGCATGTGTTAAGGTGCGCCTCTTCTTTGAGGCTCACAATTTTCTGAAAGTGTGAATGATATGTGTGAGCATACACACGGAACAATCGCTTGAATATAGTCTTCACAACATCAATGAAGTTGGGAGGAAATGGCTCGCCTATAAAATTTGACCTTTTTTCAACACAAAGATGAAGATTACAAGAGTCTACTATCTAAGGGAAGTAAATAGATATAAAACTTTACCAATCTTCTGTGGGAATATGGATTCATCATCAAGCTGACACTCAATCCGGTCCATTAGATATTCTACATATTTTGGGGCTGAAACCTCAATAGGTTTCTTAATTTGTACACCATCTGTCCATCTATACTCATACCTGAAAGTTTTCAGACAAAAGGATAAACTGAGAGTTACATGAAAGGTAAATGTAAATGTAGTGTTTTGAACTACTTCCAGTAAGACCACTTCATAGTCAAAAAGTCAATGTTAAATCTTCTTGAGCACCAGAACCATGAAATATATCAAGCATCACCTTTGAACCCACTCTGAACATAATACTCCTTTTGTGTGCAAAACTAATCATATCTGTATGATGGCTCACCTTGCCTAACTATTTTAAAAATCCAAATTTTCTTGAGGTTTAATTATTTTTCCTTGTCTGAACTATGAAAACCAATAGTTAATAAGAATCTCCAGCCTAAAAGGTTTAGCAGGGCTAAATATATGTACTTGCATGATATTGCAGAAAAACAATGCCAGTAAAAAGATATGAACACAACATAATCAAGGCTTTAGCATCACAGTGCAGAATCCATCCTTTTATCCTCCCAAATAGAGTATTTACAATATAGGCAAGAAATGCAAAAATAACCAAGATATACCAAGACACCAACTAGTGATAAATTTCACACATCCATATCCTCAATTATCAAGAAATTTCTCATAATAATATAACATTGCACGAGAAAATCTTAATGAGAAGTTGATGATAACAATTAAGAAGAGAAACTTAGAGTCAAACTCTTCATGAGATGCCTATTTAGTTTTTAACAACTTATGTTAAAATTATATCAACTGAACAACACAATCATCTTATTTAAAATCCATTTTTACAGTCAACCGTCACCTACTAACTCATGTAATAGGAAGGGGAATAAAGAATTGAGGGAAATGACTATTCAGTTAACTGCATTTTTATAAGCTTGCCATACTTGGGTCCAGCAGACATTGTCCGACAATTCTCAGGGGTACAAAACTCTGTAAGGGTGCCATAAAGTAGATTCACCTGGTTGAAGAAATCTACAGCTGCAATATGGACCAGGAAAAAAAAACACATTATTGCATTCTGAAATTGAACAGGAATATGATAAAGATAAGTTTGGAGAAAACTGCAGAATGAGAGGCAAGAAGAAATTACAATAATGGCCAACTCTCAACAGAGCAAAAAAAAAAAAAAAAAAGGAATGAAGGAATGAGAGTTACTATTGACAGCAAGCCACTCATTTAAATCCTCCCCAGGAGGTAGCTTTACTGCTTCCCTCAGATTTCCACTACCTAATGTGGCATCAATGTGCTCTCTAAGCTGTGCTCCCTGCAAAACAACAAACAAAATAGTTGACATCATGATTACATTTAAAACATAATACTGCATTTTCAAAATAAACCCAGTTATAGTATTTCTGCAGGGCCATCATAATAAATTAAAATATCTTATGCAAAGTATATCCTCTTTTCGAATCTGAACAGACTCAAATAGTCCACAATCATGATTCATGATTTTATACTTAATCTTTTTATTTTTCATTCTTATATACCATATCCAATCAAAGAGATCCACAAAGTATGCTTCAATAGAAGGAACCAACCTTACTCCTTGAAGGTGCACTCTTTTTTGGGCGAAATGTTCTTTGGTTTCTGTTGTAGAAAAATTTGTCAAGGAAAAAAAAAATCCATATAAGGATGGAAGATGAACGATTCAAACTAAGCTTTTATTGATATTCATTAAAACTTTACATCAGTGATAGATATACCAGGGTAATGCAGAGTTGCACACAAACCAATACTTAATTGCATACACATGGACAGTAGTATTTTTGTAACATGAGTGCATGCCTTTGAAAGGCCAATCAACTCAGATTTCTATCAATTTACAAAGGATTTTTTTGCTAGTATGTATCCCATATATAAAAGTACAGCCAGTGACTAGCATTCTTTATGTTCCAATGAAAACTTATTCATTGGCTTTATTACGTTTGATCATTTGAAGAAAATTTCATATTAAATGTTGCTGAACCTCAGGATACATTCCAATTAATAAAGGTAATTTTTCTTTCTAAGTTTCGAAGAAACTGAAAGCAAATTAGCAAAAACGACGTAGAAACTATCAGATGATTGAAATTAATTGAATCCACAATAACTAAAAAACATTCTGAAGATATGAAATTTTTTCATATAGAACGGAAAACGAAATCGATCATATCACAGAGAGAATCTTTCTTAAGAGGATTCATTAAATGCAGAATCAAAAAATGATAAATCTGAAAGATTTTTAGCTCACCTGCCTATCCTGAAGAGGCTCATGGCTCGGATGGGGAGGATAGCGAGCGAGAGTGCTCGTATGTATGCTTGTGCCGTGTGTTGGACTGGACTGAGAAGCTTGCAAACCGAAGTTGCCAACTTTTTCTATTTTTTGATTATATTCTGTATTCTGTATCTACAAAATAATCCATGCAGACACCTCTATTTGCTGCTGTAGCCCCTGGATTTATTTATTTATTTTCTTTAAAACCTAAGGATTGCTGACGTGGTGGGAATGGGATGAAGGGGGTTCAATTTCAACGGACCTAAATAAGCCGCAGGCTTGCCCAATCAAATATTTTTTTCCTCAAGCAATATTAATTAACGAGTAAATATCATTTCTGATCACTGACAAAAAATACGGACTCCATTTTGGTCCCTGAAAAAAAAAGGTCCTTTTTAGTCTATAAAAAGGACGAATAATGGTCTATTGATGGACATTTTGATCCCTTACAAATTTCCAAAAGGTCCTTTTTAGTCCCATAAAAAAGACGAATAAGGGTCTTTTTTTTTTGTCAGTGATCAAAATGGAGTCTATGTTTTTTGCCAGGGACCAGAAAGGGTATTTACTCTTAATTAATCTCCTATGAAATCAACAACCGATGTATTTTACAAATTGTTCATAATATGAACATTCAAAAACAAATATAAAATGACTTACATAGAAAAACGTATTGCGATAATACTTCAAACAAGCACATACTTTTTTAGGAAAATTTTAGTCAACCCCATCTATAACAAATTAATTTCAGGTCACCATAAAACTTTTTGAAATTTCATTGCACCCCATGGTCAAAATAAAATTGACTTTTGTAGGTGAAAAGTCAACGATACCCTTCTTTTATTATTTTTTCAGAAGAGCATTTATAAGATAAATAAAGTGATTGAAAAGAACATGGAGAATTAAAAACATTTTAGCTTTTTACAAGATAAATATCAGTATTTACAATATAAATAAAGGGATTCAAAAAACCTGGGGAGTTAAAAATATTTTAGCTATTTACAAGATAAATATGTGTATTTATAAGATAAATAAAGAGATTTTAAAAAAACCTAGGAACTTAAAATTATTTTGGCTATTCACAAAAGACATATAGAAAACTACAAGACAAATATAATTATTTACATGAGAAATATAGTTTTTTTTAATAAAGAAATTTTAGGAGAGGGGTTGGGTTCGCCCACAGTCCAAGGGCAGGGCGCTATGACTTTGATCCCCAGAACATACAGGACTGAGAGTACACATGCCTCCACCTCAACTTGCATTTCCACAAGTTCACATCACCTAGGATGCCTTCCCTAGCGCCTTGACCAACTCTAGGATTAAACCCCCTCCCTTTTGTGAGAGTGTCTGACCTCTTTACCAGTTAAACCCAAAAACGAGGAGTACATGATAAACATAGTTATTCCCTACTTTTTTTTTTTTTGTTTCTTTAGGGCTAAGCTAAGACTTGAGCCCATAAAGAAAATGGACATTTTAAATGGGTTTACCTTAAACCTACCAGCCTAGAGACAGCAGTACGAGTAGGGCGGCTTACAGCCAATCTTCCTAGCGGCTAGCAGTTAACACGTACAAATTACTTATAGTGTTCCTAATATACAATATATCCAGGGAATTGATTTTGATTCTAAATAGGGTTAAGAAGTAATTCTGTTTTAAAAGTATACGTCCAGGAGTAAATTTATCCTAAAAGTTTTTTTGGTTCAATATTATCCTGAAAGTTTAAAAACGCCGAAATCTTGTCCTCTTCCGTTAAAAAGTTAACGGTCAATATCAATTTGTTAACGGTCAATGTTAGTTTTTTAACGGAAAATGGCAAGATTGCTACGTTTTTAAACTTGGGACAACATTGAGCTAAAAATAAACTTTCAGGGTAAAATTGCTCTGTGCTCCTGGGGCAAATTGATAAGTAGATATTTTATAATTAAATAAGGGATAGATTCTGGGATATATTGGATTGAAATTATTGATATTTTGTACTTATTTAATTATCTTTATGTACTTATCTATCTTTTAATTAAATATAGGATAAAAAGAATATTATAACAGAAAATCTATTGATATCCTATTTTATTATGCAAGAGATATCATATGATCTAAGAGAAGCAACAAATTAATTGAAAAGGATATAATATAATATAATATAATATAATATAATATTATATTATATTGAAAAAGATAATAATATAATATATTATTATATTATATCAAAAGGACCAGAGAAGGAGATCGCATATATCATATCAAAAATCATCAAACAAAAGGATTGAAAGATGGGACCCACGTACACCAAGCACATAACCTAAATCTATATATTAGAGGGATTGGCGCAAAAAGGAAAAAAGACGAACAGCAAAAATAGAGACGAACAAGAATTTAGAGACGCAGAGAACGCCGCGAGTAGGGCAGAGTAATGGACGGGTTGGCCAACCCAAGGCTAAACCCATAGCCCGCCCATTTAATTTTAAATGGGTATGAGTTAGCCCATACCCGTACCTCAACCCATTTAAACCTGTGTAAATGGGCTAGCACATAAATGGGCGGGCTAACCGGGTTTTGGGTAATCCATTTACATTTAACTTGTTTATTTTTTTAATAAAAAAAACATATATAAGCATTAAGCATCCATCCAAATTCATCATTCCAATTTTTAAAATCTAAATCTTCAAAGTTCCATGATTACACTTCAAACAAGTACCATCGTTACATAATCTTGATGTTCAAACTCCAAGTTTTAAATTAAAACATTACAACCACAAGTTCATAAATTAAGAAAATGACATGCTTCCATTGAATCTGCATGCTTCAGTCTTCATCATCTTCAAATTCACTTAAAAGAATCTTGTATCCGACCCAATACGTACTAAAAGCTAATTTTGAAGATATTATAGATACTAGTATACCTAACAAATCACATGCCAACATATTTAAAACTTAATACTTGAAAACATTCACTCTCCACCATGCTAAAACATCAAATTTTGGATCACGAAAGCCAACTAATTTAGTTTGAAGATATTCATCTACTTCTAAAATATTCTCTACATTACATGTAGAGTCAATAGCAACTCACAAGTTTGAATAAACAAAGCCAAAAAGAGAGAAAGTGAGCGAGATTGAGAGTTGATGACCATTATGGTTATAGATTAGAGATGGCTAAATACTCGAATAGGAAAGGATTCAGGGAATGCTTTACACGGAATGCGGAATGAAATGAGTAGTTAATAAAAAAAATTATACTAAATGGGCGGGTATGGGCTAAGAGTAGTTATTGAAACTCTAGATTGGATTTTTATTTTTCTTTTGTTATCCTACTCGTTTATGCGAGGTACCACCGACGTAAATTCGCTGCAGTTTGATCCTGAAATTGAAAAGATAGCAAGGAAAAACCGGAAACTTGTTAAACAGGAAAAAAAAAAAGAAAGGCTAGTAACTCTAGTACTGAGACTGAACCGGTTATAATGGCAGAAAATGTTACAGATCCTCCTCCTCCTCCTCCAAAAAAGACCATAGGCGATTACATGACGCTTAATCTCGCCAGTACCGCAACTAGCATTGTCAATCCTGCCGTGAATGCGAATAATTTTGAAATCAAGCCATCCCTCACAAGCTTGGTTCAACAACGCTCTTTTAGTGTGAGTGATTTAGAGGATCCTAATCAGCATATTGAGACTTTTCTGCAGATTTGTGATACCATCAAGATGAATGGGGTTTCTGGAGAGGCTATTCGTGTGAGACTGTTTTCCTTTCTCTTTGACGGGAAAGCCGGTGCACTTGTCGAAGTCGCTATCACAAATTTACTATTTAATCTTTCTAAATATAAGACATAATTTTTATATTTATCAATATTATTTTAGTTTACTCCTATTAATACTCCATCAACAACAATTAACTAATACATTCCTATTAAACTCCGTTTGCTGTTCTGACAAAAAAAAAAATCCATTTGCTGTAAATTTGTAGAATGTGTTTGCCATATAAATAGTGTTGATCATCAAAGTATTCTTCACTCGACTAACAAGTCCTTTGTTGAAAGTTGTAAGCGGTCTCTTCCTTAAAAGAAATAATACAAGTTTAAATCTCAAGAAATGTGCTTTTCAGGATAAGTGAAAAAATTTTACGCTCCAAGTCTCGAAAAGAGAAATCCTTAACTATTTTTTTTTTTAAAAAAAGAGTATTATTCAATTTGAGGCTTTTGTGCGTTCACCTTACGATATAGTCCTTCATATTCTTAATAATATAAAATATATTTAAGGAGTTTATCATTATATTAAATATAAGACGTATTTTTTACGTTTGTCAAATTTTCTCTAATTTATAGAAGTTTTCTCAACAAAAATCAAGGAGGTGAAGGAAATAATGAAATTAAGGAAGATGACTAATGTGTTTTAGAAAATACATGTCATATTAACTATCTTAAATATCTTCTTTAATCTAATCAAATTAGATAAATATATTTTATATTAAGGACTAAAGTGAGTAGTACTATTTTCCTTTGTTAGTCAAAGCGTATAAAGAAGAGGGCTTAATATGCAAATATTAATTCACTAGAGATTCTGCCAAGAGATTCCACACGATCAATAGAGATCAGAGAGTTCTTTAGGATTAGGAAGGATTGAAACATTAATGTTGACGTTTTTGGTTTTTTTTTTTTTTTTGACGCAATTGTGCAAAATATCTCGTTCGATCAATATCTCATTTGAAGAAAAAATTAAAAACCCGGTTCGCCGTAGAAAGAACCGACTTTCGGTGCGGTGAGTGTCTCTTGTAGGGGAAACGACAAATAAAAATACAAGAACGAGAGAGACAGGAAGCAAGCAAGCGAAAAAAAGATCTCACTCTCGCATCTCTCTCAGGCCCTTCTTGTTCGGCTACCTTCATCTCTTCCAAATCAATCATGGCCGCACTGCTTCTGGCTCTCTCCCACTCCGAGGTAACCGCCTCTCTCCTCTCTCTCCCCCTTTCTCTGTGAAACTCCTTTCTTTAATTCTTGTTTTTATTTTCTGGCTGGTTTCTTCGTTGAATCATACTCTTATTATGTGCTCAAACTTGAAAGCAGTAAGCATAACGACGTACTACAAGAAGAACAAGGAGATCGAAATGAACTCTTCGCCGATGTGGACGGCGGTCCAACCACCGTTCACGGTGGCGCAATGGCAGGAGCTCGAACACCAAGCTCTCATCTTCAAGTACCTCAAGGCTGGACTGGCCGTTCCCCTCGACCTCCTCATTCCCATTCGTAAGAGCCTTGAATTGATGCCGCCGAAGCTCGTTCATCACCCGTCTTGTAAGCCTTCAAACACCTAATCTGAAGTGTGGTGTTGCATCTGAAATCACTGGGTTATATGTACTACACACCATAGGCTCGATTTTAGGAGTATCATGTTTGATTCCTTCGTTTTTTTTTTTTGGATTCAGTGGGTTATTGCTCTTATTACGGGAAGAAGATCGACCCAGAGCCGGGGAGGTGTCGAAGGACGGATGGGAAAAAGTGGAGATGCTCGAGAGATGCGCATCCGGACTCGAAATACTGTGAACGGCACATGATACGCCGTCGTTACCGTTCAAGAAAGCCTGTGGAATCGCAACAAGCTGCTTCTCAGTCTTCGTCCAATTTGGCATCGGACGTTGCTGCTGCTGGGAGCAGAAGTGGCACTGGAAGCTTCCAGAGCTTAGCCTTGCACGGAAATGGTGCTCGTGAGGGTTTGAACCTTGAAAATAACGTACCACAGTTTCAGATACAGTCTCTTCCTAGTGAGATTAGCAAGAAAGATTACAGGTATTTTCCATTTTTTCTTTTGCTGCTTCTAATAATTGAATATATTATGTCTGAAGTAACTTCTGTGATTGCGGTTAGTTGTTTTGCATACAAAGCTATCTTCTTTGATATGTTTGTTATATGATTGATGGAGTAGCTAAAATGCTAAGTTACCTAACATGTAAATCATTATGATGTTTGGGGTGGAGAATTAGGAGGATTTTGTTGAGTTGCATGTTTTACAGCTTGGTTTGTCTAGTTGATGAGACGCATTTGAATGAGCTAGAATCTTAGCAATTTTTATCTAGCCCCTTTTCAGATTTTGCCGTTAGGTTCATAACCTTAAAATACAAGTTTCATCCTTGCCTTCCTTTGAAGTAGTGTATTTGAATGAAAGCTCGCCATGTTTTGGGAATAGTGTGTATCTGGTTGATTCTTGAGCTTGACTGTTTATGGTGCTCACACTGAGTCCAAAAGTGATCATTGGGGGCTGACCTTTCCCAGAACAGACTTGTGGTAAACTGTATTATCCTATCTGCCAACAACTGAAGTTTTCCTCATATGAATCTGATATCATAATTTGTTTTTCTTGGGTTTTTTAATTCAAAACATGTAGTAGATGTGCTTTTATTATTTGACCAACACACTAGAGAAAATACCCGAGGATTCTACCTTTTCAAAGGTTAAAAAAGAATGCAGTATCAGGGGATGGCTTTGATAAATCAAAGTCTTAATAGGTGATTTTGTATTTATAAACTAAATAGCAGGAGGTCTTGTGTTAATTTTTGATACAGTGGAAGCAAAACTCTGGATTTGAGTGGATTATTTTATGTTTTCCACAATACATATTAATGGTGATGAGATACTGTTTTATGTTTTAAGCGATTTCAAAGCGCAACAACTCTTATCCAGAAACCCAGTTCACACCTTTGAGCATCCTGTCTATTAAAATTGGGAGATATTGTTAAAGGTTATTGACTTATTGTAAACATGGCTATTCTTTTGATTTATCTGATATGGTTTTAAATTTTTTGGCCATCAGTGAGCTACCTTTTTTAATTAAAGCAGAACATATTGACACATTGAAAAATAGAATATATTGAAAGTCTGCCTGTCATAATTTCTCATCTGCGTAAATAGAAGCCTGTGTCTCTGCTTTGTGGATGTTTGAGAAATGCATCCAGTGTTGGTGGCAAAAGCTTTTTGGTTTTAAATTTAGAAAAGATTGAATGTGAAGGGGAACACAGTGGGTAGAGATGAAATTGGCAATTTGGACTAAACCAAGTTTCCTATTTTTTGGCAACTTATATATTTGACGTATGGAAGATATAAATCTTATGTTTCTGCCATAGACGGAGTAAATATTTGGTATGCCATATGTAGAGAGCATAGCTCAGATAGTGGGTTGGGATGCAATAGTGATGTAGTTTTGAGTTAAGGAGTTTCATAGAAGATATAACTAATTTTTGTTATGCTGTTTTCTTATCTTGCTTAACTTTTGGGGGGGGGGGGGGATAGAGCATATTTATGTTAACTGAGGACTCCACAGGTTTGGACTGAATTCTGAAGTGGACGAGCACAACTTCTTACAGAAAGGATTGGGAAGCACGAGCTATCTCAGTTTTGACTCTACCTCAGACACCGTGTGGCCTCATATCTCACAAGTTCCCTCAGACATTGTCTCAGAGTCAAGAAATAGTTCTACCATTGTTAGCAGCTGCTTCCAGCTGGGGACTGTTCGGGATACTGAGCCGCCGAATTTAAACGCTGTGAGATCAAAGCAACATTTCTATGGCGATCAGCTTAGTTTGGCTGGTTGTATGAAACAGGAATATCATCAGTCCCCACAGACGACTTTTTCAACCGACTGGCTCTGGAAGAACTCAAGCTCCCCGTCTGTTGAGTATAGATCCAATAAAGACTCTAGCTGTAATCCTGATAGTATGAATCCTTTTCAGTGACTGACTGGAGGGAAATGTAAGAGAGAGGAAGAGATAGGTGAGTCACATTTCCATCTTTTTCTTCACACTTTTCCTCGGTAACCAGAAGGGATTCGGGTGGATGCTGATGTTGTTTTCGGTGGATCTTTTATAGTTACTTGCAAGGAGTATGCTTGTCCTGTGCCATATTGACTTTCCCTGAAGCAAACCCTAGAAATCAGCCCCCTCTTTCTCTTCCCTTACCGAAGGAAAGCTATATAAATAAATAGAATTCCTCAGGTGATATGTTATTATAATGGTTCATCATGCAGATACTCGGGGGGAATTAGGTTTAATTTCTGAGCACCATATTTGTGGTTTTCATTGTTGTTGCACATGTATTTCAAGAACTTTAATTAAACTATATTTAAACTTAGAATATGTGATTGTGCTTTTTGCTATGTTCTGTCATTGATATCTCGTTTGACTTAATGCTTTAATACTCCCTGTTCGTTTGACTTAATGCTTTAATATCAATATTTGTACGACATTACAAGCCTTGAGAGAATGTGGTTAACACAAATGTTCGAACAGGGAGCAACCCACGTTTCAGAAACCTGTTTGAACATTTGTGTTTGATATTTTTCGGACAGCAAAACCTTTTGGACAGTTAATCACTACTAAAGATTGAATTGAGCGTTCCATTTTTCAGATGGTGATGCTTCTTGTCCAATTTTTTTGTAACGTCGTATTCTTTGGACTGTTTCCATTAAATGAGACTTCCGTAGTTTTTTTTTTTTAAGGAAAATCTGTAAAAAGTTCTCGTCTTGAAATTTTTTAGACAGATGTTTTTTACCGATTTTTCCTCTTTTTTTTTTTGGATGAAAAGAATATTTCCACGGATTATGTGGATAAAGAAAAGAAGCTAAAAAATGCATAAAATTTATCAAATATATTTCTGGACTTGTTATTTTTTATATTATATTTTTCTATTTTTGTAAGCTGAATTTCGTTTAAGCAGTATAAATGAGAAATAAATGCTGGTTGTTGGTAAATTAATGTGTTAGTTTAAAGTGTTATTTCAAGGCATAAAGGAGGAACTAGAGCGTCATAAATACAGATGGAATCTGGTTAAGGCCTGCACGCCAAGTAGGCCAGCTAGTGATCCAATTTAAATGGCTTCCTCGGGGCTACTGCCGCCTACTGTACGTTACTACCTTTAGCTTTATCAAGGACCCAAGAAAATATTTAAAACCATTTAGAATTTGAAATACCTCGGCCTTTTTTTGAAAGACAAGATTGACCCCCTTAATATATTTATATTTAGTTTTTTTTTCAAACTAATTCACTTGACTTATAAATTAATATCAGAACTTTTAGTGCTTATTATAAGTATAGTTTTAGTGTAATAAATGCGGTTTTTAAAATTTTGGCCCTATTAATTGCAATAAAAAAAAGAAAAATACTCACATGTTGACTATTGGAACTAATCATTAATGAGGGTAAAATCAAAAACCATAATTAATGAATAATAACTCTTATTGGTATGTGAGAGTTTGTTAATTATAACTTATGAATAGAATTATAGTGGTATATAATCTAACGATGGACAATATATTCTATGAGTATGTAATTTATTTAGTTTTTTTAACCTCTCAACTAGATTTTAAATTAAAGGTAGAGGGAGTATTATATTTTCTGTTAACAATATTTAGTTATGGGGAATACGATAATGTGACCATGTGCAAATAAATAATATTCGCTCATTTAGTATTATATAAAAGTTTTTTTTTTTTTTAAATGGCTTGACAAAAATACTCATAAGCTTTTACTTAAAATACATCCAATATCATGTGCTTTTTAAATGTGTAAATGGGTCTTCCACTTTTGTTGCAACGTTTGTCTTTGTTGGGGATGATGAGATCGAAGGCATGGTAGAGAGCAAATGATAGACAAAGCTACTAATTCATCTTCAGGTTGCCGTTTTCATTTTGAAGCTTCTGTTTTTTTCCCCTTTAATTAGAAAAAAACTAAAACTAAAACTGTTCATGGTGATATGATTATATCTTTTTTTATTATTATCAATATATTTTTTAATTAACAACAGTTAAATTCATATTTGTTTTTTTTATTTTTCACCAATGTATATCATCAAATTGCCCAATTTATATTATCAACGTTGATATCAATTAAGATTTTTTTATAAAAATAAAAAATAAACTTATTTCATATTTTCAGGATATAATAGGTTAATTAGATTTTTTTAAAATTTTATTAACATTACATGAATTTTTTAACCCACATAAATTGCTTTTAAAATAAAAATAAATCATACAAACTTTCTTGGTTTAACATAATAAATTATAAAAGACCTTGACTTTTATTAAAATTATATAAGTCAATTTTTAATTTTTTTTAATTTTAAAAAAATTATAATTTTTACAAATTGAAGAATGCTTAAGTTTTTTTCATAGATATCTATTCAAGTTGTGAATATTGAGAAAAGTACTATTTAATGAAAATTAGAATTTTATATTAGTTTTAAAAATAGAATGTGGAAAAAAAAATATGAGGGAATGCAAAAGATTTTGTTAGGAGCTTTTTTTTTTTATAACAAAAATTTTATGAAAGGGGTTGGGTTCACCCACGATCCAAGAGCAGGGCAAAATCTCCCTCCTAAGTGATACCGATGTTGGACAGGGCGAGTCATCTATTACCCTCAAGCGTTAACCTAGGCAGCTAGGAGCTAAGATGTCTCCCCCAACTCCTTGACTAATTCTAGGATAATACTTTTGATTTTATATTTGGTCCTTCTAAATAATTACAATTTTTATGATCATTCTCCATAAATATCTTTTCCTCTAGATCCTTCATTCTAATTTTCCCTTCAATTTATCAATTGCGACACCATTGAGAATCATCAAGATCAGGAAGTTTTTTATGTTTTGATCGGACTTGGAGATGGTTCTGGAAATGAATTAGGGGAGTGGAATTTCTGGAAATGAATTGAGAGAGAGGATGTTTTTCCGGAATCAACAATGAATTTATGGAAATGAATTGGGAGAGGATTTATTTATTTATTTGGGGGCATTTTGGTACTTTCAAATAATAATAAACGGAAGTTAGTCTTTTCTAACAGTGTTGAAATTTTTGCTCCAATTTTGTAAACTTGAGTATTTTTGCACCTCCAAAAAACATATGTTGTTAGGTGCCATTTGGGTAAAAGCTCACGAGTATTTTTACATCTCCACCCTTAAAAAAATCATGAAAATCCAATAAAAAAAAGATATCCACTTGAATGATTATCATTTGTGTTTCCTTCCAAGAATTTTCATTTTCTATATCCAAAATGAGATCATCGACGTTCATGATAAACCATGAATTCAACTCCAAAATGAGTCAAGACAAGAACATCAACCAAAGGAATTTATCCATGTTTTACACGAAAAAATGATTTCTTTTATTCTAAAATGTTTGAGTAATTGAGTGTATAATTTGGTGGTTCCAAAAATGTACATTTTTAAAAAAGTAAGGATTTTTTCAACTCAAGTTCAGAAATTACCTTGGCGGCAAATTTCTTATGAAATATATACCCAGTTCTTTTTTCTTTTCTTTTTTTGCTTGGAAACATATATAGAGAATCATCTTTTGACAAATATAATACATTCTTGAATTTCTCCCCCAACAGGGGGTGGAGAGATAGAGAAAGAGTGATTTACCTCAAGAACTGAACCAACAAGGATCTTCTGGTCCTATCAGTACAAGATCCATGGCTGTCCCAATATGTAAACCTCCAATGGGAAAGCTACCTCATAATTTTGTATAGCTATTCATCTTTTCCTGCAAATTAGAAGATGCAAATGTTTCAGTTTTGTTTACTACTACAACTGCTGAACTTTTTGCATGAAGAAAAGGGAAATAAAAATAGAGGAATTAGATGGAGGAAAGATCACAGCACGTAGGGTAGCATCCAGTTTTCATTATGATATATCTCAGACTACTGGTCCTATCAGTACAAGATCCATGGCTGTCCCAATATGTAAACCTCCAATGGGAAAGCTACCTCATAATTTTGTATAGCTATTCATCTTTTCCTGCAAATTAGAAGATGCAAATGTTTCAGTTTTGTTTACTACTACAACTGCTGAACTTTTTGCATGAAGAAAAGGGAAATAAAAATAGAGGAATTAGATGGAGGAAAGATCACAGCACGTAGGGTAGCAGTATATGATCCCACTAAATCAACAACAGAAAAACAAATTGTGATATGATGATACAAGGAGTGTACCAAAATAAAGGAGAAAAATAATAAACCAGATCAAGAAACATTACTTTAGAATTAACTTTGAATGACCTGCAAAGGAATATGGAATACTTGTTATGACAACTAACACTCAGTCCTCATGGAGGGTAGATGATGATTTTTCCAAGCTTACTATAAATATTCAAACTTCATCCCAGACCCTAAACCCTAAACCATAAGGTTTCTATAATGATGTTCCGGTCTCGTTTCGTCTGTTTCGTCCTATCATTATAAGAAGGAATGTTTATAGTATTGATGACAGCCATAGTGTTGGATATAGCTTTCATAGGTTTTTTATATGGATTCTATGTTCTCTGAGAAGGCCATAAGCCTTTACAAATACTATGAGATTGGGTTGTAGATTCAGCTTTAGCACTATTTTTTATAACAACAAACTATTTCTTGCTTCTCCATGAAAGATTATCCTCTACATAGGTATAGTGCCCAATTGTAGATCTTGTCTCTTGTAGAGCCAACTGAATCATTTGTATACCCATCAACAAGTCTCTCATTCCTAAAGAATATATAACTTAGATATTGTCTTGAGAATATAGAATTACGTGCTCAGCTTTCAAATGTTCTTCAATAAGTCTATTCATTTTTTGGCTAACACCACTAATAAGAAATCGAATGTCAGTTCTAATATGGAATACATAATGAGATTCCCAGCTAGCATTGAATTTCTCTTAGTATCAACAAGAGGACTACCCTTCTAGAAACACAGCTTGTAGGTAGTTCCTATTGCGTTTCTCCTAGCTTACCTCCGAGTCACCAATCAGAAAGGCATTGTCCACATCAAATTGGTGCAATGGCCATTCATGGTTAGCATCTAAAGGAAGAACTTTGATGACAATGACATCCTTTGAGTTAGGGGAAGTCTTCAATATGGCCTCATAGTGGTTTATGTTACATGTTTCAATTTGTGTTGTACTTTATTGTGAAAATCTACTTACAACCTATAGCCAGTGAAAAACTTAGCAACACAATTGGGGTCTTTTGCCAGTTTACTAGTTTAAAACAGATTGCAAGTTAGCTAACGAACCGACAAAGTATTTCTGAAAATTAAAGTTTCTGACAATTGAGCTGTACTTATAACCAAACACTTTGGAAGGTGATCCCTAAGCCAGTTTTACAGTCAAACCATATTACATCAAGTAAAAATTTCAAGGAAAGAGGAGCTATTAGTCATATGGTCAGAGGCGGCAAAATTAAAACCCAAGTGTTGTTATGGACATTGGTGTGTAAGACAGTGATGAGTTACCTGTGTCTGATCAACGAGAACAGCGCCAATGTCATTTCCAGATGTTTGCTAGAGTTGGTTCTCAGTCATTCTGTGCAACATCCCAAATTGTTCCTTGCAGGAGTATTTATTAAGGCTAAGGCTTTTCTTCAAATGTCACCATATATACACATTCCTCAATCTTGGTTTACCCTTCATGTTTGCTGGTCTCCCACGAAGTTTCCCGTTTACTTTTTTTGTGCGACAATTTGCACACCATGGACTTACAGAATTTTTCAATTTATAGCCATTAGAATGAGCACCTTTTGCTACCAAGGCAGATGATTCAAGGACATCATAAGCAGTGTAAGTATTGGGTGTGAGTTTATTTCCACTTTCTTCCCTCTTAACTTCAAAAAATGCCTCTTCAAGAGTAGGCAATGTATCCAGGCTCAGGATGTGATTTCTAATTTTCTCAAAGATTGGGTTGAGGCCAATCAAGAATTTATACACTCTCTTTTCTTTTTTGAGTGCATTGTAATACTGGGCATCAGTTTCACAGTACCATTGATGAATATCGTAAAGATCCAACAGTTGCCAATGCCTTTCAAGGACATTATAATATTGGGTTACATCCAGGTTGCCTTGCCTGAAATCATGGAGAAAACATTCAATGTCAAATATAATTGCTTTATTTTTTATTGGAGAATAGGATGTCTTTTCTCCTGTCCACGCATCATGAGCAATCTTGTACAGCAAGAAATTGTTCCCAGTATCTATTGTCATTGAATTGATCAACCAAGATTGCAACAAGCTGTTTTCAGCCTCCCAGGTATCATATTTGGGATCATCAACTCTAGATAGAGCAGCAGATCTAGTAAGCTTATATGCCTTGCCTCGATCACGAGCAGACATCAGTCTTGATAACCACTGGAGGTAGTTATGGCCGTTTATGCAGTATGGTGTGATAAGAACCAGAGATGGTTTTTTGGATGCTGGAGCCTCTTGGCAGAAGGTGCGCTGCTTGGTCATGGAACTCTGACTATCAAGACCTTCAACAATCGAGTCATAACCCAATTGAATCAAGGTCGGATCAGAATTTTCTCTGATACCTTGAAGAAAAAGAGAGAATAAAGTAGAGATGGAAGAAAGACCAGAGCAGAACACTAGCACTGCATCTGGTTCTGGTTCTTACTCAAATTATGACATAATCTGAGAATACAATGGGAAATAAATTGGGAAAAGAATCGAAACAAAATAAATCTCTCGTCCCACTAAATCAGCAACTAAAAAAATTACCAGATAAAAATATGAAAGCATCTTTCCTAAAATTTTATCCTCAAGCATATGTCTAAAATACATAATCTAATCATGCTGGGTGGAATTGTCTCCTTTCTTTTTTGAAATCATACCTTTTTTGGGAAGGATCGGCATTGATGTAATTTGACATATAGCTAGCAAATGGATGAACGAATATCGTACCAAAGAGAAAATATTGGACTAAAAAAAATTATTTATGTTCAACGGAAATGCTATAAGCTCAACTGCTCGACAATAGAAACTTTGAAAAGAGAAGGAAAGGGAAACAATACAAGATGAATCATACAAGTAAAACTTGTCAATTAATGAATACAAAACAAAAAAAATGGTTGTCAATGATACCTCTCTGAGAGCTGAACAACTGAGTATTCAATGCTCGAACACTTTCACAAGCAGACGTAGCAAGCACTGGGAGGCTATTTTTCATCTCAAAAAAATCAGTGCCCTTGACTGACAAATGCTGTTGCTCAAAGCTAGAGAATCTCTCGCTTGCTTTTCTTTCCGGTTCAGAAATATGAGGTGCAATTCCCGGCCAGCCATTGCCTGCAAAATGTTTTTTTGAAAGAAGACTGCTCAATCCTACCAACTTCAATGCAGCGTCTCTAGTTGCCATAGTAGCTGGATTGCAAAAAACATGTCCAAGGGTTAAAGACTAGGAACATGAAATTGGGAGAATGACAACTAAGGACTATTAAATTTGTAGTGTAAAGACACTTTGGAATTGCATAGCACACAATCATTATTGTTCTGGTAGTATTATTAGATGTCAGGAATTATACAAGATGCTTGTGATTCATAGTTTGGTAGTCTTGTGTCTAAGATGCTTGTTATCACCAAAGATATTAAAAGACATAGGATTGAACTGTTTTGGATGATATTTTAAACATTGCAAAAGCCAAGATACCAGGAAATGTAAGATAACAGTAAATCATACAAGTTCTGTGTGCATTTTGCAAAATACAGGTTTTGATGATTGTAGAAGCTTTAAAAAATTTGAACAATTTTTATGAGTTAAGTGGTTTGAGAATATAAAGGGTTTACCATTATAAGGGACTTGGAAGAGGAAGTTGACTGGAAAGCCAACCCCAAGACCAGCCAGAGTGAATCCAACACTAAATCCAATGCCACAACCAGCTCCAACATAGCCAATGGCTTCAGGGCCAAAACCAGGACCCCAACCAATACCACAGCCAACGCCCACGCCCATCCCCCAAAAGGCTCCATAAGTTGGATGCACTTTGTTCCATCTTTTATACCTGTCCACCAACCCTTTCATAATCCTACGGAATTTAGGACCTGTAAATAGAGATAATTGAGAAACCGTATCATAAAACTGAAGAGCAAAATTTATCTGTATATTCTAGATCTTTAACTAAGGACTTGATATAGCAATTAACACTTAGATCAACCAAGGAAAGAGAACTTGCAGATTTTGATTCTGATTCTGCAACTACAGAGTTCCCCACACTTATTTCCTTTCAGCCAACTTCATTAGTTTCCAAGGAATGTGTAACAGTGTGTTCTACTCAAAGCACATAATAAAACTTAACCAGTCCAGCTTCGTTCTCCTTCTTTGACGTTCAACAGTTCAACTGGAAAAACAAAACTACCCAAAATACTACTGCTGAAGAATATGAAATGACAAAAACCATGAAGAATCATAATACTTTTTTCTTGCTGTATTAGAAAGCTTGAAGATCGGAAGAACAAAATCAAAGATATATCGAGGTTTTACACCGGCGACAATGACAAAGTTAGAAGACAGAGCAACATGATGACGGTAAAGAAGGACAAGTGAGAATGAAGCTAAAGCTATAATCATAACGATCGCATTGCCATTTACCATAAAATTCTGCTTTGAAATGAAATCACTGCAACGAGTTTTTCATTCGCAAAGAGCAGAGAAAGCTTCGAAGTGACTTTCTTGGCCTCTTGCTTTTTGCGCTTCGTACAGAGACGATTGTAGCCACCAATGCATTTGAAATGTATATTTCCCCGCACATCGCCTTCTACAGCAACCCGCACGACCATTGCAAATTTGTGCTTACAGCCGTAATTTCTTTCTTTGTTTTTTAGACCAAAAAAAAGAGAGAGAGAAATTCCGCCTGAGGGATAGGATATTGTGACTACCATTTTTTTGTCACTATTAATATTACTACCACTTTTTCATTATTAAATCAGAATCACAATAGGAGAGAGAAATGATAAAGGTAAATGAGATTCTGATCTAATGATTAAAAAGTGATAGTGACAAAAAATGGTAGTGACAATATCCTATCCTAATTTAAATATACACACCTTTTTTAGGGTACATAAAATAAACATATATAATTTTAAGAAATAGGATATTGTCACTACTATTTTTTATCACTATCAAAATTACTACCACTTTTTCATCGTTAGATCAGAATCTCATCTACATTTATCATTTCTCTCTCCTATTAGGATTCTGATCTAACGATGAAAAAGTGGTAGTGACTAAAAATGATAGTCACAATATCCTATCCCTAATTTTAGTTATACATATTTCATTTTAAAAAGTCAGTTCGGAGCAATATTAACTTAACATTAATAAGCAAATTGTTGCCTCTAAACCCTTGAGTAAATAAAAAATAATAAGCATTAAAAGATAGCAACAGGTGAAAATGCAATTTTTATTTTGAATTCTTGTTTTTGGCAAAATTTCATATAATATGGTCCTCACGATTTCGTGGCTAGGATTCTCTCAATTGTGAAGCGAAATCAGACATGAGTCATCTGCCCTGGCATTTTCTGCAGAAAAAGTGATTACTTGATTACAAGTAATTATTATATAAATTTCATTCCATTTTAGATACTGTTAATTTTTTTTAAAAAAAACTTAAGAGTGTCCTCATGTTACATTATACCTTGAGACTAATCATAGGGATAGTGTTAATATTTATCATATGTGCAACCACAAACAAGCCAACGAGAAAATGAATAAATTTATTGTTTGCCAAACTGCTCGGATCTGCGTGGAGAAGGGTAAGCAGCAACCGGAGACTTCGCAGGGGGAAAAGTGGCAGAGACCGCCAACTGGGTGAATGAAAGTCAATTCAGATGGAGCCTTCTCTCACTTGTCCCCTGGTTTCGCTGGTGGAGGTGTACTACGTGATGATCTCGGTGGTGTCCTCAGGGCGTTCATTTTCAGAGGGGAAAAATGTGATAGTCTGATGGCGGAACTGTGGGGATGCATCCACGGCCTCAAGATTGCATGGGATTCTGGGTGTAGACGGGTTATTCTGGAGGCAGATGCTTTATCACTATTAAGAAACCCGACCAACAAAGCTCATGAGGATAGGATGCTGGTGGAAGAGATTAAAGGGATGCTGGATCAGGACTGGATCATCAAGATTAAGCTTATTAGCGGATGGGCAAACGCTGCTGCGGATTATCTTGCCAAAGAGGGCCTGTCGGCCATGCCAAGTCTCCCGGTTGTCTCAGCTGCTTCTACGGGGTTGACTAGGATTATTGATATGGACAATTCTTAGTTACTGTCTGGTTTTCTAATTGTATAAAAAAAATACCCTCTCCGACTTAATTATAAGACATATTTAACCGATTTTTGGGAAATTAAGAAAATGAGTTAAATTAGTTAATTTTACTCATTTTTTTTTAAATGTCTTTGTATAAATTTAAAATGACATAAGCAAAAGTGAATCAACAACCCCTATCACATACCTCTACGACCTAGAATTTCCCTTTCCACGCGTTATATATACATATATGTATGTATATATGTATATACTATGTATATATGTAAACATATACATCTATATACATCTACACATATATATTGTAAGACACAAACACACACAAATATACATACATACATACTTATATATATATATATATATATATATATATATATATATATATAGACACACGCACGGGTGTGTGCGCTTTTTATATATATATTGACAAATTAACGTCAGCTGATCGATAAATAAATTAAAATTCAACAATTTAAAAGTTTTACTGGTTGGAAGAGGCTAGTACCCAAATACATATATTCATCAAAAACCAAACACACTTGAGAGAATAAAAAAATGGTATATGAAGAAAAAATTGACAAAAATTAAAATTTTGTCCTATAATTAGGATCAAAGACAACTCTTAAATATTATAGTATTATTTTTTGTCTTTAATATAAAAATCAGTCCAATTTAAAAAAAATAAATTATTTAATTATAACATATGTATTATATATCAGTAGTCTGGAATGAAATGATAAATCCAAATATTTTAACGGAATTATATTTTAGGGTTAAGATGCAGATTTGCCAACCAACTATTACCCAAGGAGCGTCTGGCACAAATAACAATTGAGGGGACCAAAATTGCCAATCAACAATTAAAAAGTGAAAAAAAACACAATTTGGTGCAGATTCGCCAATGAACTATTACCCCGTCACTGCCTTGGTGTCTCCGTCTTTCATTGACTGTCACAGTGTCGGCGACTTTGGCGTCTCCAAAGCTTCCATTGTTGCTGGGTGTTCCACTCACCCTCTTGAACTCATCCAGCAGTCCACAGCTTTCGACCGGCACACATCTTGCACCCTGATTCCATCCCTTCGATGCCACAAGCAGCAACCGCCGCTGCTATAACGCCTGCTCCCATGGGTCCCATCTCTGTTGGTGTTTGCCTTATCCAACAAGAAGGCTTAACCAGTCTTTTCTTCAGCGTTTTTGCCATCGTCCTATGCCAGTGCCTCATATTTTAACTTAATTGTGGTAGTTGTTTTTTTTAAATAGTTATTTGGTGTGTTTTTTCACTTTTTAATTGTTGATTGGCAATTTTGGTCCCTTCAATTGTTGTTTGTGTCAGACGCTCCTCGGATAATAGTTGGTTGGCAAATCTGCACCTTAACCCTATATTTAATTACCTTAATGACTCTTCTATTTGTGTAATGTCAAAAAAAAAAAAAAATTATGGGAAACACACACACACATATATAAGACGTCGTCGTTTCGAGGTCTGGAGTACTGGGATGCATTTTAGGAGGGAATCAAAACCTTATCCTTTTCGCGATCTCTGCGAACTTCATCTCCATGAGTCCATCATTGTGCGTTGAGTAGAGCATTTCAAAACAGCTTCTTCTCTCATGTCTTCTCTTTCCTTCATCTTCGCCTAACAACACCTTCCAGACAAGCCAATGGCCGCATCTGCATCAACTTTTTCCAATCCACACTTGCTTCACAAGGTTTCCGCTTCAGACGTTGTAATTTTTAACTTTCATTTCCGATTTTATTTTTAAATTCAGGAATTAGGTTTTATTTCAACCGCTCAACTCTATCCGTGATTCTCTGCAGGAAGTTATCAATCAATACGAAATCAATGTGAAGCCGCGATTCCCGTTTCAAAAGCCAGAATCATCTCGATTCTCACGCCTTACACCACTATGCGCTACCTTGAGGAGCCCGAAAGGATTCGGACCTTCGCCGAAGAAGAGCGAGAAAAAGAACAAGATGGAAAGAGGCTCCGACAACGGCGACGACGACGACGACGACGACGGTGAAGAGGAAGAAGAATTGGCGAGAGAGCAAGGTGTGATACCTGAAGTAGTGACGAACAGGATGATAAGCAGGATGGGATTCTCAGTGGGGATTCCTCTGGCAATAGGGTTAATGTTCTTCCCATTCTTCTATTACCTCAAGGTTGGTTTGAAGATTGATGTGCCTACTTGGGTGCCCTTCATTGTGTCCTTCTTCTTCTTTGGGTCTGCACTGTTGGGAGTGAGCTATGGGATTGTGTCCTCCAGCTGGGACCCACTTAGGGAAGGCTCTCTTTTGGGCTGGAATGAGGCCCGAAAGAATTGGCCCGTCTTTTGGCAATCCATTTGGGGTGGTGGATCATCCAATAATAAGAAAAAGTAGCCTTGTTCTTATCTTTCCCTCATGTGCCTGGTTTCTTACGCTTTTGTTTATGTTTGATTAATGTAATCTACCTCTAGGAAGAAGTCTAGTTTACCATTATTTCAATTCCATTTCATGATTGTTAGGGATTTGGAAATATAGTGGGAAAAAAAGGTTAATAGATGAAAAGAGGCACTGCTTTTGCACAATATTATTTTGAAGACATGATCAAAGTCAAATTGAAGGATTTTGATTGCGTGTAAATAAATAAGATCAAGGAATCAAACATCATTCATGAAAAAAATCACATTGCAATGCCAACTAACTGTTGGTTAAAGTGGCAAGCAACCCCACTTTTGAAAAGAAAAGAACATAAGTTTGAAACGTTATTATTGAGAGAGGTGAAAATCCTTTACATTTTAAGTGTTGGAAGATGAAACCTTGACCAAATTTTTTTCAAAAAAAAAAAAATCATTTGCAATGAATATCCCCAACTAAACCCAAAAATACCCAAATCCCATAATCTAACACCACACGCTATATCTATCAAGCAATTGTGTTGTTTAAAAAAAACGGGTTTAAACTTCTCATATTACATGAGAAAGAAAAGATTCCTACACACACATGAAATAGTGTGACCCATATATATATAATGCTAATTATATATATATGTGGGTCTCACCATTTCATGTGTGTGTGACATGAGAATACACTTCTCCTACAACATGAGAAGTGTTTTTCCCTAAAAAAAAAAAAAGTATCAAAATTTTTAAAACAAAACTAGAATATGAAACAAAATGTGTCCAAATTGGTCAAGACACTGATTCATGATTTTTTTTAATGAGTCAAACGGTTTGATGTACTTTAGTTATCATAATCATGATTAAAATAATATTAATATGAAAACAATTTGCTTTAGGGAATGGAGGATTGGGAGTATGGTTAAGAGAACACGTGCAAATTTTATACCTAAAGTTGAAGGAATGATGTTGGGCATAGATAGGTGTTCAATGTCGCTTTCCTCCACCTATATATATATAATTTAATATTCAAATGTCAAAAAGGGCCCTAGGGCCTTTTCTGGATTTGACAGAGTCTTGGGGCCTTAATTGGGATTTTTTGGGTTAAAAGGGCCCTAGTACGGATTTTCCCAATAAATTATGAAATCTTGCCCCTACAAAGAGAATCCATGTTGTTAATTTGGGCTGATCATGTTGTTAATGGGGGTGATCATGTTGTTAGTTATTGTTGTTAGTAGGGTGATGATGTTGTTAGTGGGGTGATCATGTTGTTAGTGGGTCTGATGATGTTGTTAGTGGGTCTTGATCATGTTGTTAGTTGGGTGATGATGTTGTTAGTTTGTTTCGATATAGTTGGGGTTGATATAGTTATGCATTTTTCGATATGGTTCTTCTTTTGTTTGATGTTTATGTTAAAGGGTCCGATTTGGTTGTCAAAGGGGTTGAGCATCTTCGTACATCACTTTACAAATCAGCCAATTTGCTTTAACTTTCCAATACTACCCCAACTCTGTTTCTTTTCTTTAACGCCTTCTTCAGTACATTCACGGTTTCAATCTTGCCCCTACAAAGAGAATCCGGGAAGCAGATTATTTCATCCTCTCTCTTTTTTTCCTCATTATTTTTTATCAGTCCATCTGAATCATTGATTGAAAAAATGAAAAAAAAAAAAATCAAGGTAATATTATGACTTTTCAGAACAATTAAACGAATATGATTTAAAAAGTATGATGAAAACTCAACTCGAGAATCCCCCGTACAAGAAGAAAACGTGCATAGTTTTTTTAGGAAAAAAATTGTTTTTTACACTTAAAAAAATTATTGGAAGTATATATTAAATCTTGTGAATCAAATATTCTCTACTAGCTCAACACATAATTTTTCTGTCAGTACGCGTTTTATAAAAGACTAGAAAAACTTGGGCGAAATCATATTAGCGAGATAATCTCTGTTGTTGGCGGAGTTTACTCTTGTGTTCACTAAACATATTTAATCAAAGTTTAAATTTACTAACAGAAGTATTTATGGCATATAGTTTACTGAGGTTATAAAAGGAAAAGAAAAGTATCCATTGAACGATTTCTTCTTTATTGAAAATAACTATTAAGCTACATGCTCTTCTTCTAATTTTCACTTTAAAAAAAAAAAATATTCTTTTCTGAGATTCCTATCCTAATCATGAAGAATCAAAACAAGCTGAATATTCATATCACCCACATTTTTTTTTAATATTTAATTTCCATTCCCCTCCCACGCTTAATCCTCTGTTCCTCACCACATGACAACTACTTTGCATCAAAGCTTTCAATCCAATCCTTCACACTCCTGCTACTACTTTTTTTTGTCTCCCCTTTGCCTTTCTTTTCTTCAAATTCACCATCATCATCAAAATTCAAGTTGCAAAAATTTTGTACTTTAGTTCTTCTAGATTTTGGCCAAAAAGAATTCTTCTGGATTGAAATTTTTGAAAAATATGATGTGACTTATTATTTATCATAGATGTTACTGAAGCATCATCATGCCAATTCAAAATTAAAAGAACGATCCACTAGGATTGACTAACAAGGTATTCGTTCTCCCTTATACAAGTTTTCAATTTTAGGTTATGAATAGAGCATATGGCATTGATAGCTCTTCCCTCCTACTAGGAAAACCAACCCGGGGCGAATCTAGATTAATCTGGCTTTGATAAATCCTTCAAGTTAAAAAGAGGTAAGTCAGGATACCAGATGCGTATGAAGAAAAAAATTAAAGGAATGGTCAAATAGTAAAAGGAAATATAATTAAAAAATGGAAAATCTTACATTTACCTGAGATCATGGGATTGAATGCCCCATCTCTACATGGTTGAAACTAAATTTAAATGAGATGAAGTGTGATAAAAGAGGATTTAGGGGGTTAATACTAGTAATGATTAGGGTGTTCCCTTAAGGTTAAGCAAATCCACCCAACTTTGCCCTTACTTTGGGTCACCCTGTTGGAGGGACCACACACATAAGGCCTGGATATAAGGACAATAACAAAACGCCAATATGTTTGTTTAAATTCCCAACGATCACCTGACCCAACATACTCATGAATAAGCCCCATTTTAAAATTAATATATGTAGATAGTGAATTCCACATCTATTAGTTTTGTTTCAAACTAGATTGACATCCCAGACACTGCATCTCCACATCACATCCTTTTTTTTTTTTTTTTGCCAGTATATATGCATTACATCCTAACATGTAGCAACCAGCAAATTGGTGCGTCATTTTCTCATCGTTTCTCTTGAATTTGTCTAGACTGTTGATTGGGGAGATGAAATAAAAGTTGAAGGAGTGATAACTTGATGACATGACTTATTATAACTGTTCACATTGATTGGACGGACATAATTTAAAAATTATGAGAGACGTGAGAATGATGTTAAGAAAAACCTAACCCGTAAATTAGTATATGCTTGGAAAAGACAAATTAGTATGTGCCATGTGGATCATTTCCTTAAAAGAGGGAGCTTACATTGCCATTAGTTTTGTTTCACACTAGATTGACATCCAAAGACAGTGCATGCTTGAGTTAGTTTTTTTATTATAACTTTTACATATTTATGAGATAAATATGTGAGAAGAGTTTTATCTCAACTTGCAGAAAATGATTTATTAAACCATGGTTTTGTTGTTTCACAAATATGTTATGCCCATCACATTGGTATTTTGATTGAAAGCCGGATTTTGAAGCCTAAAAAATGTGATGTGGTTAATAAGTCAAAGGATTTTCATCCTATAGCTAGTATATTGGGATTTGCTCTCCCTTTGAGTTTTTTTTCATCACATTAATGTTATGAGTCTGAAGCCTCACAAATATGGTGTGGTTTATAAGTCAAGGGATTATACTAGTAAGCTTATATTTTAGAATCAGATTCTCCCTTTGAGCTCAAGCTCATCACAACGTCCAAGTGTAGAGACGGTGCAAAATTAAAAAGGATATTTTTTCCCCCTCTTTTACTGGCTTAAGAATTTAAGTTTCAAATCCATAAAATACATAGAGTTATTTAATTACCTCAGTAATTAATAATGAATAGGGGATATGATTTTAATGGTAAAGCATTCAGAGAAAAAGATAATAAAATACCACTTAAACTTTAGAATTCCAAATATGATACTCCTCCGGTCCTAATTATAAGACAACATTTGAGAGTTGGTTTTGGTCCTAATTATAAGACAACGTTCTAATAATTGTTAATTTTTTCCTAAAATACCCCTATTTTATTCTCTCAAGTGTGTTTGATTTTTTGTGAGTATATGTATGTGGATGCGTATACTCTTCCAGTCAATGAAACTTTTAGATATATGTGTGTGTGTGTATCTATGTATGTATATATGTATGTGTCTACACACAAATATCTATAGACACTATAGACACACACACACATATATGTGTGTGTCTACATATATGTATGTATGTATATATGTGTGTCTACACACATATATTTTGTGTGTGTGCACGCACATATATGTGTGTGCCTACATATATGTATGTATGTATATATGTGTGTGTACACACAAATATGTGTGTGTGTGTGTCTACACATATATATTTTATGTGTGTGTGTGTGCACAAATATATATAGTCACACACACACACATTATATGTGTGTGTGTATCTATATATACACACACACATATATATATATATGTATATATAGTAAGACCATTATTTTAATTAGATAGCATGTAGAAGAAAAACAATTTAGGTTGGAGAGGCATGTGGTAGGAGCTATTGATTTACTTTCACTTAGGTCATTTTAAATTTATATAAGGACATTTTAGGAAAATAATTAAAATTAACTAAATTAACTTCTTTCCTTAATCTCCCCAAAATCGGTTAAATATGTTTTATAATTAGAACCAGAGGGAGTATTTCCTATTAAAATGAGTCTTCAATTACTATACTCTAATAGGCAACAAATTTAATTTGGGATTTAGAAACCTAAGTGGTATTTTCTTGTATTTTTCTCAAACATTTAATTGATGAGACTATGTCACGCCAAAAAAAGAGGTAAGAGGCAATTTTGTCTTGGCCTTTATCTTAGTTAATTTTGACGGTTATGTGACTAAATATTTTGTTAAGGTGTAAATTTGCTCCGAAAGTTTACACTGATCTAGCAGTCCACATGTCATCCACGTCATATTTTGTTAAGGTGTAAATTTGCTCCGGAAGTTTTAAATATGACTTTTAAAAAATGAAGTAGATGATACATAAACTTCTGGAACAAATTTGCATATTAACAAAAATGACGTGGATGACATATAAACTGTCAGCTCAGCATATTTAGTTAACTAACAGTTAAAATTAATTGAGATAACCATCAGGACAAAATTATTCACTTTTTTAAAAATTTTGGGTTAAAATTGCCCTTTAAAAAACTTTTGGAATAAAATTACTCATTGAAAAAAGAACAGAGTGATATGTGAATATGAAATATAAATATTTAATAAACATGACTCAGTTCTTAGAGACAAGACTAGTTTTGCTGAAAGCAGACTTATGAAGCAAGATGTACGGATGGTTAGGTTTTCAAAACTTAGAACGGAGTGTTTGGACAATGCACCCCACTAATGTCTCTTCTTTTCACATTGGGGATTGGAATGGCATGAGTGTGCACTATGAAGTAGGAGTAGTGTTAAACTGAGACAAAGCCATAAGAAAAGGAGAAACCAAAGTACTCAATCAAAAACCAAACCCTAAAGAAAGCATTGGAAATAGAGAAGGAAGGGAGAAGAAAAGACTTTAAGATCTGAAGATTAAAACTCTCAGAGATCTAGTTGCCTTGCCTTGCCTTGTCTGAATGACAAAACCTTTATTATCACTTTTCCAACTCATTATTATACTATATACTTGATTTTATATAAAATACAGTTAACTTTTTTTTTTTTTTTTGAGATTAAGAAAACTAGTTAAATTACTTTAAAGTATTTTTGTTTTTATTTTTCTCTCCAAACTAATAAATTGATATACTCCCCCCGGTCCTAATTATAGAAACTATTTAACCGATTTTGAGGGGATTAAGGAGAGGAGTTAAATTAGTTAATTTTACTTATTTCCCTAAAATGCCCTTATATAAATTTAAAATGACATAAGTAAAAGTGAATTACAACCCCACCACATATCTCTCGGACAAATTTTTCTTTCCACACGCTTTCTAATTGAAATAATGGTCTTACTATATAAACACATGTGTGTGTACATATAGATCTATCTACATATATACATACACATATCTCTACACACATAGAGATATATATATGTATGTGTTTGTGTATGTACACACACATATATATTAACACATAAAAACACAGAGATATATATATATATATATGTACACAAACATATATACATACATATATACACATATATATAAATGCTCTTAATGATAAGTATAAATAGGGGTATTATAGGAAAAAAAATTGGCAAAAGTTAAAACTTGCTCTTATAATTAGGACCAAAACTAACTACAAAATGTGTTCCTATAATTAGGACCGGAGGGAGTATTATCTAAGGATACACAAAAAATAACATGATTATGTAACTTAATTAGTTTCTTTAATCTCTCTAAAAAAAAGTCAACTTTATCTTATATTTAGAATAAAAGTATAATGTTTCACAACTTGTATTTTTTTTTTTGTTTGGCTTGAAAAGTACAATATCGATGAAGTGAAAAAAAAAAGGCTGATAACCAACCATCATGCTTTCATAGAGATTTTCAGCTTCACTCTTTACATAATACTATCAATCTATGGTATAAAATTAAAGATAAGACTACATTTTCATTTTTTATTTATATGATTGTTATCTATTTTTCAAAATTTTTGTGAATATATAACTTTAAAAAATTCATCATTTTCATACAAATACATAACATCAAAATTGGTTTATAGTTAGCTGACATCGACTCAAAGATATTAATCATGGTAAAAAAGATATTAAATGTTATTTGCACATGAAAGGTTAAAAAGACAAACATTCTTTGGGAAAAATTATAGACATTCTAGAAGATCTTTTTTTGTCGTAAAATGTAATTTTATTGAAAATATATACTCCTTCCAATTATGGTAGTTAAAAACTCATTTTATCACTGCGATTTTACGGTTTTACGATTTTTTTTTTCCATTAAAACGATTTTACTAATTTTCCAAACGCTTTTATGTTTTTACGATTTTTTTACGTTACGATTTTACGTTTTACGATTTTTTATTCTCCTTTTGTTTTCAGATAAAATATACGTTTTCACTACCATGTTTCCAATCTTAAATACTACCTCCGGTCTTAAATATAAGACAGAGTTGACTTTCTTTGGAGAGATTAGGGAAGATAGATAAGTTACTTAATCATATTATATGTTATGTATCCTTAGACTATACTACCTCCGGTCCTAATTATAGAAGCACTTTTGTAGTGCAAATTGCACTACAAAAGTGCTCCTATAATTAAAACCGGATGGAGTATATTAGTTTATTGGTCAAACTAATTAGTTTGGAGTATAAAATAAAGTTGATTTTTTTGAAGAGATTAATGAAGCTAATTAAATTATTTTACCGTGTTTATATTTATATTTTTTCTATAAACTAATTAGTTTGACTAATCAACTGATATATAATCTAAAGATACACAACATATGATTAAATAACTTATTTAACTTCCGTAATCTCTCTAAAACAATCAACTACATCTTATATTTAAGACCATAGAGAGTAACATTTAGAAACTTTCGGTCCTGCATGCAGTGACGGATCCAGAAAATTACTGAAGAAGGGCACCAGTGGCGGGGGAATTTGGGGTTCAGAGGCAGCGCCCCTGATTTTTTTTTTCTAGAAAGTTTTAAATACACTAAAACACAAAAGAATATAAACAATAAAATAAAAAAATATCAAAAAAATATTAATGAAATCAAGTGAATGTTGATTATGTAATAAGAGAGGCAATTATTTTACAAACCTGTCATTTAAAAAAACAGAGCTAAGTGCTGTTAGAAATGCAGCTACATAAATTACAACAAAGGTTAGACACTCAATAAATTCAAGTACATATATTTTAATAACAAAAGTATATTATAATAAAAATAATTACAATGTCATCCTTTTAGGCCTTAATTTTTGGAATTCCATTATAATTGTCTTATTACTAATGTTATCAAATACATCTTTTTCAATATAAGGCACTAAACAATCATTCAATCATTCATCTCCCATTTGATTACGAAGTTCAGTCTTGATGTATTAAGGGTGAATAATCATTCAAGCATGTATTTTTTTTTATAAAAAAAAAAAACAATTCAAGAGGGGCACTTGCCACACTTCTTTTATTTATGGCTCCGCCACTGCCTACATGTCAATAACAGATAAATATTTAAAGGTGGCACGGACTCAGGATTAAGCTTTATCACTATTAATTCTGTCAAAAATCTACTGACGCAGAGATTCTATTGAAATATATTCTGGAGGATCAAAATAAATTGAATAATTAATGTAAAAAATTATTTTGATTATTTTAAAATTATTTAATATAATAATGTAATAGAAGTTCTTATAAAGAAATACTAGTTTTATTGTGCCTCCATGAGAAGCATTCTTTTTTTTTTTGTTTTGTTCAAAGAAGCATTCTTTGCTTTAAGAGAAGTTATCCCCAAGGAATAAAGGGAAGAAGCAGAAGTTCATCAAAAAAAAAAAAAAAAGGGAAGAAGCAGAAAAAACATCTGAGGATTAAAGTTAAAGCACATTGATTCGTCACACTTCCCCAAAAAAACCACATTTTTTCAGGCCACATTTAAAAGAAAATTAACGTATTTTGTACTTATTCAATAACTAAATATGATATTATGATTTTTTTTGGGACAATAATGATATTGTGAATTTATAATACGATATGATGAAATGACAATTTAAACTTGATTTACAAACATTTGATCTGTCGTCATGTCTTGTCTTACTCAGATCGAGTGAAATGAACATTTGAGTTGGGATTTTAGGATTTAACAACATACACAACCCGATTTTATATTAAAAAATATATATTGTGATATTTATTTCACTCCACTTATAATTATAATTCAGTTTTTACATTTTAAAATTCATAATTAAGCCTTTAGAATTTACAGACTTTCTAGCTTAGTCTTCATTGTTATAATTTAAACAATATTTTATGCAAAAAATAATATAACAAATAAGACAACCAATTAAAACATTATTTTGGAGGCTTGTAAGAGTTTATATATTGGCTCTTCAATTTCTCTTTTGCCCTAACATTCCAATACTAGAGGAGTTCAGCTCGGCTACTTAGTCTAGTGGTTGACTAATTACCGATCCTAAATATTTTTTTAGAAATTAAGAATATTAAATAAGTTACTTAATTATATTATATGTTGTGTATGATTACTGCATTATAGGGAAAATGACAAATAAATACCATCTGAATTTGCAAAACTCCCAGAAACCCACCGAATTTGTAAAAAGACTGAGAAGTGACAAGGACCTATGAGGGATATGAAAATTCGGGTGAAAAGTCCACATTGCCCTTAAGTAACTTTATGAAGACACTGGAGGGCATAAGGACACTCCATTCTCATTCGATTGCTCTAACGCGTTCTTCATCGTCTTCCTCGCGACGCCGTGAATCCCTTAAGAAATATATGATTTGATTTTCTGAAATTTTAATCATTTGGGATGTGGTGGTTGTTGGGACTGGACTCCATTATTGGAAGGTGAAGGAATGAGAGATGAAGAAAAAGGTGAACAGTAAAACGAGCTCAGGATGTTGAAAAATCCAGTAATGAACAATAAATTTGGACTTTTAACAAAATTTGTAATGGGATGAACAACTTTCAACGACTATTTTCATATAAACCGTCGTTGAAAGTTAAGCAAGAAAAAAAACAGTACTTTTGACGACTGTTTCCTCAAAAATAGTACTTTTAATGACTTTTTTTTGAAAAAATAGTTGTCATAAGTATTGTTTTTTTTTTTTGCTTAACTTTCAACATCAGTTTATATAAAAATAATCGTTGAAAGTTGTTCATCTCATTAGAAATTTTGTTAAAAGTCCATATTTACTGTTCATCTTCTTCCTCAAACGCATTTGCTATTCATTACTTGATTTTTCAGCCACCTAAACTCGTTTTAATGTTCACATTTTTCTTCATCTCTCCTTCCTTCACCTCCCAAACAACCACCACATCCCAAACGATTAAAATTTCAAAAAATCAAACCAAATTTTTCTTAAGGGAATCACGGCGTCGCGAGGAAGACGATGAAAAACGAGCGTCGTGATGAAGACGAGGAAGAATGCGCCAAGGCAATCGAATGAGAATGGAGTAGCCATACTCCCTCCAATGTCTTCATAAAGTTACTTAAGGGTAGTGTAGACTTTTAACCCGAATTTGCATATCCTCATGGGTCCTTGTCACTTCTTAGTATTTTTACAAAATCGGTGGGCTTCTGGGGGTTTTACAAATTCAGATGGTATTTATTTATCATTTTCCCTAAATTATATATCAATTTTTAAGTCAAACAAATTAATTTAGTGAAAAATAAATAAATATAAATATTTTAAAGTTATTTAATTAGCTTCATTAATCTTCCCAAAAAAGTTAACTGAGTCTTGTATTTAGAACTGGAGGTAATATATCATAAAGTGTGCAATTTAATGTTTGATTCTCACCTTGTTAAGAAAAAACTAATGAGGAGAGCATTGAATCCACATTCTGCTCATCCAAAAGATGAGCAAAGAATGCTTATCCCCAAATAAAAGTTTTTTTTAGAAGAAAAACGCTATGTGCACTGAAAATTAATTAGCTTAAGATTAAGGGTGGTGAAAAATATGTCAGATATTGGGCGCTACTAGAAAAATATTTTAGGATAGTGGTGATATAGAAAAAATATGTTTGAATGCAGGACTACATTTAATTTGAGATATCGGATCCCAAAAATATTTTAAAATGCAGCCTACAATTTTATCTAAATAAAAAAAAAAAAAAAAATTGGTCTCCCACCCCGAAATTGGGGGGGTTGAGCATGCCCTCCTTATAGATGTGATGAGTAGGGCATGCGAACCTGGAGAGCATTGTGGTCACAAAGCATGATCTAAATTAATAAGTTACTCATACCCTTGGTTATATGATCCAAAATTAGCATTATATAGATATCAAACGGCTCAAAAGGTTATAAAAAAGGAATTCGACTCTCTTGAACAAGTCTTAATCGTTGATGTTATTATGTAGACAAGTTTTAGTGTAAGAAATAATAAGTCAATGGGCACTTATATATTGATGCTGTGTGATCTCATAATAATTTTCCCTATAATTTCCTATTAAAAAACAATATGATTCTTCCCAAAAGAAGACTACACACACATATTACAAAAACGATCAGGCATGGACTAAAAGTAGAAATGTGTAAAGTAAAATCTGAGACCTGAATCATCAGTATATTACTAAACATGAAATGGGAAGAAAGAAATCTGAAACAGTTATAACAGAGGAACTATGTATGCAGGTGGTAATGACAGAGACACCAAAGAGACCAAAGGATTTTCTGTTTCTCATACATACCCTCCTCCCTTTTTCTTTTAGGATCCAACTTGTAGTCTCTATCTTTGTTCTTTTGATATGACTGAACATGATCTTCATTCCCATTTTTATATTCTCTCTCTGTTTTTTTTTTTAAATAAAACTGATTCGACCTTTCATTTCTCACCAATCTTATCCTTCCTTTTCCGCTTCTTTTATTTTTCCAGCATTTTTATAAAGCTGGATCCTGTTGGTTTATTATAGGAAATATTATTATTATTATTCAGAAAGTCGCAAACTCATTTTAAAATATGTAGTCTCATTTGAAATTGAAAAATTAAGAAAGTTCCTGTACAATACACTTCTTTTTTTATATATAAATTTTAAGACAGAGGTTGGACTCACACAACCTAAGAATATGGCATTTGAACCTGCTTTGCAGAGGAATTTAGGATTGAGAATACACATGTCTCTTCACTTCTATCTGGGTTATTTTTGTATCTCAAGCTTTAGAATGCCTCCCCAACACCGTGATGGTCGAAGGAATTGAACCTTCTCCATTTGTGTGTGAGAGTACCCAAGCTTGGACCATTTAACCACAGATGAGGGGTTCGTGTACAATATACTATTATATAAAGGGAAAGGTCGGGTTCACAATTCACAGAATGAGGGGACATGAGAGTATTTTTCGAATGATATGTCTTAATTGTAGCTCAGAGCAGAATATTTCCCACTCTGCTGGAACTTTTGTCTCCTTTCGATGTTTTTAAATTTTTTTTTTTTTTTTTTACATTCTTATCTTAAACTGTCTAAATAACCTGTTTTGTCTGGCATCGTGAATAGTATTTACTCTTTTTGTCTTCTTACAAAAATCATGAGCCCATTTTTTGAACGAAGTATTCTCTCCGATTCTAATTATAAAAATACTTTTATAGTATAAATTACATTACAAAAGTATTCCTATAATTAGGAACAGAGGTAGTAATAAACAAGAGGGACGGGATATGACTCCCAAACAAAAGAAAAAAGAAAAAATAGAGGGGGAAGAGCTTAATTAATACTCCCTTTGGTCCGAAATATAAGATCCAGTTGCTTTTTTTGAGAGGTTAAAAAATTTAAATAAATTAGTTAATTATATTAGATGTTGTACAGCATTAGATTATATATCAATTTATAAGTTAGACAAATTATTTTAAAGAAGAATAAAAAAATACTTTAAAATAATTTAATTAACTTCCTTAATGTATCCAGATAATCAAGTTAATATATATAAACCTTGATTTAGTAAAGACTCTTTAGTGATGGTTTGGATTAGCTTATATTATCTTAAGTGATTTTACCTCGTACTGGATAAATTTATAAAAATAATTATTTTTTAGTTTGGTTTTATTGCATATCTATGCAACTCATGCATATTTCTCTTGGATTATTTATTACCGAACGATTTATATTGTACTAACTCTTGTCCTAATTATAGAAATATTTTTATAATGCAATTTGCACTATAAAAATGTTTCTATAATTAGGACCGGAGGGAGTATGATCTATCGTTTATTTTATAAGTTAAACCAGCTTTTATAGAATTTTGTTAAAATGTTAATGTTGTGTCTAGAGACTATAGAGTATTTGGATTTAGACTTGGGCCAAGTATATTACTCCTTATCCTTAATATAAAATATATTTAAAGAATTAATCTTAATCTTGAATATAAGACATAGTTTTTATATTTGTCAATCTTTTTCATTTATCACTATTAATGCTTCCTCACAGTAATTAAGAAGGAGAGGGAACGAGATAATTTAGAAAAATGTCTATGATATTTTAGAAAATACAAGTTTATTAACTAACTCAATTAATTTCGGGAGTATTAGGTTAGGGGTAAATTTGTCCAAATAATAGCAATGTTGGCTTTCTCTATCATCCTTGTGAGATTTATTCTTGTTTTTTAAGATCTTGTGTAATTCATTGAAAAATGTCCCAGGTTCACTAAACATGAAAATTGTGTAATAAGTTGATACTTAGAATATTAATCATGCTATTTTAAGTCCAACATAATTAAAGATCATGATGTAACAGGTAGTGTGTGGGAAGTGAAGTGTCTCGTCCTAAATATAAGACATAGTTGACTTTAAAAAAAAAAGATTAAGGAAGTTAAATAAGTACTCTAATTATATTATATTTTGTGTATCGCTATATTATATACTACCTCTGGTTCTAAATATATGACAAAGCTTGTAGTGCAATTCGCACTACAAACTTTGTCCTGTATTTAGGACTGGAGGAAGTATCAGCTTATAAGTTCGGCGAAATAGTTTAGAGAAAAAATGACAAATATAAATATTTTAAAGTAATTTAATTAGCTTTCTTAATTTCTCTAACAAAAGTCAACTCTATGTAACCTTTGGTTTTAATGATAAGACCTAATTGCTTTTTTCAAGAAAGATTAAATAAGTTAAATAAATTACTTAATCATTTCATATGTTGTGTATTTCTTAGATTATATATTAGTTTATTAGTCAAACTAATTAGTTTGAAGGAAAAAAAAAATTAATTAGTTTCTTTAATCTCTCAAAAAAAAGTTAACTATATCTTATAATTAAGATCAGAGAGAATAAATGGAAAAAAAAAAAGGAAAGATGAAAAAGAAACCTGCCCATGCTGAGTAATCAAAGAAGAGAAAGAACATCTTGGGTGAAAAGGACAGTGATCAAAAGTGCATAATAACTCTTCAAGTTTGGAATAATACGATCTTTCTCATTCATTCCCTAATCATAATTATTATTAAATACTAATATATATGAATATTAGTTAAAGTGAGCTCTATAGGTTAGCTTAATTTATATGACTAGCTTAGTGAACATGCAATCTTAATTATAATTAAAGTTGTCATTAATCCTTAACATGTAAGTAAGATAGATCGATCACCATGTTTTTCACTGTTCAAATTTCCTTTTACATACGTGTGTCTTGAAAGGAGTCTCACGCAATGCATGGAGTTTTAAAAAATATGAGTTGTCTTATTCAAAACTCTCAAAAGAAAGCCGTTTGTTTCACAGACACACCATTTAAAAAAAAAAAAAAAATCAGACATGTTTCGTGTTTTAATGAGGTGGGTTAATATGTAATTTTGACTTTGCAGGCACATTTGCTTGTTTACTGCAGAAAGTGATACATTGTTCCTGTGTTCATAGGAGTGTAACTTGGTATGGGTTTTAAAGCGATAATTTTTTCCAGCTGAAGAATATTATTATTTTATTTATATTTTTACCAAATTCACATAATTGTGAATTAAATATCTTATTTTTCCTGAATTTAATTAATGTTTTGAGAAAAAGACAAATAAATATCGTTTCAATTCACAAAAGGGTTAAGGTACAAATTTGCCCTCAAAGTTTTCACGGAAAGTTTTTTCAGATTTAATATCACATTGAAAGTTTAAAAAAACTTAGTAATGTTGTCATATACCATTAGAAAACTAACGTTAACCATTAAAAAATTGATGTTGATCGTTAACTTTTTAACGGAAAGGGAAAAAATTGCTCCATTTCTAGAGTAATATGGCTTCTTAACGAAAAATTTCTGGGACAAATTTACATTTGAACCCTTCCAAAAACCCCAAAAAATATGATAACACATTAAAATGACAGAGAGGGGATTGGGGGAAGTATGAGTTTTTAAAGTGTTAATGATTTTACAATAATACCCCTTATTTTTTAAAATAAAAATAGTGGCATTTTTTTAGAATAGTGGCATTTTTTTTATTTAAAAAATTGAGAGACATTATTGTAAAATCACCAACACTTCAAAAACTCATGTTCTCCTTGATCACTTCTGTATCATTTCAATGTGTTATCAAATTTTTAGGATTTTGAGAATTCAATTCATATTTATTTACCTTTTTTTTTGGGTTTGTTTTGGAGAAAACGGAAGGATTTTTTTTTTTAAACAAAAAAATTCAGAATACAAGGATAACATCATGGCCGGAGGCAAATGCTTGACGGGATGGTTCCGAACCTGTACCAGCCTGTAACATGAAAACCAATCACTTTCATCCACGTAGGCTACTTAAGACGCACGTTAGAGATCCTGCCTCTCACATATCAAGCCTAGACATGTGGACCCAAATGTCCTCTCTGCCCTCGACCATTTGTTTTCGCTCATCACTCTTAGCGGTTTCTCTCACACGGACAATCCTCCTTTTCCGTCTCTTAACGTCCCTAACTAACGTCGTTAACCTCCTTCCCCATATAAATACCTCCCTCCTTCACTTTCGTCGTCTCTTTATACTCCGTTCTTCGACCCTTACCGGCAAAACCCGCCACTATATTCCATTTTGTAATTTGTACATTTTCTCGATGAGTCATTCTGTTTCTTTTAGATTTTCACGGTAGAGTTTGGCGTTTTGGCACTTTGTTAGGTAAGGTTCTTCCATGTGAAGAGTCTATCATTTTTTCTAAGGAGGAATTTCATCGGCGACGTTCGGAGATTTTGATCGTTAACGCACTTGAGAGGTCAGTGTAATGAGTTGCTCTTGGACGGTTCTGCCCTGTAACGCTAGCTCTGTAGCTGTGAAAAAAAGGCCAAGTTAAATTCACAAACTCAAACCGCCATTTGTTTAGTTTCTTTTAGAGCTGATTCCTGCAATCGTAGTTCATAAAAGGTGAGTTTAGCTTTTAAATCTAATTTATCTTTTCCTTTTGCTTTAATCTTTATTTCTGTGATTTGTTTGCATAATCATTAATTCAAATGCGTTTCAGATCCTAAACGATTTGTTTACATTTAAAGTGATTTCGCATTTAGTTAGATTGATAATAACGCTTGCTCTCTCTCTCTCTCTCTCTCACACACACACACCCACACTCACTCATCTTTGCTGTTTGTTTTTTTCTTGAATGATACATAGCTCCTTTGCTGGTGGCTATAAAGGACGATGACGATGATAAAAGATGAACGTGTGCTGTAAATAGTGAGGTTGAAGCATCGGGAGAAAAAGCAATCTGAAATCAGAAGACGGAAACACTTACTTGACTCTGCGTGTGTCTGTGCTGAGTCTCAGAGGGACAAAGAACAATAAGCAGTTGAGGTTTGCTTGGTAAGTCGTTTTCGAATAATAATGGCAGTATTAAATCCTACTTTTCAGTAAAGCAAATATCGGTGTGGAAGTCCTTCCCTCTTCCACATTCTAATGTGCATGTTTCTTTGCCTCATCTCACACTGCTTTCATCCTCCGACAAACTTTGATTCCGATCGCAAACGCATCTTGATTTTTCTGAATCCCAAAAACACAAACACATACTACTAATAGTAGCTCTTTTTTTTTTTTTTTTTTGAAAAAAAAAGAATGAAAAAAATTAATCAAATAAGCAGCACAGTTTCTCTATCAAGGTCAGTGGGTCGCTTTTGGGCTTCTCGGTGACCGAGGAGTGATGTGATATATACAAAAGATAAAGAAAGAACGAGAGAGGTTTGTGTATTTTACTGGGATTTTTGGATGAGAGCACAAGGGATGTGTCAGAACCTTATGCCTGGGACACTTTAATTTTTAATTTCAATTTAAGCATATTATTATTTTTATTATTATATCACGTATAAAGCAAATCGTTGTACGAATTATTTCATATCGTGCAAAATTTAAAATCTACTACAACACTGCAGAAATTCACGATTTCAGAGACAAATGCAAGTTTTCTTCTGATTAAACAAATGCACATGGCCGTAGTGTGCTTGGTGGAAGGACCGCGTTGAAGAATCCTTCTCTTGTATTGTTTCTTTCTGCTTTTGATTGTTGACACGTTTTCCTTCTTTTGGGTTTTTGGAGACGGCTTTCGTTCTACTCTGATCCCGAGCTTATTGAAGATTGCTTTTCCTTTTTCTCTCTAGCTAGGACCATTTTGTTTCCCGTGAAGATAATAGATTAGAACTATTCTTTCTTTCTAGTTGCGTTCTAACTTCTTGTATCAGGGTCATAACTCATCTTTATTTCGCTGCTTTCTTTACCAGCCTAACTATTGCTATTAATTACCGCAAATAGGCATTACCTATTCACCTATCACTGTTTTATTCAATGAAAGTGACTACCTCCACCTATCAATGTTGTCCTGAATGAATAGGATGTACAAATTGTTCTATAGCCCATTCAAAGCTAATGCTACAGCTCTGCAAAGTGCCACCCCCACAATTTTTAAACAGAGAATATAGTAATTCTCTAGACCGTTACAATGAACCATAAATGCTTGTTTTTGTGCAGGAAGAAGAAAAAAAGGTTGCGAAAGTAAAGATGTTTACATGCATAGCGTGTACAAAGCAATTGGCGGAGGAGAGGGAAATTGAAGGAGGAGCCCGTGAGAGTGGCACGCCGAGTGCAAAAGAAGCCGTCAAAAGCCTGACGACGCAGGTTCTTAATCCCACCTTCTCCTTTTTTCTCCTTCAGCCACAATCTTTGCTTTTGCAGCTTCTTTTTCCTTCTTGGTGAAAACAAACAAAATCATAACCCCATTAGGGTCCTGATATGGTGGGGACCACCCTTGAATCTTTTTCGTCCACGTATTACCTATTTACGGCCTGAATTAATCTACCACACGGATCCACTCGTAATTAGGCAAACATTGTTTTTGTTTTGGAGGAATGACGCAATTCTATTTTGGTCCCATCTGCTGCTCTTGGCGGATGGTCCATTCCCATCTATATGTCTATATATTGGTTTTTATTTATGAGCGTGTGGTGCCAAGTTGCTGTAACCTGACGTGCGAACTAATCAGCCCCGTCAAGTGGCTTATTCTTTTTCAAGTTAAAACCAATAAGCCATTTACAACTTGACCTGGGAAGAGCAAATTGCCCCGAATCAGATTTAAGATATCGGGTAGAATCTGAAGATATTGGCGGATTTAAGATTATTATAATTCTAATCTAATGTCCGGTATCTTTTACTGCCAAACGTGCCTAATTTTAACAACTGGCAAATATATTAACAATTACTTCACTATTAGTATGCATATAATTACTACATCCTGAACACATCTTTTCCATTCCCTTCTTTCTCATAAATGAATTTGAATAGCATGTCTTGGTCAAATCTTCTTAAATGCAATAGAGGATGCAGCTGGATCAATGTTGAGAAATGATGCCTGGTTCTGAAGGGCATATCATAGTCCTATCCCCTGTGGCGTCCTTCGGTCCTTGAATTCTTGTCCACCGATTGTATTCAAAAGTTTGCCATTGCAATCTGTTAATGAAAAAGAAATTTATACCAGTGACATCCTTGGATTTTGTAACAAAAATGTTTTTGACACTATTTCTTTGACAATTTTTGACATTATTTTAGTGCACTATTTTCAGACCACTAAACGTTAGTATCTCTTTCTCTTCCGACATCTGCATATTAATTACATTAATCAATTTTATGTGCAACTATAAGCTTGACACAAGGCTTAACGAGACCACACATCTAGTTTGAAATATAAAAACCGACGTATGTTTGGAGGAACTTCTAGATGCTTATCCCAACTGTAAAAAATCAAAGGTCCCTGAGATGCATATAAATATTGACAAGTATTTATTGGATTGTAATTAGTTAAGGGTCCTACTATTAGGAATGGCCCTTTATTGGACTGCTTAGTTTATTTCAGCGTATTTATGAGACTCGTATAATAGACTTGACATTCAGGGATGTTGCCATCCACTTCTATTCTCCAGCTGAGTACATCCTCCAGCAGTCCAGCTGTAAAGGTGTTGCGTGATGCTTTGAAAATGACCTAAGCTTGAAACCTTGAACTCCATCCGGTTTCCTTCTGATTTACTTTTTAATACATTTATCAGAAGTTCCAGATTTGGTTTCCCCACTCCGCATTGTGTGCCATTTAACACACACTTCTCTGCTGTTATGTTCTGTTGTCATTCAAGGAGGACATCTCTGAACAATTATTTAGCTTATTTCATTCTCAGTTTTTCTTTTTCTTTTTCTTTCCTTTTGTTTTTTTTTAATTTAAATTTTTTAATTATCCTTGTTTCCTTTCAAATCAACATGGTGCTTCTAGTAGCGGGAATTTAGCCGCATGCCTGCATGATTTGTTTAGTTTTAATTTTATGGCGAGGAGAAAAACAGTTGACTGTCCTCTTTTCGGTTACTGCGCTCTGTGTGTTTTGGAAACTTTCCGAGGCTAAAGCTTGAAGCAACAAGTGGGATAGAACCCACACCTTCTCACTAATAAAGATGAGTTTTATGCTACTAGGTCATAAAGCTACTGGCTATTTTGGAAGCCCTTAACATCTTAATGGGATATAGGAAAAGATTCTTAAACAGTCTCCAGTCACTCTCCACGTCCAATTTACTTAGACACAGAATTTATGTGGCTATCCTATACTCTCAATCTCCATGAGAATGAAATTCTTTCAGTTGAAGTTAGTGGGTATGTAAAGGTGTTAGGCCAAATGAACCTAAAAGAAGTTTTCTGATACGATAATGCTTTATAATGTCTTTTCTTTTGTAATTATATACATGTTGAACAGAAGTGACTTCATTTGCGCCCACTTTTACTTGATATTCAATATAATCATTTCTTCTGTTATTTCTAACGCGATTAGAGCTTCTAATACATAATAGCTATGGCTCAATTATGTATGTGCAGATAAAGGATATGGCCCTCAAGTTTTCAGGTGCATATAAGCAATGCAAACCGTGCTCTGGATCCAATAGTTATAAGAAAGGGCAGAGACCTTATCCAGATTTTGATACCATCTCTGAAGGAGTTCCATACCCTGATATAGGAGGGGCAAGCTCAAGTTCAACCCCTGCATGGGACTTTATCGGCACCCATTACCCGGCTGGAAGATCTGACCAGAGATTTGTTGGTGACCAAACCCCAAGAGGACGTAAATCGGCATCAGTCTGTGATGTGGTTTTGGAAAAAGAGGATGAGCCCAAGGAGTGGATGGCACAGGTGGAGCCAGGGGTTCACATTACATTTGTGTCTCTTCCTAATGGGGGAAATGATCTCAAAAGAATTCGCTTCAGGTATAACTACAAACAATTTATGTAGCGTCTGCCTTAGTTTTCAATCACTGACCCCTAACCAAGCCATCAAAATTATAATGCTATAAAGATGTTCAACTGCTGACCTCCCTGTACATCGACGTTCATTTTTGCAGTTAATGTTGTTAAGATTGCTTAGGATTTTTACTCTCTGGATTAATACACCAAGCATTTTGCATTTAAAGTTTTAAACCCGTGTAATCTGACGTTTCTTGAACCTTCTGACGGACGTGTCCCATGTTTTCGCATAGCATATGTTGGGCGTTGCCCCTTGACACTGCCTCATTTGTAATGCATTCTATCTTCCAGCTCTAATTTTGAAAAATGTGTACCAATAGAGCCTTAATCTTCAAAATGTATCAGAATTTAGTTATTAAAGTCATAAGCACGATGTTGAAGCAACAGGCTGACAATAGTGAGCATTTGACTTCGCAGCCGAGAGATGTTCGATAAATGGCAAGCTCAAAGATGGTGGGGTGAGAATTACGATCGAATCATGGAGCTCTATAATGTGCAGAGATTCAATCGACAAATCAACACTCCTACGAGATCTGAAGACGAGGTAAACTAAAACATTGCACCAGGCGTTATGTTTCATCACCCAAAATATGATGTTGGATAACAGATTATCTCAGATGTTTCTACTAACATGATCATCTTCAAACAGCAAAGAGATTCTTCCTACTCGAGACTGGGATCTGCAAGAGACAGCCCCATGTGCTCATCATTAAACAAAGAATGGACGCAAAGGAACTATCCTAAAACTCCAGGAAACAGAGGGCACCATCCATATGAACTTTCCGATCAAGGTGGAGGATCCCATTTCCAAGGAGGGTCATCGTTTGAAGCATCACGTACAACAACCTCTTCTAGAGATGAACCTTCTATTAGCAATGGCAGTGACATGGAGGCAGAATGGGTAGAACAAGATGAACCTGGAGTTTACATTACAATCAGACAGTTAACGGACGGCACAAGGGAGCTCCGACGTGTCAGATTCAGGTAATTCAATATATTCCTCACATTCTGTTTCTTTCATCTCTGTAACTATAAGTGATTCTAGGATTAGGAATATTTTCATTATTATTGATGGTTTATCAATTGATGGTGAAGTCGCGAAAGATTCGGAGAGGTACATGCCAAGAATTGGTGGGAGGAGAACAGAGAAAGAATACAAGCTCAATACCTTTAAAGCCTACGAAAAAAGGTCGGATCCTCAATTTTGTTTTCCCGTTTTCCAGACTGTGAAATTGAGTTTCCACTGTATTTGATAGAGCATGATGATTGCATCAGGCCTCCCTCTGTCTCTATTTTTCCTGCTGGCATCGCTTCATCAAAATATAATGGCATCAATTATTACCATCTGTTCAAAAATTTACCTGAATCCACAACTGTGCCTCAGACTGTTTAGCTGTATATATATAGTTCATCACATGCATAACTCAACGTCTTTCCTCACCAGAGTATCAATGTCCGCATTTCAAGTGAAAGCTTCACATTCTATTGATCACACCATCACCACAAAAAGCGCTGTCATATTAAATTATTAATTAATAAATTTTCTTATAACTTTTTCTGAAATATTTTTTCCTCCATAGATTTTTTACTCCATTGAGCGCCTTGCCACATTCGAACTCTTGTTTTTTCGGATCTAGCGATGCCCATCATGAATATCTACTAGCTCATATCCCAAATATAAGACTACTAAAAAGTTTATTTTAATATTTGAATGTAGGATCTTAATCTTTGTCTCATTTATTATTATTTTTAAATTACCCTCATTAATTTCTGCTTGGTTTTCCCTTTCAATGCCTATAAAGTATAAATAGAATAAAATGTTGCTCAGAAATATCATTTAAATTTTTCAAAAATTCAAATTCTGACCAGTTCCCAGATCTAAACCCATTTTTGAACCGATTCCCCACTTTACCCCCAATACCAAGACTGGATTGGATGTTCCAGTCCGGTTTTTTAAACATTGTTTTTTGACTACTGCTCCTGCCTATAATTCTTCGCCATTTTTAAAAAGCTATTTCACGTGGATAAACGTTTTTTTTTTTTTCATAACGAGGCTGAATCAACGCAACACATATTTCAAGACCTTAAAACTACGATTAAAACTGAAGAATCTTGCGAAGAAAACTTAATAATTTGAGGATGCAAAAATGGATTAAATTACAACCCAACTACTTCCCACAATAATTACAAGATCGACTAATTTGGAAATAATTTAAGGAAATAGATTAAATTATGTTTATTAACGATTTAAATGAAAGCATTCGGAGAAATATGATTTGAATGAATTAAACTGGAACGATTCACGCGAAAATTGATAAAGGCAAGAAAAGATGAGCATTTCGAAAAAGGACACTTAAATGTAGGAATGGAAGCATACAAAGAGAGTGTTATAACATGAAATTAAGGAACAGAACACCGCGTATGAATGAGAAAGCTTTATTCGGAAAATACCAAGAGGTTTAAAAAGCAACAGCAGAGTCGAATCTCAGGGGATATATATATCCATCCCAACAAGGATATCGGAAGGTTACATGTATGTTAAAACTTACGGAACACACAGATGGGCATAACTCATGCCGCCGATTATATTTATGAACCATCGGGCTCAACTCTTATCACCCAGCAACTTTTCTTGAGTAAGCTCTTGCAGCTGGAATATGTTGGGTAGGCCTGAGCAGGAAGTTTCGAGATTCACTAATCCAATGCCCTCCGGCTTTCATTGGAGGTGCACCCATTGATTGTCTTCGAGCACTAACTGCCATATTTGCCAACTTATCGGCAGTTTCTGATACCCCACGTACACTACCAGTCCTTCCCTTGTTCATAGAAGCTGCCAACCAACATTTCCTCATTAGTTATCAATTGCAGGAAAACCGCTTAATAGCTTTGATAGACTCAGTTCTATAGCCCAAATAAAACCAAATTACTGAAGCAACTTGTAAGCATATTTCTGAATTACAAAAGCTGAATATCCAAAAATCTAACAAGCTTAGGCTTACTTGGGCTATCCTTTCCAGGTGGTCGATATTTTTGTTGTTTGGTAGTCTTCATGGACTTGTCCATCTTATTTCCATCCTACAAGAGCATTGCAGAAATATTGTCAGCACCAGTAAAAGAATGTGAGATAAGTCTGTTGTGGCTAGATTAAAGATACTTCAATACAGTAAGAAAGAAGAAATGGGACACAGGGAAAAATTGTCAGCAAAGGTAGATGTGGCAGAAGATTTGGCAAGCGGATCGCAGAATACAGACGAAACATCTATTGGTTGATACAGAAACCAGAAAAAACAACTGACCTCATTTGCCATATCCAGCTTCCGATGTACACCTGTAATAACATTCACAACATAAGAACCTTGTCGTACAGCCATGTACACCAGGAACAAAAGAAATCCACTCAACATAGCCTAGCATAGTGTTAGGTTCAACAGTGGAGAGGGGAGGGGGGCAAGGGATTTTAATGATCTTTCCAAAACACCTTCAAAATTGGAGGGGACGGGAGGTGGAAATTCTATCGCTCTCCCTCCATTTTGTTTCTGACCAGACAAGGGGAGGATCCCTGTTTTATTTAAAGCAAAAAAGGAGTGGAGAAAAATCACCCCCCCTACCCTCCAACCAAACAGACCGTAAATGTAAAAGGGCTCTGGTGTTGGTCATTTTTCATCCTCAAGGCATACAAGTGGTGATTTAGACAAAATGTAAGCATCTTAGCTTAAAGAAAACAAAGCACCTGTAGCTAATGAAGGATGTAGCTTTGGGGAGGAATGGTTATTTGTGAGCTTTGAATTGGACAAAGTGCAAGAATATCTCTTAACCCCTTGCCGATCCAGAGATCCCCTTGTTCCAGCTGCAACAACAGAAATTATTAGTACGCCCAGAATTACACCATTACAAACTGAACCAAAATAAAAATACATACCAGACGGAGGCGTCCTAGCCACTGCTTTGGTGCGAAGGGATGGAGGAACGTAAAAGCAACTCTGCAACAAACAAAAAGCTATGAATAAAACAAACTAACAAAAAGCAGCTGCATAACATATTCCCATTGGGACACGAGTAGACATTATAAAAGCCATCTAGAAAAAAACAGTTTATGGAGAACCTGAAAGAAAGGATGTTGGAGGGCCTCAGCAGCTGTTGGCCTCTTGCAGGGATCCCATGAACAAAGTGACTACATGGATAGCAAATGCAGGCCAACGAAGTACAATCTATTAGTAGGAAAGTAGAGGACAAGACCGAAACAACATTGAAAAAAGCTACTTACTGTAATAAGGCTGATTGCATCAACACTAACAGATGGGATCAGGGTAGAAAGATGTACACCAGGAAGCTGAAATTTTCAATTTTCGCTATTCAGTGAGTCACTCCTTATCCAAAGATATAAAATAGGAGTAGAAAATATCCAACAAAATTCAATTCCCAAGTTTAGACAAGTCGCACTAAACATAATTTAAAATTCAACAAAAGTACCAAATTCCTAATTGCCAGAACCAGGGGAAGGCTAACCTGAGGGAACTGATAGTTAATATCCCTTGCTAGTTTAAGTCCATCAGTCCAGGATTCAATGGTTGGGCTGCCTATCACACCACATATTTTGTAGATCTCATCTGCCTCACTGCACGTAACGCCAGGGAAAGAAAAAGTTCATTTCCAAAACCATGAACTTGTAGAAGTATACTATGGTTCCTTCTTGTTCAACAATGACACAGGCAACAACTCATCAATTGGTAAGTTAGGGAGTAAGGAAACAGAAAGAAGAGACATACTTGATCCCTGGGAAAAGAGGGCGGAGTGTGAACAGTTCAGCCATTATAGCACCCATTGCCCACATGTCTAAAATCAGAAAATGTAAATAAATAAATAACATAGTTTTGCGCAAGTCATGTGGCGTGACTCACAGTAAAAGATTACTCATTTACACAAATGATATTATTCCATGTTAAATCACTCACCAACTTTAGAGGTATACAAGTAAGACTGAAGCAGCACTTCAGGTGCACGATACCTAACCAAAGATAGTAATACAATTCATTATATGCCTAACCCATGTAGTGATCGAGATAGGTTAATTATAAATTGAAAAAACCTACCACCGTGTGGAGACATATTCAGTGTAGGGTGGTTGGGAACTGATCTCACGAGCAAGACCAAAATCAGCAATCTTTATGATATCCTTGGAGACCAGCAAATTTTCTGCAAGTAATAACGTACTCCATGTCAAAAACAGAAATTGTGCATAAGATCAGGAATCTCATCAACCTATGCCCTACAACAAGGCAAATTTGACAGTTTAACAAGCCAAATTTACCTCAGAAATAAAAAAAAAAACAAACGATCAGGGATGATTAATGAGGAGAGAAGTAACCATTCACATTTATTAATTTGCTTGCTTGTCAATGATAATAAGTTTTTCATTGAAAATTACAATATATTCTACCAAAACTAATGATAATTAATTACCCGGCTTCAGGTCACGATGGAAGTATCCACGCTGGTGCATGTATGCAAGACCTTGGAAAACTTGAAAACACCAATTTCTAACTTCACTTTCAGTAAACATTTTTTCCCTGTCTTTCATGAGTTGGTACAGATTGCATTCCTACATCACCCCAAATGCCATAGGTCACTTATTATCATCCTAACATCAACTTCACATAACGCCATAGGAAATTGCAACCTACCATGTACTCAAAAACAAAGTACAGAATGTCATTTTCTCGAATAACTTCCTTTAGCTTGACAATATTTGGATGATTCATTCTCCGTAATGACTGCAAAAAGAGGAATTTATAAAATTACATGTAGAAACATTATATTACAAATGAAACTTCAGAATCAGCAAGATTTCATACTTTGACTTCTCTCAGGTTTACACACTCCTCCCAAGAGTAATATTTCTTCTTCATTTTCTTGATAGCGACCTGCATTTTACATCAGAAGATAGAAGGGACGAAAAACACAATCAGAATTTGTATTGGCATTGGGAAATGCACGTTCATCAAGCAAGGTAAACCAATTGCCAAGAAAAGCTACACTCACAACTTCACCAGTTTGCTTATTAAGAGCTCTCCAAACACTCCCAAATGTTCCATCACCGACTTCCTTGATTAACTTGTACCTGTGTTCAATAAGCTAAGTTTAAAAAGGAATCTTGCTTCAAGAATAAATAATATACGGGGAAAATTCACAATTTCTCCGACAAATATTCACCTCTCCATTGTTCCGTGGAACACAAAGTAGCTCTTTCTTTATTCAACAAAGGTAAATAGACACACAAAGATGGGTTGCATTTATCACTTGCAGATGACACTCACAAAGGGACAATAGAATGTTAATATATGTCTGCTGGTCCAGCAAGCTCCACCATCAATTTTCTGTCATGACATAAGATGGCACGAAAACAGAAACTTTGTGATGGACAAGCAGCACAGCCTTATTGAATGATACATCCACGACTTTGTAATGGTAGGAGGAGGTGGTAGTAAAGAACAAGACTGAGAGCATACTGATGCTTGCAAGGTTGAACAATGATTGTTGATCAAAACCACATCATTAGTCTCAAGCCAAAGTTCCCAATGCACAAAACTTCGAGATTTTAAAGATAGCTACTCCTAAACTACATACGAAGTGTTTCAGAACCTTCAGGTAGCTGATGTCTTGTCACTACCAGTACCATGCAAGAAGCAACAAAACAATTACTAATAGCTACAATTCAATGCAATTGCTTATCCAATGCTCAAGATGCAGACAGCATCTGATATTCAGTCACAAGTATACGTGCTTCAGCCCTACAAAAAAAATAGAGGGAAAAGAAAAGGGAAATTAGAATTCAATTTTAATTAAAAAATTCAGCAGAGAAGGATTTATAAGTTATGCTATAGCTCTCTTACCCCAGAAGACAACTTATGTGAAGTTTCCGGTTTATGATCAGTCAGCAATGCACTGTCCAAAGAACTTACTAATAAAAAATACCGATCACATTGATTTAAGCCAAAAATAGAAGCAGAGTAAATTCTTACTTGCACAAGTGCATAAAGGATGCAGCACCAGTCTCAGAAGAAGCTAACATTACGTACAATGTGCTGATCATTAATAAGGAGAACACTAGGTGTAATTAACAAAGGAAACGAGAAGAAAATCTCCAAGGATGAAGAACCGCCAATCAAGCCCTTTTTGGAAAGAAAACAACCGATACTGGTAGCATATGGGCCTGAAACAATTTCCCTCCATATCTCAAGAATAAAAACAAGAAAATTTAGATTTGAAGCCAGGGCACCCTGCAATTGAAGCAAACAAGCAAAGCTCAGATTTAAATAAATAATAATAATAACTGTATAGGTCCAATTACTCTTTTATACTACATACAACTAAATAAACAAATATCCTAACAAAATTCTGACATGAAAGGAAGTGACGTAAATTTAAATACAAGCAAAAGCAGTGATTCAACAGAGCAAGCAGCATTTATGCACAAGATTAAGAATTTACCAGAGCTTAAATTTTATTCAACAACAACAACAACTAGCCGCCTATCAACCCGATATATCAATTAAAAACAAAATCTAAAATGGACTTATGTTCATGAAATATCTAAAATACCTCCAAAATACAACAATCTCAAACCAATTTCGTCAATTAATATTTCAAGGTCTCAATTCCAGAGCTATCACAGAATAACTCAAGTGTCATCTAAGGCAACTATATGATCGGCATCTAAGTCATTTACAAGGTTTAACAAATAACTAATTATCCATGACTAAGATGCATGATAAAAAAGAACCAACAGACTGGTCAGAACTCAGAACGTTAGTTTGAGGTCAAATGTCATAAGGAGACTGATCAAAATAGGGTCACAGGGACCTCACAGGGTATAATCAAAGATAATCCTCGAGGAGCTATTCACCATGGAAGCCGCACGTGTCAAGGAACTAGGTAGTATTGTCAATTATACAGAGCAAAAAGTTATCGGTCCGTTAAATTAGAAATCAGTAGAACATTGGAATGTGGCTGAATATTATCCAGAGGATAAGTAATCGAATTGCATGTAAGCAATGCACTTTCACCGGCGAAGTAGCAGGATTAAAAGCATTCCAAGTAAACCGGTAAGAAACTATATGACGACAACCATACACTGATTACATCAAACATTTAACTTTAAGAAAAATGGATTCGAAACAGCATCAGCAGATAATCCTTCCAATAGGATGAAACTAAGCTAAGCTAAAAATTAAATATAATTGGATAAAAGAAGAGGAACCCTAACAAATCTACAAAATCGGAAGCAAAACCTCAAACACAGGCCTTAAATGTCACAACAACAAATTTAACCTCGGGCGAAGCCCAATATAGAGCCAAATCAATAGTTAGATCCTCAAAATTAAGGTGTTCTGCAATACAATTATCGAATCTGCCAAACTTACCAAGCCTTCGCGTTCGATTACAGATTACACGACAACGAAAAATTACGCAAATTCAAACCGATTACAACAAAAAATCCAATGAATCCGAAACTGATCAGATCAGATCTGTACGGAAGACACAATGGAATCACATGGAGAGATATGAGAATACGAAGAAAGAAAATGCAACGGAGAAGAAGAAGAGAAAGGACCTTAATAGCAAGCGGCATAACCACCGTCTCCTAGGACGGGAAAAGGTGGAATCCAGAGCTTCCTCTCTGCGGGAGCAATCGAATTTGCCTTCCTTCTGGCTACCTATATTCTCTCTCCTTCTCTTTCTCTCTCTTCCTGCCGTCGTTGATCTTTATTCTCTCGTGCGGACCAAGAGAAATAGGAAGGCCCTTGTTTGCGAGCGACACATAAATTTACGGATTTACCATCACCATTCACCACCACGTGTTGACTGTTAACGCGCCGCGTGGTCATCCCGCATTTTTATAGCCACATCCCCTTCCATACGAGTTGCGAACTTGAGACCTCCTCACCGTCGATCCTTTACATCAACGTCGGTTAAACTGAAATAGTTAATAGTTATCATGAGTCATGACTGTAATTTTTTTTTTTTTAAATAGTTATCATGACCACTTTTTGTTTTTTGTTTTTTCAATTGACAGTCTATATTACATGTAAGAAAGAAACAATTTTTATTCCAGATTTACGAATTTTGAGAATTCAAAATGATTTAATTACAGTAAAAATTTTAGAGACTAGTTTGAAATTAAATTTTGTAGCAAAAGTTAACTAAATATTGTAAATTTGCTAGAATTTTATACCATAAATAAATTTGTGAATTATACAATTTGTTCAAATACTATTACTTTTGTGCTTGTCGTTGTAAAGTATGAAGACATGATATTTGTTTTTCTAAAAAAATCGTAATATATAATAACCTATTCTAAAATAAACCCACCATTTTATGGAACATTGTTGGGGTTGCGTCCCATGATAATTTTCTCAGAGAAAACGTCATTCTCTGAACTATATCAATATCATGATGAAAAATGATCATAATGTTTTGCCGACTTTTTATCATCAATGTTATCATGGCTTTTCATTTTGAATATGATGGCATGATACGACATCTTTACATCATAATTCAAATTTGATTGAGGGACTCTCCTTAAAATTTTGAGAAAAAGAACTTTGAAATTACTCTAAATTAAATTTATTACTAAGAATTGATCGAGGAAAGACGAAATTAGATAAGCAATTCACAAACTCATTTTTTTGGAAATAACTGATTTGAAATTATGCAATTTCAAAGTTTTTCCCCTAGAATTTTAAACACCATGATTTGGGGTTTAAAAAAATAAAAAAGATTGGGCATCTCAACGGGAAAAAATAGTGATAAGTTATATTATTATATTAAATATGTTAGATGGCCAATGTTGACCAGCGTGTTGGGCTGGCTGGAAAAAGTTAAAAAGTTAGCTGGGAGTGGCTTTAGTTAGGTTGAGAGGTATAATGCAAATAGAAGGATTTGGGTGTTGGATCTTATGATGATGACATTTAATAATTTATTTTCTGAGCATTCATGCCAGAGAGAAGTGATGAGGCAAAAGGGCGTTAGGTGGAATAAGTAGTGACAAAGATTCAGAGGCCGTGGCGGACAATCTAAGCAATAGAAGAGTAGTCCCCCTATGCTTGATTTCACTTTCACTCCAAGATTTTGAATGGCCTTCAAAAATCAAAAGGGCTCTTTGGTAGATAGTACTGTTTTAAAAAAAAAACCAATTTAAACACATTTATTTGCTCACACAAACATATCAACGTTAAACTCGAATCTGAAACCTTATCCAAACATGACGGATGGTGTTGCCGCTAGGACAACTAGCCATTGACATATGGTATTGTTTCACTCTGATCACAGGACATGGACTTATTTGACCCTAGTAACTAATGGAGTGCAGTCAAAACTCAGAACAAGAGTTTGTCTCAGACCCTCAAGATTGTAAATAACCAAGTGCAGGTAGCAAACTAGTCACAAATTCAAAAAGGATTCACATAGCTTCATAGACCGAAAATTGGAAGCCAAACCATACAAATATCGGGAATGGGCTTTGATTTGGCACCAAAGGAAAGCCAGAGGATGACTTGCCCGTCTATCATATATACAGTGGGAACATCTACAAGTTGTTGCGTGGTGTGCGGAAATTACACAGATGCATTGCTAAGATATCAATCATGGAACTCTGAGTGGAAAACTTGCACAGCTGTGGGGATGGTCATTCTGGCACAGGGATTCGACGGGTGACCGAGAGTCTGAATCCTCTTTACATGCAGAGTATTCACAACTCTCAAAGCTGGCTTTCCATGATAATATCCAGAGCTTTGCCTTTGACAGAGGAGCGGCGTGTCTTGGCGATAATCTTCAAAAAGAAGCACAGAATTTTTCATCCCGCTGTGCCACTACCAAAAAGGCCAAGTCCATAACAGATTCAAGAGCCAATACATGCTTTCCATTAACTGGGTGGAATTTTCTCAATATGCAGATACCAAAGGTCATTGTAACTGATATTTCCATCCAGCAGTTTACGGTTCAACATCCATTCTGCAGACACACTGAAGCAGGCTTTGGCCTCACTAGGCAAAAAGCCATGTCATCCACTTTGACAGGCAATGTAAATGAAGGTGGTCAGGTAAATCTACCTAGATAGAGAAATCATCAAACAATCAGTACAACAGATAATATCTCAATATTTTGGAATAAAGACAGCATAATACAACTAAAATACAGTTTCACGTAAGTGTCAGTTAGAAGTTCAATAAATTTCATTGGAAGATAAAGGGATCAACTAACATTAGTCCATGTTGCAAGATACCCATCAGTTGAAAGCAACCAGCTTCCAGAATTTGATAGCATATCCAACTTCTCCCTTGTGGAATCAAATTTCACCAGTGCATCATCATAATCATCATCAAGATCATGGTTCCTCCTCCTTTTCTTCCTAGCCTTTCGTTTCTTCCTACTTTTATCTACTACCTGTTCATCTGATAATCCATCATCATCTAGCAATGCATATTTGTTAGAGCTGCGGAAACCAATATGATTATTCAAAAAGACAGACTCCCATGATTCAGGAGTGTGGCATTCTTGTGACATTCTATAATAAAGAACCCAACATTGAAGTCCCAGACGCTTCATCACTTCTGAAGTTGACGTCTCACAAGCATTCTTAAAGAATGATATCAAGCTATTGGAGTTGCTTGGTATTGCAGACATCTTTGACACAATTTCCTTGACTCTTTCCTGTGAGTTTTGGGCATCTTCTTCACGCAAAAGACGAAAAAGTTGCCTTCCCTGGGTAATAATAGCATTTAACAGTAGTATCCCGTCAATCGATCCAGGAACCTCACTCTTTACAAGTACAATCTCAAATAAACTAGAGAGGCCATTGAAATGTTTAGATTCCATTATTGGGTGAAGACATCGACGAAGCAGTTTCAAAAAGCTGAATAAATCCTGCTCTTCAAGAGTTATAAGAAGGCGGTGACACAAAGAAGAAAATGGCTGCTCTGTGAGGAATTCACCTATAACTTCCCATATATCTCCTGCATCCTCTTCATACATTAAATCAATAAAATATTGCACAAAGAATTGCCTGTCAATGAAAAAAATATCACCATCTTTCACTGACTCCTTAAACTCATTGGATGACCAAAATTCAGGAACATTCTCCAGAAAATTTTCTACAGTTTGCGGAATGTCCAAATCAAGAAAATAATGAGGCTTTGTAGCAACTACTGCTGGTGATTGCCCATGTTTTCCCTTCCACTCCAACTCCTCCCAACAAATATCCCTATTTTTGAATGCAAATTGGGACAAGGCCTTTGCACCTTTTCCAAGCTCTAGTCCACCGCCAGAGGAATAATTGACAAACCATTGCAATGCACGCTTTGAATTACCTGCATTGCTCAAAATTTTGCACAATCAGGACTCACAATCACATACACACACAAACAAACAAACGGAAGGTAGCCCCTGCAGTTTCATAATCAAACTAGTCCAGCTATTAACAAAAAGCATAGATGAAACTCACCTTCAAAAAAAATTTCAAGTATGTGACTTCTCTTTGCTAAAATGGATCCCCCCATCTGTGGTTTCTTCTCAAACATCATGTGCAAAAGTTGAGAAGCTAAACCATGCTTCTGTGATTTAAGTAAATTCAGAAATAACTCGCACTGATGGCGAGGAGTGATGGAAGTCATTCCTGCAATGGTGTTACAAAGCCATAGTCGAGCTTCTGATCGACTACCTGACATAATCAACGACCAAATAGTAGATTCCAACTCATTCAAAAGGGATACTCTCAATTTCATTGAGTCATCACTATCCACATCTTCATCCCAGCTATGTTCCGACAAAAACAAATCAATCATCTTGCGGCTGGAGGAAGATAGTATTCTTCCTGCAAGAAACGAGTTCAGTTGTTAATATATATTAGTTTTAAAAAATTAAAACTACAATCAGAGTCAAGATTATCCCGAGAAAGAAAAAGGAACTCTGGCCCTGGTGATTTCAAGTGCACCAGAGAATATTTGCAATCACAAAATAGCACCCAAATTAATAATTTTCTTCTACTTCTAGTCGGTTGGACAGAAAAAATGGAGAAGACTTCCACATTCTGCGTATGCAAAAATCGTATCGAAAGAATATATATATACAGAAAATGGTAAAATGCCGCACCATGGAAGAGTTTCGAAGATTCATTATGCAGTCAAGGAAAAAAAACAAGAAACTAAAAGACAAACCATCAATTGAGATTATACTACGGAGGAATTTCGGATACTCTATTTACCGATTATGGCTCGAAAAAGTGAGGTATAATCGCGTTAATTTGGCATCAATGAAGTGAACGGAGAAGCTTGAAGAAGATATGGGAGATAACTCTAATTGCCCTAACACGACAGAAGAAGTCAGAAAGACGACGACATAAGGGGGGACGCTCCTCGTCTTTTTTTTTTTTTTTCTTCCATATTCCCTGTTAGTCTCATCTTGATTCAAAAGATAAGAGTAATAAAATGACTTTTTAAATTAATTAAACGGATATAATTTAAAAATAATAAAAGAAATCTAACTCGAAATTAATAAGTCAAGACTAGACTGCCATTAAATTTTTTTTTTTTTTGCCAACAATTTTTACTTGAATTACATGTTTTTCCCTGGTCTGAAACATAACTTGAATTTGGATGAATTAAAAATAGCTCGTGTGATCTGTGATGCAATGCAGGAATATTTAAATAAAAAAATGAGGATATACAATGAATTAAAGATTGAAAAATCTACATTACTTTTTTGCCAGATTAAAAATATATTATTCATATACACAGCGTATAATTTATAAAAATGAGATGATTATTGAAAGCATTTTCATGCGAGGATCCGTTTGTTACAAAGAAAGCTTGGGGAGAGAAATGAACTTTAGAGGAGGGAAAGGAAGATTTGAAAGATGAGGGAAATTGACTTGAGTTGTTTGGTAGGAAGAAAATGAAGATGTGGTAGTTGATAAAGAATTAGGAAATGTCTATTTTACCCTCAAAAGAAATTAATTCAAAATAATTTTTTTTTTTGCTAAAATATATTTTAAAAAAATATATTATTGTTAAGTTCGAACTTTTGAAGAAAAAAATTCGCCAAGTTTGAACTTCCCGCCAAAGATGACAGCTTTCCTTCCATTTTCGGATGGAAAGCATCTTCCTCAAATAGGGAAGATGAGTACTTCCAGTGAGTTGCTGACTGGACTTTCTTTCTAACAAACACCCAAAATCCATGGGAAGATTGAGATCTTCCCTTTTCCTCCCCAAGTTTTCTTTGTAACAAACGGGTCCTGAGTTATCCAAGAATATGATTAAATTGTCCATTTCCCCCAACCTTAATTCCCACGTTTTATTCGTCCAAAAAAAGTTATGATGTAATATTAACACAGGTATCATACATAAACTCGAAATTTAAAATAGGGATAGGATATTGTCACTATCAATCTTATGTCACTACCAAGTCAGTACCACTTTTTCACTGTTAGATCAGAATCTCAATAGGAGAGAGAAATGATAAAGGTAAATGAGGTTCTGATCTAACGGTGAAAAAGTGGTAGTGACATAAAATTAGTAGTGATATCCTATATCTTTAAAATAATCGTTGTTCCTCTCTAAATTTAAATCTAATAAAAATACTGGTTATAAACTCTATTACATAATTGTTCTTTTAAAATTTAAAAATATAACAATGATCTTCTAAAATCCCACCCAACAAAAAAAAAAAAAAAAGTCTCGAGCACAAATGAACTAAATGATAATCTTACCTCCTAGAGGAGGTTTGTAATGTCAATCGACTGATATTTCATAGAACAACGAAGTTTATTTTATTAGGTAAGCTTAGCTATATGTAAAAGGGTTAAATACCTAATTTACTATGGAAGTATTGATAAGGGGGGCACTTAGCACCCAAAAGTTTTTTTGGTACCAAATTTGCTCCGGAAGTATGAAAAAGGCACCAAATTTGTCTTGGAAGTATGAAAAAGGTACCAAATCTGCTCAAAACTAACGGAATGTCAAACAGACGTTTTCCACGTTGGGATTGTTTTTTTGGTACTAGTTTTTTCGGTCGATATTAATGCCACAAAAGCTTCCTTCCATGTTCATCGACTTCATCATCAACACTCCACGGCGACCTCCGAACTGGACTGTGCCAATGATAGATTCGGGATTTGCGATGGATGATGGCGGCTGGAAGAGGAGGAGATCGATGCTCTTCTGAATCGATCTCTGTGTACGCAGCTTCACTGTATCGCCAAAATTTCTCTCCCTCCTAGAATCACAGGGAAGCGGCTATAGGTGTCGATAAAACGCCTCCAGCCGCGGCCGATGCGCCACGAGGAACTACGATAGCACCCCTTTGATGACATTTTCGTGGAGTTCACTCTCGACAAAGACCAAGACTACTTCTAAGATTTCAGCCTCGTCGATGGCTACAACCTGCTCCCGATCTCCATCACCCTATTCAAAGGATTTGGAAAAGTTGGTCTATAGCTTCGATTGCTTCAATATGGCTTTGATCTGGTGGTTAGGTTTCATCAATTTTCAGATCTATACCATTTGCTCTCTTTTCCTTCTATGTTCTTTGTTTGTCAACTTCCTCTTTCTTCTTTGGCAATCTGATTTTTTAAAATTGATTATTGTACTTTGATTATTTTGATTTCATTCAAAATATATCTTTAAAGGGGACAGGGAGTGTTCTCGGTGAAGACAGGCAAGCACTTTTCTTTCGGTGGAAAATGAAATTTGGGTATGCCGTTTGTTTGTCGGGTTGTATGTCATATATTCATCTATCTATTCTCAGACCATTTGAATCTTCTCTTGTTCTTTGGCAATCTGATGAATTTGGGATGTTTTTATTTGTTCTGTGTTGTTTATTCATTTGTGATGAATCTCAAACCCAGATTTTCAGGAGAATTATTAGGAACGGGTCTCAGGGTTTGGGTTTTTTTTTTTTTTTTTTCCCCGGTTGATTGTTGACGGATGATGAGGTGAAGAGGTTCTTGCCATACTAATATTTTTTTTTTCATTGATTGTTAGGTGTTGGTGATTCTTGTTATATTGTTCATTATGTGGTTGTGGTTGTGATTTGCAATGTCTGGAGGGAACCGGTTACAATGTCGGAAAATCTAGTGGTGTTGCTTTGATGAGAATGAGATTGATATCGGATAGAAGGAGACTGGAGCTTGACTCTGCTTGTGTACCCAGAGAGAAAGCAAGAGGGAGGAGAGAGAGATGAATGATCTGGCATATGACTCACACTCCACTATGTTTATTTCCTAGTCATGTGGCATTTTAACGACCTACATGGACCTTCCGTCAGTTTTGGGCAAATTAATTTTCTACATTTTCTATACTTTCAGGGCAAATTTGGTACCAAAAAAACTTCCGGGTGCTGAGTATCCCCTTATCAATACTTCTATGGCAAATTAGGTATTTAACCCTATGTAAAATTTGTTAATCAAATCACACAAGCATTAGCTTCAATATATACACGATCGTATGAAACAGTGTTCTCGCATAATCTGTTTTTTTATATCTTGAACAATACCAAAATTAAAGTCGGTAATTAAATATCAGTGGCTGGTAAAATTGGCCGCAGAATATTGAGATTTTGATATTAATATTTCGCGTTCAACCACTTATTTTTAAGGGTAAATGAATAAAAATGTATATGTGATTTACTCCAATGAGCATCCAATATCAAATGTTTTTTTATGTGCAAAACCGCACACATGGTTATAAATTAAGTGTAAAAATACCGTTTAATCATTAAGTTTGACTTTAATTGCTAAATTTGACTTTTTTGGCTGACTAAATGATGACGTGACTTTCAAAAGTACAGAAATATACATGTGGTTTGACAAAAAGAGCACCTATCGCCAAGTTTTTTTTTTTTAATTTAATTTTATTTCAATTAAAGGAAAATTATTATTTCTCTAGGTATAATTCTTGGAAATCCAAATTTTTTATGTCCATAATTTTTTTAAATCCTTATTAAATTTTCTAATTAATAATTAATAAATGAGTATTTATGCGTTTAAAATTTGATATTATAAATAATATATTTAATTAAGATTATATTTGAATTATTAAATATATTTAATGTAATAATTATTTCTTTAACTATTTATTTTTCAAAAATTAAAATTATTTTTAAGTAAATATATTATTTATAATTTCAAATTTCAAATGCATAAATACTCATTTATCAATTATTAATTAGAAAATTTAATAAGGATTTAAAAAAAAATTACCGTTTTTACCCATTGAATAAATCTCCCTTCCCAAAATGGCAAACCAAAAGAAAAAATTTGGCCTCCCAAGAATTATAACTAGAGAAATAATAATTTTCCCTTAATTGAAATAAAATTATTAAATTTAAAAAAAAACATTTGGTGTTGGGCGCTCTATTAGCCAAGCCACATATGTATTTTTGTACCTTTGAAAGCCATGTCATCGTCCAATCAGCAAAAAAAAGTCAAACTCAAGGTCAAACGTAAATTTTGCACATAATTTGTAACCACGTGTGTACTTTTGCATTTAAAAGAACCACTTGATGTTGGGCGCTCCTTAAGGTAAAACACATATATATTTTTGCACCTTAACCCTATTTTTAACTTCCCAGAATCCAGATCACTGTTAATAGTCAGATGGATGAAAAGATTATTTCATTTTTATAAAAAGAAAGAAAAAATAAAATTACTCCCTCTGGTCCTTATTATAAGGTACTAACTAGCAAGTTTATTTGGTCTTTTTTATAAGGCACTTGCTTGTTCTCAAAGAGCATTAATTATTCTTTTCCATACATACCTCTAATAAATAAGGGTAGTGGGTGAGAGTAATAATTAATATAATATTAGAATTTAGTACAATTAGTAGGGGTAATATTGAAAATTACTTAAATTATAGGCTAACTTTATTGACTTTAACTGTTTTTATTGGTTTGGGAGAAAAGTTAGTTGGTGACTTATAATAAGGATTAGAGGGAGTACATATAAATAGTATTGTTCTTCTCTCAGGAATACATGAAAAATCAGCAAATTTCAATGACGGGAATGGATAAGTCTCTATGGGGTCTAAAACTTTCTTCTCATTTCTTCACATGAATTCACTTTCATACTTCACGGGCAACAAAAGAAAGGACAACAGAGACACAGAGATAAAAGGAAGCAATATCTGATACACTTGAACCATATAAAGAATACATGTGTAAGAATTTATAACTATGAATATTTTCTATATAAAATTAAGATTATTGTAAAGTTACTAACTCTTGAATAATAGAACTCAACTTCAATTTGATAGAATTTTAACCAATCTTTTTTGCTGAGAGAGGCATCGAACTCGCTTCCCTTTGCATCTTACTCATGGAATTAAGAGCTCTAGCCTTCTCATCACTACTGGTTCTGGTTCTGCGCTTCAAGAGCTGTGTCATCTTGAGCGCCTGTTGGATGATGACTGCCATAGCTTTTTCTGGCATATCAATATCTTCTCCTTATCAGAGCCATCTTCAGTTTCTTGTTTATGACATACCCATCTCATACCCTTGGCAATGCTGGAAATAGCATTTATATAATAGTTGGATTCTCGAATAATCGCGTACCCAGTAGGGCGTAAAATTCGGTCCATCTCCAGCATCACATACTTCATTTCACATCTGTCAATAACCAATCAACCAACATTGTTAGAGCGCTGCAAGCATGTTTAGTTTGGATTCAGTACTATAATTGGTATTGATGAGTGATTTCTACAAGTGCAATGGGAAAAGAGTAATAAATCCATCTCATGGAAGATCTTGAGATGATTCCTGTTGAAACATGATCAAGTAAGTCAACTAATGTGATTTGCTATTGGCTTAAACCTGATTGAATTTTCTAGTGATCTGAAAATATTGCAAAACCATAAGACACCTTCACAACCGTTTCATATAGTCATGGGGAAGGTCTGATTAAATCCAAAGTGAATTTTAAGAGCATATTTAAGTAGCTATATGCAAGAATTTGTTCAAAGTTCAAAGCATCTCTAAAAGAATATTTCTAAGAATAAAAAGCAAAAGAATTGACAGTCACCTGTGGCTTTCTTCAGTAAAGAGTCCATCAAGATGGAGCAGGTCATAAGTTCGAGGATATGTTGAGAAGGCTTCACACCTACCAAACAATAAAACTCAAATCAAAAGAAGATTACGATAACAGGCAAGTAAATATTCACAATTTCAGGTTTTTATTCATAAGCAATATTTCAAACTTACCAATCATGCAAGGTCCCAATAAGGCCTCGATCATAAACCACAGGAAGTGTATTGGTGGCATAAGATGAGACCACATTCATGACCCACACTGGATCTTTGATCAAAGATGAAGCAAAACCTCCATAAACCGTATTCATGTCCATCACATTCCTAATCTTGTCGGTCCCAAGGTCAGGAAGCAACTTCTTGTAGTGTTTAACACGGTTCTTCCACTTGCTGTCATCATGATTGAAAGCGCTAGAACTTCCGCCATCGATAAGAGAAGCCCGTTCAGGTGCAACATGCAATCGCTCAGGCCACTTGGGAACAGCTGCCAAGCCTGATTTCTTAAGCTTTGGATCTGGGACTACAAGACAAGCACGAAGTGGTGTGTACCATGCTGAATCAGGCTCGAGGCTGTCATCACATTTTGGTGGATAGGTTTCCTTAGCCAGCTTATCATAGCAACTGTTATCTGGAGATTTCTGCCATACAGCAATGTCACCCTTCTTATTGTACATTTTAAAGCACAATGAAGTCAGCAAGTCTTGCAACTTCTCATAATCTGATCTTTGCTCTTCCACAGTTGTGTTCCATCCACGCCACCTGTTCTCATAGTTAACTGGAGGACCAGACAAGACCCAAAACCCACCGGGACGGAGTATACGATGTATTTCAAGTAGGTAAATTCCACCTGAAAGAAGATATTCATTCTATTAAAACGAGGTAAATAGTTGAATAAACACACAGTTACACACAAAACAAAAAGGAGAGTAGACTTCTTAGCTCTAAGCAGGAAGAGCCTAATGTAAACCACTAAAAATACACTCAAAAGAAAACCAGGTTAATAATAGTAGGAAACCACAATTTTCTACTCACAAGGACTAAATTGTGTTTCAGTTTAATTGATAGAAGTTAAATATCCAGTGAAAATTACCAAATTCAGTCCATGGGATGAGGCATCTTGAGCAATGAGCCATATCAAAGGAGTTTGATGGGAATGGAAGTCGCTGGGTGGAAATCACACCAAGAATTGCAGGGATGCCACGTTCCAAAGCAAATTGAACTTGAGCTTCATGGTTATCCCTTGGAGCAAGAGAAACTGTTAGAATTCCACGATCTAACAAGTCACCACCCCAGCTAGCAACCTAGGATAAAACAGGGATATACTGTTAATTTCATAAATATGCAGAAATTAACAGGTTTTATAAGATATACAATGCAATCAAGAAAATAAACATAGAGAAGGTGATAGGTGTAAGTGAATTCAAGTCTAAAAAGATTGCTGAGAATCATTATAGGGATTAATGCAGGAAATAAACGTTGTTACGAAAACAAAATGTAAAACTCACCCCACAACCAGTATCAAGGGCAGTTCGAATAGTCCCGTCTTTCATTTCTGGAATGAGATCTTGCATTAAATCAACATATTCACTCACACCATTAGGGAACATAGTACCCCCACCAGGAAAGAGAAATTTTTCCCCTTTCTTTATCAACCAATGCTGATTAGACTTTTGCTTGTTGATCCAATCATAAGGCACGTTCCTGAAATTAGGGTAACATAAAACTTCAAGAAATGGACAGCTTGGATTCAATTGCAGCCAACTAAAAAATAATCCATCCTTAGAATTCTGGAGCTTCGAAAGCATATTTGTACCTGTACCAACATTCATCCCTGCTCTTTGGCCATCTAATTGGAGGCTTATACCCATTTGGGGGAGGAATTAAGCACTCTTTCCTCTCAAAAATTGGAGGGCAATGGCGCTCCAACAAAGTAAGCCGATAGTAGCCATACTTCCTCCACCTCTGTAAAATCATGCTTAATTTAATCAACAATGCGGCTTTTTTCTATGAATTCTACAGAACCTAAAAAATAAACCGGTAATAATACCTTTGGATCTGTGCATGGGGTGTAGTCTTGATAGTCAATGCTGCATTCAGGGAAGCTATTGGATTTAACTTGCAGAGGAGCAACTGCTGATCCTTTAGAAGATTCAGCTGTCTTCTGAGTATTAATGGTGACAAATTTCCACTTCTCGGAACAGAAGATCCCACCTAGATAGAAAGAAAGTCCAAACAGCACAACAAACATGATCGCCATAGAGACAGGCCTTGAATTCTTGTCTGGATGGGTGATCGGTTTTCCATCTTTATGCTTCATGGTTCAAGAATTAATCAACTAAGCACCTGCAGAACAGCGCACTATACTCAGCTTTACTGCAATGCAACAGTGTCGCATCCCCCCACTCATAAATTTATAACAAAACTATAGACAGAATGACCAATACGCCTTTTACAAATCAGAATCACATATCATTCACAATTGTCAGCAATCACTTATAAAGGAGAAATTGAATTTTGTAATAGCCATTCCTATACACCCATCATAAGAATTCAAGTTTCTATTAAAGAGAAGTCATTTGAAAACTAAGCACATGAATATAATTACATCTGTCGTGGTGTTCTGGCTTTTTCTTCCTAAAATTTCCAGCAATCAAAGCGGGCATTATTAATTAAGGTCTCTTGCAAATTCAGAAATCAACTGTATTTGAATTACCATACCAACCTAGTTCTGCCAACTAACTAGAGAGGCCTCAGCAATTTTAGATCGCTTCATTGAAAAGAAAAACAAGGACCAATTAATCAATATCCAGAAACAGCAAAGGATGTTGATTGCTGAGAAACTTACAATACCGAGATCAATGTACAGGACAGAAACTTCCGGGAAAGATCAAGTTTTCGGAAAGAAGATGGAAAGATTTTTTTTTTTTGAGAAAAAAATGATAAACTCCAGCTGTTAAGAATTACTCAACATAATGACGAGGCTAAGCTGCAAATAAAAAATCACACACTACCGACACTTGTTGCTTTCCATGTCACTTTGCCTTTATAAATTTCACATGGCATAGGGCCCTTGAAAAAGGCGAAGCGAAGCACTAGATCTTGCAACATGCTATTGATGGAAGGGCGAAAAAAGTAGAGAGCGGGTGAAAGACCGAAAGAGCGTAAAGTAATATAATCATTTCTTCGCATACACGGAAAGATTCCATAATTCATTTGTCAGTGCTTGCCGATCAGTGCTTCTTGTACGGATCATCAATGACAGCATGACACTCAAACAGAGCAAGACCGAAGAAACCACAAGCAAGGAATTAAAGAGGTACGAAAAATAACAAGAAGAAGCACAGCTTTACCATCGAAGTTTTCATGATTCTGAAAATAAAAATGCATTTTATCCAAAAAAAATACAATAATCTCGGACGAGAAAAGATTTTACAATAAATCAGTATAAGCACTCGAACACCAGGGGGAAAAAATTCAGAGAACATGAAAATAGGAAATGAACAAAAACACAAAAAACATAAAACCCACTGGCGCGAATCAGATCTGACTCAAAAGAATATATTGAGTTAGAATCAGAGAAAAGGACATTTCAATCCAAAGAGATCTGACAGAAGAAGGACACTGATGAAGAAACAAGCAGTAATAAACAGAGGAATATACAACCAGATAAGCTGAGGGAGAGAAAAAGAATCACCACTCACAATACAACAAAAGACAATCCAACAAGTTTTGGCTGCAAGGATTGAGGGGTTGGAGTTCAAAAGAGCCAAAATCTGAGCGAAAGAAAGTAACAAGAACAATAATGAAAGAAAGACAAGAAAGAATGGGAAAGAACGTACCGGTTGGTGTTTTAGATATATGCGTTGAAAGAATGTGAAAAGGGGGTAAAGGGGCTAGGCCTGAAACGCTTCTCTCAGAGGATGAGACTAGAGAGAAGAGGAAAAAGGCCTAGAAATGAAGGCAACATGCATTAACGAGAGTCAGAAATCGCTGCTTGACGAGCTGAACTGAACGCTTATATAACTATTCGCTGCCCATGTGTCTGCGCCTCGCTGTCCTCTCGCTATATTCGACTTCCATGCTGCTGCTGCTTCTGCCCAATCGAAATCGAATATAATATTACCATTCCAAGAAGAAAGAAAGAAGGGGAATCAGCAATGGAAAATTAAATTAGGGAAAATTTCACTCGACTACTACAATAGCCTGTTAATTAATATTCAATAGTTCAAGAAAATTCTGAAACTTTACCATAGGACCTTAGAGGCAAAATGAAATTAAAATTTATGATGAAAAGATATCACTACCACTGCCTATTTATTTTCTTAAGAAAAATCAACATTTTCCGGCCGTTCGAGTCCAACTGGTTGCCGGAGCTCCAACTCCAGGTTGAAAAATATTGACTTTTAAAAAATTAAATAAGCAAAGGTAATGATATTTTTTTAGTATACATTTTAATTTCATTTTGATTCTAAGGTGCTACAGTGAAATTTCAGTTTTTTTTTTTGGGGCCATTAAATATTAATTGGCTATAGAATCTTTGATTGAAATTTTTCCAATTAATTGTCAGAGTTAGGGATGGTGGATTGATTGATTAATATTTTATAATTATTTTTTCTTTTTCTCACTTTTTATTAGAGCTTTTTTTTCCTCCGTTGAAATTCTGATTTGGGAATTTGGCTTTACATTACATGGCAAAATTGTCAAAATACAAGTACTTGTTTGAAATTTATTTATTTCAATTTGTGTGTGAATAAACAATGGTATTCAGATCAAGACAAGCACAATGAAACTGAAATGATTATTTCTGTGTGTAATCCCACCGGCTCGACTTGACTTTTACCTCCTGAGGCGCTGAAAACCAAAACCCACTTTGACACTTTGGTCCCTTTTTAGCCCACGTAATTTGGTTAATATCTCTAATGGGTTTTTGCCACGTGGCATTTGTCCATAGGAATTATCCACTAGTACATCACTTTTAGAGTACGGAGTATAAAATTTAAAATGAAATCTGCGTGCAATTTTTATAATATTTGTTTTGTGTTGAAACAATAGAGTTAGGTGGAGATTTTTTATTTTTTTTGGTGAGACTTAGGTTGAGAAAAGTTATTAGGATTCAAATACAATTCACATCATCGTAATATATTTTTTTGCCGGAAAATCCTCGTAATAGATTGTTGTCCCGAAAAATCATCATAATGTATTAAAAATATAATTAACTTAGATATTACTACATCTGATCCTAATTTAAGACCTAATTGACTTTTTTTTTTGAAGAGATTAAGGAAGCTAAATAAATTATTTAATCATTTCATATGTTGTGTATCCTTAGATTATATATTAGTTTATTAGTCAAAGTAATTAGTTTGAAGAAAAAAATAAAAATACTCTAGAGTAATTTAATTAGCTTCTTTAATTTCTTCAAAAAAGTCAACTAGGTCTTATAATTAGGACCGGATGGAGTATTTATTACTGTGTTTTTAAAATAATAAGACAAAATTTATTTAATTTGTGTATTTCATTATAGCCTTGCCTGTAAAATAAGAAAATAATCTTTTATTGATTGGCAATTTGGCATCACATGTGTATTCCTTTCTAAAAATTTCTTGTTCCCTTTTAATATTCATATTTTTAGTTATCTAACAAATTATGGACGTTACTGATTAAGTTTAAAGTTGATATCTTGTGTAGTTTACAAAAGAACGTTAGCAAATACTAATTATTAAATAATTTTCCTCAATATTTTTTTGGTAAGGTTTTCTCTCTTTTTAAATGCCTATAAACTGTAGCCAATAAATTTGTGTTAACTTGGATATTAAAAGAATGCCAATATATATATATATATATATATATAGAGAGAGAATAATTATTTTCATTTTTTAACATTTTTACTATATTATTAAAAAAAAAATTATCAATTATCATACCGTTTAAATAAACATAGACCAATAAGGTTGGCATAAGTAGTAAGTAGCTTGTGTCGCTCAAGCAAGTTCTCGAGTCTTGTGAATGTAAAAAAGTTCCGCTAGGAGACTCACCCATCATAGCTAGGTGCGTGACCCGGGTCAGATCCGGCTTAGTCAGGCGAAACTCTGGATATCGAATGTGCAACCAAAAAAATAAATAAATAAACATAGTACAATTTATATTGTTTTTCGTAACAAAGAAGTGGTAATTATAAGAGCATTTCGCCATTTACAGCTGGAATAACTTGGATGAGCATTTCTTTAATTTTACTTTAATTAGAAAAGAGGCCTTAACTTTAAAGTAATGATATTAACTTGTCTGCGAATAAAAGCATATATGCAATTATAGATCCATATGTGTGTTGTGTACATTGGCATAGTTACAAGGTTAACTTTTTGAAATTTGGCTGATAAAAGTTCTATTTAATTTATTTGTTTAATGTGCATATATTTTTATGATCGATTTTTATATTTGATTTATTTTTTTTCACCTGGACGGATATTTCAAGGCTTGTTTGTGAGGGGTGTGAAACTTGGCTTCTCAAGAATTTCTGAATTCTCGCGTTAATTAGATGCACTACTTGAAGATAAATGCCATTAAAATCTTAAGTCATAAATCAATCAATAGTTTATCGAGACAGCAGAATTTAATTTAATTGAAAGTATAATGAAGGACCAAAAAATATCATAATAAATATTGTTAATACTTATTAATAGTATTTTGCTCTAATAACTATTATAAAATAGTTTAGATGTATCTTTTGCCAAAAAAATATGCTTAAATTATTCACTACTTATGCCTTTTTTACTTCTTTCTTTTTTGTCAGTGTTTATGCCTTTTTTTACTTTTCTTTTTACCTGTATTATGCCTTTTTTAACTTGAAGAAAGGTTTTTGAATATTCTAAAAATAAAGAAACACAATCTCAACAGAATTATTGAACACATACCCTCTCCCCATAATTATTACTCCATCTAGTCTTAAATATATAAGATAAAATTGATTTTTTTAAAGAGATTAAGGAAGCTAATTAAATTATTTTAGAGTTTTTATTTTTTTATTTGTTCTTCTCCAAATTAATTAGTTTGACTAATAATTTAATATATAATCTAAGGATATACAACATATAATATGATTAAGTAAATTATTTATCATCTTTAATCTCTTTAAAAAAAAGTTAGTTTTATCTTATATTTACCACCAGGGGGAGTATAAAGACCTATGATATATTTCATAATATATTATGTTTTATCTAAAGCATTAATTATTTCTACCAAATGTCCTGATAACTAATGGCGTTTACTGAGGAAATTTTGATGGTATATTATAGTAAGAAACATATAATTTTATCTAAATTCTTTAATTTATATAAAATTGTTATTAACAAAAAAAAAAAGATGATATAGAGAGTACATAAAAAAGATGCATGCATGTGTTAGTGTTTATCGAGCCACATGGGGGCTCTTAATTATATATTGAGTCATATACAAGTAATTAGGGTGGGATCCCCATGCATGTGTATTGAACCCGAAACAAGCCAAATTACCATTTATTATAGTTATTATTGAAATTGAATTAATTAATATTAATATATAGAATATAGAAATTATATAGGTAATATATATAAATGAATTGACTAATTGATCGGCGGATCTCATCCGATTTACAGAGTGTACACCTAATAATTAATTATAAATTATTTATACCACTTAAAATATATGACGATAGGGAGGTAAAGGAAGAGTACGTTGAGGATACAAATAGGATCAATGATAATTAAGACCTTATAAAACGGTTAATATCAAATCAGGATCTCATAACAAAAGTCAATACTCATTTTTCTATATTTTATCAGGGACAAGGTTTAAAAAATCGATTTCGTGTTAACCTTTTTACAAGGTTATTAACTGTAATTATCCCATTATTAAATTACGTAGAAGTATAGCCTAAGAAACATATCATGCTTTACATTTAAAAAAAAAAAAATTATAATGGCATCATTAAAATCCAAATCATGTGTCATCATAACAAGTAACAACCACACATGTAAATTCGCATTTTAGTAAAGTTAACATTACAGCATGATGATATTTTCCTTCATCACTAAGGGACGATATATATATATATATATATATATATATATGAACCTAAAATGGTATTATTTGTAAAACAATTTAGAAATTAGCGTGACGTGTTAAAAAACGTCAAATGATGATGATATGAATGTTCACAAGTATATATATGACTTGTAAACACGGTTTCTTGATACAACCACAGTGATCCACTTGTGGGCATATACGTATAATGTGTGAAAATTTATTGGATATTTCTTATAAAAATAATTATTAATTTATTCATCTTATTTTTTATAATATCATTCAGTATTCCATTTGTGGTTTCCTCTCCCAATATAAGTATCTCATATAGGATTCGAATTTGAGACCTAAAGAAATCTAACAATTCCTTATTATACTGTTAGAACAATTCTAAGTTGGTTAATTTATTTGTCTTCTTTTAACATCACTAGTATATTTTTTTCTTAAACCCACAATATAAATTTGTCCCAACAACGGTTTTCATTAAATAAGGCTAATATAAACTCAATTTAAATTTAGAGGGTCAAAACATATGCTTTAGCATTTGTTTTAAAATGGGGCAATATAATTTTAAAAGGGTTTATAATAATAGGAAAAACACTTCTCATGTTGTAAGAGAAGTCTATTCTCATGTGCCAATGTGAGTTGGCATAGATGGTAAGGAATCCAGGACTAGGCTCTTGGGTCGTGGGTTCGATCCCCTCTGCCGTCGCTGGGACTCCTTTGGTAGGCGATCTCGTAAGTCCCCAGTAAGTGCTCATAAAGCCCGGGGCCGTGCCTTGGCCTTGGTGGGAGACTGATGTCGAACCCCTCCAAAACTTTTTTATATAAAAAAAAAAAAAAGAAGTCTATTCTCATGTTGTAAGAGGAGTGTATTCTCATGTCACACATACATGAAATGGTGAGACTCACACACACACAGATAGATATATATATATATATATATATATATATATATATATATATATATATATATATATATATAATTAACATTATATGTATATGTGGGTCCTACTATTTCATGTGCATTATATGTATATGTGGGTCCCACCATTCATGTGTGTATGAATCTTTTCATTCTCATGCAATATGAAAAGTTTAAACCCTATAAATTAAAAAAAACTGCCGGCACGGGACCAAATAATGTTGCTGAGGGCTTGTCGGTGTCGGTGAATTTTGGAGCTACGTACTTGCTTTTTATGGAGGAAGAATAAACAAATAGTAGGAGTATTATCTGACGAAGACCTACTTGTTTTATTATTATTATTTTTACATTTCACAGATAACCTGCCGTTTCCATAACTTTGTTGAGAATGTTTCGCCATTTGTGAGCTCTGAATCAAATGCACAAATAGAATATATAAATAAAACTGCTTACATAAAAGCATTATTGTATTTTAACATCTCATGTAGTCAATGCAATATTTTATAACTACTTAATTAAAGACGTTCTAAAAATATTAATTATATATAGTTCAGGATGATCAACTTTTACTTTTTTATCATAGAATATTGAAATTTTTGGTTGCGATTAAAATTTACTAATTAACTTAATCTTTTCAATATTCATATATTTTTTTTAATTCAACGTTGATGTTTCCAATACCCGTCTTAATTAATATAGTAGGATTTTTTTTTTTTTGCCAGCAATAATAGTATTATATCTAGAAAATTTAATTTTTCCCCACAATTATTTTTATTAACACTTGTATTTTGAAATTCAACCGAATTATTAAAATATTTGAATATACTGCAACTATGTTAGTAGTATTTTATTTTATAAATGACACACACACACACATGCATGGTTGCACAAATCAACCAAGTTTTTACTTCTTAACCGTCATGGTGTTGCTTTAATGTGTGTGTATCAATATATAGAATGTGTAATACAGTAGTATTTTCTGTTAAATGTGTGTGTATCAACAGAATAATATACTGTACTGTGGGGGAAGTTAAATTGTTTTTTTTCTATAAAAATTTTAGGAGAAGGGTTGGGCTCACCCATAGTCCAAGGGTAGGGCGCTTGGAGCCCACTCCGTAAGGAATTCAGGACTAAGAATACACATGCCTCTACCTTAGCCTGACTTACCGTTGTTTCGTAAACCCCTAGGATACCTCTCCCAGCGTCTTGACCAACTCCAGGATCAAAACCCCTCCTTTTTGGTGAGAGTGTCCGACCCATTTATCAGTTGAACCCAAAAACGGGGGATAATTAATTTTTTTTTTCATAAAACAGTATTGAAGATAAAATCTTTAAAAATAGAAAACCACACAAACCGGAGGAAATCCTAGTTATCCTTCTGAAAACAAAAATAATAAAATAAATTAAAAGTGGGAGTCCTTTTTTCTGGGAACTATATATTGCCATCCTTTTTGTCCTGATGGAAGATGGACGAGACAAATTAAACACACTTTTATAATAGAGTTAGGTTCAATTTTATAAATAAAATTTTTTAAGGGGCCGTTAGTTATAAATAAGTTTTGAAAATGGTAAAAAATATCAATAAATAATTTAAAATAGTACAAATTCACTAAAATCATTAAATTTCACCAAATGTAATTAGGGTTTTCTTCTCTTATAAATAATTTAACAGCCATTTGATCAAATTATACTGTTTTGGTGAATTTAAACTATTTTAAATTTTTTATTGGTAGTTTTGTTTCTTCTAAAACTTATTTATACTAAGTGCTCCTCAGAAAAAACTTTATTAGTAAAATTTCACCCGAAACCTTTATAATATGGTAATATGGAATATAACAACCTCATTTCATGTGAATTGAATTAAGAGGTAGACAGTGGTTGGCGCGTTTTAATAATTCAATACTCATGTGAACTTGATATGACCTCGTTATTTTATTTATAATTCATTTCATGATTATTATATTATATAATTTTCTTATATGGTCATCGAAACGACATCGCTTTGGCGGGATGTGCTATATATGGAGTGGACTGGCAGCTTTAATTGTTTTGGACATCACACAACATATATGTATATACGATGAGCAGTGGAGGAACCAGAAAAAAAAATTTAACCCGGGTCAAAAAAATAAATATATTGAACTACTCCTTTTAGTTTAAGGCACCAACTAATAAATATATTTGGTCCTTTTTATAAGACACTTACTTGTTTCCAAATAGCATTAAATATTTTTTCTCATGTATACCCATAATTAAAAAAGGTAGTGAGTAGTGAGAGTAATAATTAATAAAAATTAATTATTACTCTCTTTTTTCAAGTAAAAAAGAGTAATAATTAATATAATATCAGAGTTTAGTGTAATTAATAGGGATAATATTGAAAATTACTTAAATTTTAGGACAAATTTAATGACTTTAACTGTTTTTATTGACTTGTAAGAATTGTTAGTTGGTTCCTTAAATAAGGACCAGAGAGAGTATTTATTAAATAGTATCAAATAACCTTGAAAATACAAATAAATAATAACCGATAATTATAAATCAAAACAATATATAAGATGATACTAACATTTTTGGTATCTCAAACAAGAATTTTACTTTCCTCTTACATCCCAATGAGTAATGAAACAAACATTATCCTTACCGAGAAGATAAAAAAATTAGCTGAGGCCAAATTTGTGGCCAAATAAAATATCATATAATAAATACATATATATACTAACAAATTTTATAAGATCAGTCGGGGTCATTATGTTCCGCCATTGACGATGAGTTGCATGTAATAATTACTCCTTCCCATCTTTGATCTAAAACCCATTTCACTTTGTTTAGAAAGATGGAGGAAGTTAAATAAATTTATTAATCATAATATATGCTATGTATTATTAATTTAATAATAAATTAGTCTAGTATAAAGAAGATAAATATAAATACTTTAAAATAATTTATTTAACTTCCTTAATCTCTTAAAAAAAAGTTAAATGAGTCATATATTAAGGATTGAAGGTAGTATTAATTTACAAAATTCTCATTAATATTAGGAAAAATTACCAAACAATCCCACATTAATCACAAAATTTATTATTTAAACATTGTTCTGAAGTAAGAACACAGATCGGACTTGACTTAGGAATAATGTCTAGGGCCTACGTACATTGGGAGGGATCAAAGTCCACGTAGTTCGATACACAAATAGGCGTTTAGCCAAAAGCAGGTGGGGGTGTATGCTCTATGTGGCTGAATAGTAAAATGATATGAATTGAATCTATGTACCTTAGGTTTTACCCTATATTTATAGAGTGTACTTTAGGGTTACGGTTTGGACTAATATGCCTCTTGTACCTTCAAGCCCAAATGTTGTGTCATCACATCTGTGTCATATTGGTTGCCTCTTATTGGGCCACACCTTAAATGGGCCTCATATTTGAATCCATAACAAACGTACCTGAAATTTTTTAAGTCAACCTTAGAAGCAATTTTTCTATAGTCGTGCGCAATCTACTTTCAATGTTGTACACAATTGAAAAGGAATTGCATCTGTTAAAAAACACACGTTCTTATGTATTTTTGGGCAATAGACTTGATAATAATGATAAAATTTTCAGCAATTTTCTCTATCATGAATCGTCAACATAAATTATAAAAATTTCGATATTTTTTGCAATATATTAGTTTTATTTTGCCAGAGCAATATATTAGATTGGATGCTACTAAGATCCAGCTATACATGTAGAGTTGTGGCGAAATGGTTGGATTCCAATTGGATAGCTACTAGCGAGACCCTACTCATCCGCTACTCTTCTCAACTACTCTTTCCTTCAGTACTAAATATATGACATCATATATTTAAGATATATTTAGGATCGGAGATAATAATAATAATAATAATAATACTCTCTGGTTTTAATTATGGGATATATTTAACCGATTTTGGAGGGTTTAAAGATAAAGGCTAAATTAGTTAATTTCACTCATTTTCCTAAAATGCTCTTACATAAATTTTGCATTTCAATTACCTTATTGACTTCATATAATCTCTCATTCATATCAATAGGGATACTGTAGGAAGAAATTGACAAAAATTAGAATGTTGTCTTATAATTAGAACTAAAATAAACTCGCAGATGTTGTCCTATAATTAGGACCAGAGGTAGTAACATATTTTACTACCACCTCCAATTCTAATTATAGGACAAAATTTATAGTACAACTTGTACTAAAAAGAACGCCAATTAGCTAGCTGCCTTCTGAGATCAAATAAAAGAGAAAACAAGTAAGTGTTCTTGGCCTATTAGAATGGTCCATGGTAAGTTAGTGTTAGTTTGAGATAGCAATTTGAGTCTTTAAAGACAATTTTTAAATCTTGATTTAAAATATACGAAGTAAGTACATAAGAAAAGTTTTTTCTTGATTTATGTAAATAAACACTTTTAAAGACCCCTGATCGCAAACAAGCACTAGTAATATTTTTTTTTTAAAACTTGATTACCTAATCCTTTTGTGTGATAAGACTATATATCCTAGCTAGGCTTAAGCATCTAAGAAACAATTATTCTCTTCTTCAGTTAAACATGATCCGTAATAACACTTGCTAATTAATTATTCACCGTCAAGGAATCAAAAAAAAAAAAAAAATTATTATTATTCCCCGGCACGATGTCTGTACTTTGCAATATATATAAAATATTTTCAATTACTCTATTTATATATTCTTTGCTTCTTTTTTTTTACTGACAATATTAGTACTGTATTTTTGGCGCTATCTGGATATATTCTTTTCTTGTTTGTTTGTAAATCGATTATTTAAATTTGTATAAATGGTCACTTTCACTTGGCAAATATTACTTCGAGTGTACTGTTGGAATTTTCATACGCATGTGATGATTCTCCTTTATCCTTATATGGTTTCTTTTCTTGAGAATTTATTAAAGTATATTATCTTTTTTCTCATTTTGGATCACCTTTACTTGTATTCACCTGTGAACTGCTACTTCCTCTATTTAAGGACCTGGAGGTAGTATTATCTTTAATTTTGTCTCCTTTATCCTCATTGGAACGATGAAGAAATGAACCAAGCAAATATTTAAATAATAAAAAAGAAAAAATGCTTTGATTGATATGATAAACAACCCGTTCCAAAAAAATAAATATAGAAGTTTGAATATCGAAAAACTCACTTATTAAAATAGACAAAAACCCTTCTGGCTAGAGAAACATGATCAAGTTAAAAGATAAAAAAGAGAGTTACCCCTTGTCCTTGGGTTCAACAGGTAAGGGGGTCGGTCGGACTTCCTCACCTTAAGGGAGGGGGTTCGATCTCTGCGTTGGTCAAGGCGCTGGGGGAGACATCCTAGGGGTCTGGGAATTAAGCAGTGGAAACGCTGGTAGATGTGGAGGCATGTGTACTCTCTGTCCAGTATGCCCTGCGGACTGGACTCCAAGTGCCCTGCCCTTGGATTGTGGGTGAGCCCAACCCCTTTCCTAAAATTTTGTTAGCAAAAAAAAATAAAAAAAAATAAAAAAGAGAGTTATGATTTGATGATTTCACATATATTTAATAAATAAAATTGTTTTATCTTTCTCGTCTAGATGGTGCAAAAATATATATATAGAAAGAGAGAATCATAATAAATTAAAGCTAAGGAATATTGCTAAAAAAACACTATATATGTGTGTATCTCTTCCGATCCACAATATAAGTTAGTTCTAAAAGAATGTATTAGTCTATAATATAAGTCACTTGGAGAATAATTAATTATGTTTATTTATCGATTTTGCCCATGTAGTTAATGCTTAAATGTAACCTTTTGTATGTTATCTTTCATTTGAAACTAAAATTAATATGGATAAAGTTCGGGAAAAAAAAATCAATGTAAGTCATATTTAATAAGTTAATGATTATTTCTTGGTTCTGATTGATTAATTGAAATGTCTTACATTATAGACTGAGAGGAAGTATCAATAGTAGTTGAAGATGAACCAACCCACTTTCCAACCACTGAGAGGCTTTTGCCTAATTTTTAGAAGTCTCTTATAGCTTTTAGGTCAAAAACATTATATGAACAATGACTTGTAAGAAAAGCTTGGTAGTTAACTTATCATAAAGCTAAGCAAGTTCTTAAGCTTTTCTTTTTAATTTGTCATATTCATGCATGTTTGGATTAGCATGTAAAGCTAAACTTACCACAAATTAGAGTTGGTAATTAACTTTTGGTAAAAAGCTAATTCAATGTTTTTTATTTTAATATCTAACCTAAATTATAGCTTTATATGTGGTTAATTAAGGCAAAAAAGTAACTAATCCAAATATAAAGAAAATCATGCCAACTAGTTTATGGTCTCTCAAGACTCAAACTTTGGTCTGTACCACTCCAACGCAGAGATGGAGCTTTTCATAGACAATAGGGGCCATGACCCCCAAAGAAAAAATTGTCCCAAATATTTAATGAAAATTAGATTTTTTTATATACATTTGGCCCAATTTTTTTTCTTTTTAATTAGTTAATGAGTTTACATTTACCCCCAAATATTTATTTCAAGCTCTGTCCCTGCTCTAACGCCAATCCAAACATCATATTTATAAACATATCAAAAAGATCACCAAAGATTAAGGAACAAGAATCACTACAAAAAAAAACGTGGATTACCGATGGAAAAAATTCCGTCGGAAATTACCCACGGAATTCCATGAGTAAAATTACCAACAGAATTCAGTGGGCAATCCCGTTAGAAAATTTTCGTTGCAAAAAAAGTCGTGGCAAAATAAAATTGATTTTTTCCCACGGCTTTTTTTTGCGACAGAAATTTTCCGTCGTTAATTTTAATTACTCACAGAATTTCGTCGGTAATTTCAGTTACCGACGAAATTCTGTGGGTAATTCCGTTGGTAATTTTTATCTACGGAATTCCGTGTGTAATTTCCGACGGAATTTTTTCTGTCCATAATTCTATAGGTAATCCGCATTTTTTTTCTTTTTGTAGTGAATGCTTGGTTATGATATTAATTAATATCTTTTTTGAGATATATTTTACACTTTGCAAGTTTCAACACTTGTAAGATCTAAATCATCAGGTCTAATTAGTTTGATTCAGAAACTTGAATCCTCCTCTTAATTAAATAGATAATGATGATGAATATCGCAAATAAATATATTAACCATACAGTTTATTATTTATTCACGTCAAAGAATTGTGAGTGTTTGGTAACTTCTGAAACCACAGTTTCAGAAGCCATTTTTTTGCAAGTCGAGACAAAACTTCTTTCACATATAGAGTGTGCATGGTAACGCTCCTAGAATGAGTTTTTGACTTTTTTCTTAATTTTTGTTCCTATGAACAAAATTGGATAGGAATTGTGTTTGGTAAATCCGGTTTTTTTTTTTTTAATGTTTCCAGGATGAACCGGTTTCTTTTTCGTGCTGAGGAATAAAAAAAAGAAGCAGAAAATTTCTGTTTCATTATTCCAGGGCACAAAACCAGAATATATTTTTCCCCTTTTCTCGATCGTGACATTGACAAAGCGAAGAAATTCCAATCTCCCTAAGCGACGGATCAACTACCTTCCCCACCCCCGCCGCCGCCACTGCCGCCACCACCACTCCCACCCCCACCGCCGCTACCACCACCGTCATCACCACATAAATAATTTTTTGAATTAAAAATTACATAAATACAAATAAAATGTGTCAACAAACGTAATTTTGATTCTCGGAGTAAAAATAAAATGAGTTAACAAATGTAATTCTGATTATCAGAACTTTTCCCAAACACAGAATCAGAAAAAACTGTTTCATCTCAGAATCAATGCTGGGGAACAGAATGGTTCCTATGCACACCTATATATTTACTTCGTATGTCCGCATTTAATGTTGCCAAAATGGAAGCGGACAAGGAGCGGAAAATAAGTGCGAAAGCAAACTAAAAAGATATAAAATAAATGTAAGGTGGTTGTCATGCATGCATGCCCACACAAATATAGGGAGAGATTAATTTATGTGCCATAATTATTATTATTGAAAATTAAATTAATTTGAAAATATAATGTCGTGTGAGTGCATGACAAGATCGAGCTGGGAACACTGCACGTTGTGAGAGAGATGAAAGTTTCAATTTCCGCGTTTAAAATTTGACTAAGACCTTCTACCAAATCCCCACAAATTAAAGTCAATGTGCTTAACTGCTACTAACCCCTCACATTTCATTTTTAGTGGCTTCAATGTGAAAATTACAATTCTATAAATATGTGAGTTGAGTTAAAATATATTATTCTTTTTTTATATCGTTATAAATATATATTACTATTTTTCTTTTAAATTCTGGACAAATTAAAAAAAAAAATATCAAGAGAACTAATCATGCGTTCATGAATAAATACAAAAGACGTCAGTTGTTCCCCAGTTGCTTTCATTATTTTAAGACACGTACACATGTGAGGAACTAAATGATGGAAACATCATCGATATTTCTAAAAAACATATATATATATATATGGGGTTATCGTTTGTCATGTCACTTAACTTAAGGTTATGTCAAGTCACTCCAAAACTACATCGTTTTGGGGTTAAATGAATTAATGAACTCTCAAAACGACGTAGTTTTGGGTTAGAGGAATTAATGAAGGATCCTTTAGTAAAATTCATATAATAAATACTAAAACAAAAATACAAAAACACCCTTCATTAATTTCCTTAACTCCCAAAACGACGTAGTTTTAGGCTCACTTGATATAATCTTATGTCAGTGACACGACAAACGATAAACCCTATATATATATATATATATATATATATATATATATATATATATATATATATATATATATATATTCTCCAGTACAATGCACTAATCATGATCTCTTGAAATATACGCAAGAATTAAAGGTCATTAATCAAAATATATATAGTCGGTGAAGATTTTCATTTAATAATTGATATTGGAGCAATTTTATTTCATTTTTCAGATCTTGCTTTTGACCCAACCCGTAGCTAGTGAGTAAATATAGAATAATGTCAATGAAATCTTCACTTTTTTTTTAAAAAAAAAATTGATCTAGGGTTTTTCCTCGAAATTTAAAAAGTAAAAAATTCTCACATCTTTCAATAAGTACACTTTCCGAGATTTGAAATTGTGTTGTTCATTTTATAAGGTGAGGCTTTTACTATCTCAACCAAGGTAGTTAAAATCGAGATTTTACGTAAAAGTGGAAGATAGATAAAAAAATCGTAAAATATAAAATCGTAACGTAGTAAAAACGTAAAAAAATCGTAAAAACATAAAAGCGTTTGAAAAATTAGTAAAATCGTTTTAATGAAAAAAAATCGTAAAAACATAAAATCGTAGTGATAAATCGAGATTTTAACTACCATGATCTCAACCAATAGTTTACCTTTACTCCTTTTCTATTATAGTGGGGGTTAGTACGGTATAGATTTGCTTTTTAATTTTTATCGTATTTTATGTGATATAATTATTTAGAGTAAATACCCTTTCTGATCTTGACAAAAAACATGGACCCCATTTTGGTCCCTTACAAAAAAAATCGACCTTTATCCGTCCCTTTTTAGGGACTAAAGAGGGCCTTTTGGAAATTTATGAGGGATCAAAATGTCAACAAATCGACCCTTATTCGTCCTTTTTATGGACTAAAAAGGACTTTTTTTTAAGGGACCAAAATGGGGTCCGTGTTTTTTGTCAGGGACCATAAAAGGTATTTACTCAATTATCTATCATATAGTGTCATAGGCTAAACCAAATTCAAGTATTGGCTAGACTTCAAATGAGGAATAGCTCTTTAAAACTAATTTTTAGAATGAAGGATCTTACTATAATAATAAATTATGACTTTACTTTGTGAAATATTATTGCTTTTCGATCGGATATAAAAAAAATGAGGAAAAATATTTAAAACTTGTCTGAAATTTGATGTATTTTTGAAACTGAGAAAATCATTTTTTCTTGAGAGTGGATTTGGTGTTTCTAAATGGAATTTTAAACAGTCAGATTTTTTATTTTTGGGGATTTAAACTATGCCAAACAGTTGTTTCCCCTAAAAATTCTACTACCTCCGAATCTAATTATAGGAACACTTTTGTAGTGTAAATTACACTACAAAAGTGTTCATATAATTAGGACCAGAGGAAGTATTTGTTATGAGAATTGAAATTTGTCAATAAAAATATATTAATTCAATGAGAAAAAAAATAGCTGTTAGCCTGTTACCGGGAAAAAAAAAAAAATACATTTCTCTTGTGTTTTTTTATTTTTTTCAAGTATCTCAAAATGTGGAAAAAATGATATTGTAATACTTTGAGAATATTGTTTAAAAAAGATAATGAATTATTGGACTATATATGTACAGGTACGGGAATTTTCTCTGCCAAGTTAAAGAGATATTTGTATGTGTATTTATTTATGTACGTATAAGAGTAGATGATGGAGGATACTAAGGAGGAATATAAATGAGATCACATGGGGTATGGTGTGTTGTGAGACTCAATGTAATCAATATGTTCATGGAACAAAAGTGGAGGTAGGGATAAAATAAAGGAACAACAAACACGTACCTCACTTCATTAACGTGTAAAAATAATATAGATAGAATCAAAAAGCTGTTGATTGATATGGTAAGCGATCTCATTTTCGTAAGAAGAAGAATATGAGTTTAAATTTCAAGAAATACACTTATTGAAAGATGTAAAAACCCTTTGTTATTAGTCTTTAACTGAATTGAACTGCTAAAAAATAGACAGAAAGAAACAGGGGAAGAAGAGATGAATTTAAAAGAGGAGCTGATTGATTAGTAGTGTGCTTTACGTACAAACATATAATCAGAGTAAGCCTCTGGTTTGAAAAGCGTTTATAGATTGCTTATCAGTAAGATCCTTATATCAGTATCAATAGTGGAATTTCAACTCAACTTAAACTCTGATTGAACTAACATTTACCCCTCTCTCTCTCTCTCTCTCTCTCTCTGTTTTTCTTTAATGGAGAATAGTGACGCGATTATTGAGAGGCCTTAAGAGCCAAAACAAAGGAAATATCATGAATTATGAGAAAGTGATAAGCACGTGATAGAGAGACAAAAGCAACGGCTTAATTGGGTTAGGAACTTGGGAGTGTGATGTAATGTAACCAACACTCCATCCAGTATGAACATGGTGGGGATGATCCATGTCCCTTTCAAAAAATCAGCTGACAAATTATGAATATCATTACTATTGATTCAGTGGGTCCACACTCACTAAATCTCCAACATTATTTTTATTATACTAAATGTTACATTTTAAAAGTTGACCCCATCTAATATTGTTTTTAGCAAATTTAACGATGAACAATTTTGTTATGAGTATCCAAAAGAAATATATATTTTTGGTGCAAAAAATAGACATAAACATTTTTTTTTTTGAGAGTGGATATAGCAACACGGTTAAGGAGACTTAATTTTCGTTACTTTTTGTACTATAGGTCCCACCAATCTTCTCTCTTTATTATTTTAATATTTTTTAATGAGAAAAATATCACTTAGAGTTAGAACCCATGTAAACATTTTATTTCAGTTAAACCCCAAAAGACAATAAATAAAACACTGAATTTAAGTTTTATCAATGAAAAGATAATAATACCCTTATTTTATTTTATTTTATTTTCATAAGAGCATTTGAAGACAAATATTGACATTTTCAAGACATGTAAATAATACACTTATTTTATTTATTTCATAAGAGCATTTTCCAAGGGTTATTCACTTGTTTGTCTTGTAAATTATGTTTTTATTTGTCTTGAAAATACCCATATTTGTCTTCTAAATGCTCTTATTAAAAAAATAAAATAAGGCTATTATTATCTTTTTACTGACAAAACCTAATTTTATTTTGACTCAAGGGGGTACAGTGAAATTTTAGAAATTTTGAGAGTTAATTGAAACAAAATTATTTGCATGGGTCTAAATGATATTTTTCCATTAAAAATATTAAAATAATAGAGAAAGAAGACTAATGGGACCCACAATGCAAAAAGTAACGGAAGTTATCTACTCTAAAAAAAATTGTTTAAGTCTACGTTTTGCACTGAAAATATATAGCTCTTATGAATGCTCATAACGAAGTTCATTACTAAATTTACATATCTGCCCTTGTTTTTAATGAAGATTGGAGCCTCCAGAAACGACTTTTCATTGGTAATTTAGAATATAGTACGTGATAAGTATGTAATAAGAGCTTTATCTAAATTTACGGAAATATGTGAATATGATTGTGATAAGTAGCTCCGAACAAAAACACATTATAATGGTTCAAGTCCTCCTGGTATATATAAAAATTAACTTGAGCGTTGATAGTGCATAATATAATAACCTCCGCAACCTCATCAACACAAGTGTACCTCTCCAATTTTGAGCTCTCACTTTATTTTTTCTGGGGCAAAAATTGAATATTCAGGGTATTATTCCTTGTATTGCAAAAAAATTATTATTTTGTTTGTAACTCAAATATTTTCTGATATCATTCATGGCTGTTTACTGAGATCACTCGATCAGTATTGAAATTGAAGGGAGCATCAATTATCAGTTCAAGTGGCATGTGGATATGATCCAGCAGGTATGTGAAAGTGATAGCTCAGATTGTGACGGCAATTGGTAAGTGTACCTAAAACTCAAAAAACAAAGACACCCTTAACTACTCCCTAAGCCTATAAGATATAGACAATTTTTTTTTGAGAAATTAAGGAACCTAATAAGTTACTTAATATTATTATATATGATGTGTATCATTAGATTATAAATTATTTTATTAATCAAATTAATTAGTTTGGAGGAAAAAATAAAAATACCTGAAAGTAATTTAAGTAGTTTTTTTAATTTTTTTTTTAAAAGGTCAACTTTATCTTATATTTAAAACGAGAGAGAGAGTAATAAGAGGGCTTCAATTCGGTACAGCGTCATCTCACGTGTTATGCAGTTCCGTCAGGAACTCCACTCTACAATACCACACACACCACATGATAGTGTTTATATGTACTTCTTATAGAAATTACAAATTTTGAACATTTATAAATTAAATCTCAAATAGATATTTCCTCCGGTCCTAATTATAAGAGCTAGTTGACTTTTTTGGAGAGATTAAGGAAGCTAATTAAATTGCTTTAGAGTATTTTTATTGTTATTTTTTTCTTCAAACTCATTAATTTGGCTAATAAACTAATGTATAATCTAAAGATACACAATATATAAAATAGTTAAGTAACTTATTTAGCTTCCTTAATTTCTCCAAAAAAAGTCAACTAGCTCTTATAATTAGGACCGGAGGTAGTATCATTTAACAGATTCAATTACCGATTAATATAAAATAAAAATTTTATAAGAAGTTTTGAAAAAAAATCATGTTAATACAGTATTTTTTTTTTATCGCTTGATATTATGACGCATATTATTTGTCTGCATATTTTAACAAAAACAAAAAACAGGCACTATTATATTCCCAAAAAACTGGTAATATGGAGATATTATAAAAAATCCTTTTACGGTCCTCAAAGGAAAAATAAATAAATAAAAAAGGTCCTACAGAAAATTCTAATATAAAAAAGGTCTTAAGAAGTTGTCAAAATCCATAAATTAAGTTGTCAATCCCTTAATGAAGGAGTTATCAATGAGACTTTTTGAACATCAGAATTTTCTCTAAAACTTTTTTGATATATTTTTTTTATCCTTTGAGACTTTAAATAAAGGGATTTTCTCAAGATATTAAAATAAGTACAATGATGTCAGTGACATTTTGTAATGAGGCCCCCCAATACCATTAGGGGTGGAAACAGGCCGAGGGCTGTGGCTCGGCTTTGTTCCGCTGGCAACGGCCCTGTTAGGGGGCAAAATAGTAATTTCATTTTTTTATCCTAATGTATAAGTTATACATGAATTTTTTAAAAAAAAACCCTAACTTTCGGAACCAAGTCCGCTTTCGACTTTCGAGCAAAAAACGGAAGAACAAGCCCGCCTCTCTCTCTCACAGTCGAACCTGCTAGGCTGCAACCATCTTCAAATTTTCTTCATCCTGAATTCCTGATCCAGCTTGCGGCTTACCCATTTCTTCTCCGACGCTGCTTCCGTCGTCCGTTACTCCGTCGGCCGTCGTCCTTTACTCCGTCGTCCGTTACCCCATTTCAGATCTCCGACGCGGCTTGCCCTAAGTCCTCACCGTTCGTCCTTTCACCGTCCGTCCTCACCGTCGTCCGTTACTCCGTCGGCCGTCGCATACTCTTCAACCCAAGAGTCTCCTGGTATTTCTTCCTCACCTTGTTCTATTTCCCCTATTTGTTCTATTTGAAATTAAAATGTTGTAGATGTTCAGCTGTATTTCTGGTATTTTGTCTGTTCAGCTGTTCTATTTCCCCTGTTTGTCTGGTATTTTATTCTACTAGAGGGCGATGATAGATCTTGATTTTTTGTTTCTTCGTTCTGCATATTATTTTTGTTTCTTCGTTCTTCGTTCTGTGAGGTGGTAACTGGTAAGGCAGAATCACTTTCTAGTAGTGTTGTTCTGTACCTCTTGAGTCTTGAGTTCTGAACTAGAGGAGAGAATCACTTTCTATTATCTTCGATTATGGGGTGTTGTGCTTACTTAAGTGTTGAAGCATGGAAGCGGATAGTAGTGTTGGTCAGAGGGTCTTTTGTGAATAAAGAAATTATTGTCTTGGATGATTGATAATAGTTTCATGTCTTAAATGTTATGTCTGCGATTCAGCTGCCCCGTGTATGTACTGGAATTATCATATAGAGATTTACTGCATTACTGTTTTGAAACTTAGACTACATTACTTTTTATGTTTCAGTTCTAGTTCATGTCATCCCCATTTCAGAGTGAAACAATGTCATCTACTTCAGCTCCTCCTACTGCTATTGAGGTCTCTCAACAAGCACCAACAGATTCAAGTCAACAAGATACTCAACAAACTAATGATGCGAGTGAGAAAATTGCTAGTGATGATGAGATTATTAAGAAGAAGAGGCGAAAAACCTCAGTGTAACAACCCAATTTCCAAAAGCAGTATAATTTTTTTTTATCAGACATTATTTCAAAATCATCAGAGTAGAGCATTTGAGCGGAAGAGTAACTGATATATAGATTCAAAAAGCCATCGCTGTATCTCTTGTCTACAAAGGCGGTTCAATAACCGAGAGTTTTCAGAAGTAAAAGACAACATCAAAAGGAAGACTCCTGTCGGAACAACGAAATGAAAGCTCTCGCCAGAACAACGGAAGGAAGTCTTCAGCCGGAACTTCTACTCGGACGCTTTCTTCTCGGCCTCAGGTCCTCCGAACCACATATAGCTGAGATCCAATTTTAACGCATTGGATCTCAGGTAACGGTTAACCTCATGCTTATAAACATTATATGTCCAACAGGTATTGCAAATTATACAACATCGATCAAGCCGGTACATGATCATTAAATAACAACATAAAAACTGTAATAGTGATCTAAGTACGATACCTTAATCACAGTGTGTCTAAGTACGGTTCCATAGACATGGTGCATCTAAGTTCGGTTCCATAGACACGATGCATCTAAGTACGGTTCCATAGATACGGTGCATCTAAGTACGGTTCCATAGACACGGAGTATCTAAGTACGATTCCTTAGACACGGGGTATCTAAGTACGGTTCCATAGATACGGTGCATCTAGCACCGAATGAATGGCTGAGTAAGTGTCTATCATGGGGCCTCACCGACTTTACGGCGACTAAATGGCACACCCACATAGACTAGCCTTGCCTTCGGCACCAAACTATTCACATAACATATTATCACATATAATCATTCAACAATCATCAGATTAGTGTTACAGTACGCGAACGTACCTCCGTTGACGAATGTCGGCAATTCTGGCGGAAACGGCACGTTTTACGCATTTTAGGTAAAAATTACCATTTTGCCCCTATACCCCTAATCGGCGGAATTTCGCCAGCACTTCGTTACTCTGACAAATTTTCTTCCTGAAAATTCGCCAGAACTTCGACGCCATTTTGATTTTCAAAAATAAAGACTAAAATAGCCCTCCCATATGATATCCAATCATACTTGAAAAATTAAAGGCTATTCTAACATTACTACCCTTACTACTGAAAGAACTACGAAAGCTTAAAGCTCGGTGCAGAAAACTTACCCGAGCTTATTGCAAAATCCCCGGACTTCTTCCCAGAGCTTCTCTCTCTAAATTTCGGCTTACTTCTAGTGAGAAGTGGTGTGGAGAATTATGAAGTGAAGAGGGGTATTTATAGAAATCCAGGATGGCATTTCGGTAGTTAATTCAAACTTTACTGTAACGAATACCGACCACCGGATCGCACTTCGCCAAATGTCGCGATCCTCACCGGACACTTGTCCATTTCGTCCTTGAGCCCTTAGGTAGAATTTCTCGATCGGCGTGCAAATCGCGTAATTTCGGAGAAATCTCAAAATTCTGGATTTACAACTTTGAAAACATATTCTCACTTAGTAGAAATGTCCAAGTTAACCTATATTTTGATTCCATATAGGGCTCCAACAGTCCAGTTGAGTCTTTCTCGAAAAACGTGTCCAAACGCGTCCGGTGTCGAAACTTGTTTTCGGAAACACCCATCTCTTCAGAAAAATTCACTGAATCCAAATATGTTCATGAAAATTCCCAATTCTTTTCCAAATGTCACAACATAACCTTTTCGTCCTCTTGGCTATCGGCCTTTTCACGAATTTCCCTATTTCGTCTTATTAGGAAAAAGCACAAACGGCTTCAGAATTAACTTCCGCAAGAGTTTAACGGAAGATAAAATCCCACTGATTAATATTTTACCTTGACTTTGGGAATCTCATTCCTAGATCTCTAGATAGGATCCGTTTCCTAATTCCCATTTTACTATTCACCCTTTTTCACTTTAATTAATTATATTATTATTATAATAAAACTTATTTATTAAGTTTCCTTTTATTTTTTATTTTATATTCTTTTTTTTTTCTTTTTTTTTTCTGCCCTTTTTTTTTTTCGTTTTTTTTTTAAATTAATTATTTAATTAATTAAATAATTATTTTTACATAATTTTTACAAAATTTTCCTATTGGTCTATTCTTGCATTTAGGCTTAAAAATACCTAAACTCACTTATTTTTCTCAAAATCTCCAATCAATTAGTAAATATATTCTTACTAATTTTCAACTATTTTCCACTAATTTTTGAGCTTTACATAATTATTTCATAATTTTTCTAAGTCATTTATGTCCCTTAGGGGCATTTTCGTCATTTTGGCACTTTGGCCCTTAAATTCCCTAATTCAAATTTCGGGGTATTACACTCAGCTATTTGGGATGATTTTGATCAAATTGAATCTAATGATGGGCTCAAAGCTAAATGCAAGTCTTGCAAAAATCCATTTTCATACTCAGGGAAGGGAGCTAGCACTACCCATCTATGGAGACATCTCAAAAATTGTGATGCAAGGAAGCTCCTCATATCTGCAAAAACAAGCAATCCACCATTCCATTTCAACCTTCTAGCCCGAATCCATTTTTGGCATTGGGTGCCCGATATTCTAATGAGAAGATGAGGGAAATAATTGCTACTGCAATCATGGTGCATGAGCATCCTTTTATCATGGTGCAATCATGGTGCATGAGCAATCCACCATTCTTATAATGATTCTTGTTTAAGGGCTCTTCGGGACACTTTATCACTTAGTACTTCTTTACCTCTGGGTGGTGACTTATTTCACGTTAGATGTTGTGCACATATATTAAACTTGTTGGTGCAAGATGGCCTTGGTAGAATTAAGGACATTATAAATAATGTCCGTGAGAGTGTGAAATACATCAACTACAATGATTCAAGGCTAAAATCATTTTGTGACATTGTTGAGCAGAAACGTTTGAAGGAAAGGAAGCTCATTCTTGATTGTCCAACAAGGTGGAATTCTACATATAGGATGTTATCTACTGCTTTGAAGTTCAAGGCTGTCTTTCCTGATTATAAGGAAAGAGAGCCACATTACAACTATGCACCGTCAGAAGAGGATTGGAAGAAGGTTGAGAAGATTTGCAAACTTCTAGAAGTGTTCAATGTAGCCACTCATATCATATCAGGCAGTGAGTATCCTACTGCAAATTTGTACCTTGCTGAAGTTTGGAGAGTGAAACAAGAAATTGACAATGCCTTTGAAGATGATGACCTCTTCATGGTGGGAATGGCAATCTCAATGAAAGAGAAGTTTGACAAATATTGGGGGGAATGCAATATGGTAATGGCTCTTGCTAGTATTCTTGATCCTAGGTGCAAATTATATGTGATTAATTATTGCTTTCCTTTGATTTACAAGCCTGATCATGTTGCTTCTGAGAATATAGATAAAGTGAAGCAAGCTTTAAACTCAATATATGATGGCTATGTTGCCGTGTATAAGGGAGACACAAGTAATGAAGATCATAATGTTGGCAACAACTCTTCTTCCAATGTACCTAGTTCTTCTATAGTTACTGGATTTGATCAAATCATGAACATTGTTCGTGAAAAGCAAGCCATTCCCCCTATGAAATCAGAATTGGAAGCTTATCTTGAGGAGAGTGTTTTTATACCTGAGGGCAATTCTAACTCCTTTACTACCCTGGAATGGTGGAAAAATAATAGTATGAAGTATAAGATTTTATCTAAGATGGTCACGACATACTAGCTATTCCAATCTCAATCGTGGCATCGAATCCACATTCGGTCTTGGAGGTAGGGTTATTGATGAATATCGTTCTAGATTGAATGAAAAATCAATCGAAGCACTTATTTGTGGTGGGGATTGGTTTCGCAACAAGTACGGACTAAAAAAGAAACAGAAGGTATAAATTCTGCATTGTCAAAATAATATCATTTGTTATACATATTACTTGTTCAATTGTGTTTTCTAATTCTATATATTTGATTAATTTTTTTCAAAGTCTTTGAAGCAGAAGAAGAAGAAATTATATTGAAGATTTGATGTGATGAATCATTCAACGTCTCATTCCTTAGTATAGCTCTGGTTAGGCTTAATTGGATAGGTTCCAAAATGTTAATCCCTGATGTGGTTTTGACTAAGTTCTATGCTTTCTGTTCAATTGCTTTTAGCATTTTCTTATCGGATCCTTATTGTGACTTTATGCAAAATCATTAGATAAAAGTTATGCTTACATTCCTATGATTTGTGCTTAGCAAAGGGCTTTTAGGAAAAATGCATTTTTAAGCTCCAATTGCTAATGTAGGAGGTGCATTTTGTTGAACATATTTGATGGGCAGAGAATAGTTGGTCAGTTCTTATCTTTGCAGCATGTATGTTAGATCATTAGGAATTATTTATATAATGCCTGTTTTCGGCCTGTTTAAAGTGGGCCTGTTTACGGCCTGTGGCCTGTTAGCCTGAACACAATTTTTTTTTTTTTAAAAAAATAGGCCTTAACAGGCCACAGGCCAGGCTCAGGCCGAAAAATAGGCCTGATACAGGCCGCAGGCCAGGCTCAGGCCTATTTCTTCCTTAACAGGCCAGGCCTGTTAAGGCCAAGGCCTGACCTATTTCCACCCCTAAATACCATACCAGGGCCTCTTCTCAAGGGACCGTGTCACAATTACAGCTTGTGTATAGTTAAGTGGTTAAGTTATGAATAGTTGTATTAGAAATTTTAAATGTTTGAATTAAGATTCTAAATTAAAATTTAAAATAATTTTTAAGTTTCGAGAAAACATAAATACTACTCCAAATTAGATTTAATTCTCCAAATTCTAGTAAATAGTTCCTATAATTAGGATCGGAGGGAGTAAAACATGGGAAAAGATCCTCTCCATATCCAACTTTTACTTTCTCCTCATCCCTCAAAAATCAATCTACACCATTCATTTCACTTAATCTTGGCCATTCATTTTTAAAAAAAATATTTCAAGGTACTGACGGATACAAAAAAGATACTTCAGGATATTGACCAGTACTGGAAAACTACTTCATGATCTTCAAAAATTATTTTAGGATCTGGAAAAAAATATTTTGAAGTATATTTTTAGTACTATCCAGTACTTTAAAATATTTTTTCAAGATCCAAAAATAATTTGTCAAGATCATGAAGTACTTTTTTTAGTACGGGTCGGTATCATGAACTATCTTTTTTGTACCCACCAGTACCTTGAAATATTAAAAAAAAAAAGGTCTCAGCATTTTTAGTATACTGATTAATAGTGAAAAATACTTCATGATCTTGAAAATTTATTTTAGGATCTTGAAAAAATATTTCAAGGTACTGAATAATACTAAAAAGATACTTTTGGATACTAACTAGTGCTAAAAAAAATATTTCATGATCTTAAAAAATTATTTTAGGATTTTGAAAAAACATTTCAAGGCACTGAATGATACTAAGAGGATATTTCATGATACTAACTGAATTTGAAAGAATACTTCATGATTTTGAAAAATTATTTTGGGATCTTGAAAAAATATCGTGAAGTATATTTTTAGTACCAGTCAGTACTCTGAAATATTTTTTCAATATCCTAAAATAATTTTTCCAAATCATGAAGTATTTTTTCAGTACCGACCAGCATTTTGAAATATTAAAAAAAATAAATGATTAAGATTAAGTGAAATGAATGGTGTAATTGACTTTTGAGGGATAGAGAGATAAAGAGAAAGTTAGATAATGAGAGGATCCATTTCCATAAAACATAAAACGTAACATATTGAATTACTATATCTTGTAATAATAAGTTGTACTTTATTATATACCCGCCAATAAATAAAGTAGTTGAGTGTCAAAATTAATTTGTACTGGGATATGAACATGATTTATATATTATACATGCGCTTCAATTATTGTGAAAGGCCCCATCCACCTACATTTGCCCACTTACAACAATTTATTCAATGTTAGAACTTGAATTATCTTTTATACTGTATTTGATACTCTTATTAAGTACTACAATTGATGAATTCACATTCCATTTCATTCAGGATCACTGATCGGTATGGTTAGTCTAAATATCAAAAAATCAAGTTCAGCATGATTTTTTTTTATTTACAAAATAATCTCAAATTTTCTCAAATTTCGGATATTAAAAATATATATGTGGTTTTTCTAAAAGTGCATCCAACACCAAGTGTTTTTTTGTGTACAAAAGTGACTATGTGGTACAAAAGTTGAATAAAAATACCCATTGACTGTTAGTTTGACTTTTTTGTATTTTTAAGACTGATATGAATAATGATTCACCTAAATTTTATCCCAGCTGGCAACAAAGAATTGGAAAAAATTACAAAAAATGGCATAGATATTTTAGAAATTATAGTTCAACCCTTCTCTCTCCAATTCCACTTATCTCTCTTAATCTTACTCATTGAGTCGCCTATCTTAGCCTTCTTACCACTGTTGCCACCTTTCTATAATTTTCAAAACTATTTGGGCTCTTTTCTAGAATTTTCTCCAATTCTTCACTATCAGCTGAGATGAAATTTAGTTAAATCATCATCCATGTCAACCTTAAAAATACAAAATTGTCCAACAATTGGTCAATGATGATTTTTGCTCTACTTCTATAGCCACAGTCACTTTTGCACAAAAAAAAAAAAAGTTACTTGGTGTTGGATACACTTTTGAGAAATCCACATGTATATTTTATACCTTTAACTCTAAAAAGTTCAATGATTTTATGGAGAGGGAGTTGGTTACTTGAACTTATTGGCTTCTTTCCTTTGTGAGGACTAAAAAACATAGAAGAGATATGGGTTTTTCAAAAAGACAAAAATATATGATCTATTTATAAAAATTTCACATAAACTACCCTTATAATAAGCAATGAAAAATATGGGTTGTATGATGTCATCCACTCATCCCTCTCTTTTAATCCTCTTTTTTTTTTGTTACTATTTAAATTTAAATTTTTATTTTCTTACCATATATTTTATTTAAATAAATATATTTTTGAGTAAAAAATTCAAAGAGACTATTATTTATTCTTTATTTCCACGGAAAAATAAATCTAATAAGCGAAATAAAGGGGAAAAAAACGACAATATAAGAAAGTCAAAGCCAAATTTCCCTGAAAATGCGGCAAAAATTGGGAGTGGAGATAGGGACTGGTGAAAGACAAAGGTCCTTCCTTAGATAAAGGAATGTTTGAATACCAACAGAAAGGTCCAAATGCATAAAGCCTTTATTTACTTTGGATCTGCTTTAAGGGCCAATTTTGTTGCTGAAACATGGCTTAAAAACAAATGGACCTTGAAGGTTAATATTGAAAGAGACCATTGGACCTAAAAGACCTCCCCTTCCACTAGCATCCTTTTTTTTTTTTTTAAGGAGTGTTTATAGAATCTTTTTTCAAAATGCTTATTCCCTCTACATATCATTATAGATAATATATGCAATGATCTATTATTCTAAACTCTAGAGCGACCAAAGAACTTTCAGTGTAAAATTTGACTTCCCACTTTCAACACACACACACATATATATAACTACTGGCTGTGCATTTTGTTGGGTATAGAGAATCTAAATTATTGATTAACAATCAATATAATTGCAAGTAGTTGCTTTCAGTGCTCACCTTTTAATACAGTTGCTTGAAATTTAAGCACAAGCAACTTTGATGCTATGCCCTAGAAAGGCTAAAATACTCATGATCTTAGATCAGGCCAAGACATGTGCTAACTTCCATAACAAATTCATTCAGTATTAAAATATATTAGGACCCCAAATCTGCGAGGATCTCATGATATACATGGATAGTTCCTTATAATCTTTTATTACACCACCACCTCAGGTTATGAAAATATTATTCAAGATTCTTTGGATTTTACTTTTTCATATATGAAGAAGGTCACAGACTCACAGGGAGTTCAATAACAGACACTGGTAGCTGAACTAGGACCAGTATCCTTCACTGAAAGTGAGTTAAGCACCATTCCTTCTGCAGCACAGAGATTACCTCTAGTATCATTGAGATTGCCGGGATTATAGCTTGCCATCTTTATGGCTGTCTCGGTTTTTGCTACTCTTTCTGTTTTGGCTACTGCCTTCAGCCGGATACGCTCAGCTCTCGAGCCAATAATCTGACCGAGGATAGAGGCTCCAATTGTCAATGCCATTGCTGATTTAGGCATCAGGACTGACTTCCGAAGCATGGCTATGAAGGGAACAGCTGCGTGCACCGCGGCAAACCATGACAGCGAGAACTTCTTTGTGTGCTCCCTCCATACACCCAAGGGGACATTAACTGCCATCCCCAGTGCTGCAATGGCAAGCATTTTTGCAGGAAGTGGCTGAGGACGTAAGTTTTTAACAAAGGCTGTACGAGCAAGAGCTGCCCTGGCAGCAACAACTGCCGGCGGGCATTTAAACTTCATGCTGGGCGGTGGCTGGAAAGCTGACGCGACAAGGGGGAGGACATTACTTACAGCTCTATAAGACTTGGCAATTGGGCAGTTGCCCTTTTCTAACCATTCATTTCCAAACGCCTCATGCTTTGATGAATCTTCTTTCTGGAGGATGTTCAGCATGAGAAAGTAAAAGCTATGTAAGTTTATGCTACATCTCAAAGTTAATTAAATCAATTCATGCTTGATTAGTAATCAAAATAAAGGATTTCAAACAGAACATTGAAACCTTGCCTTATGAATCATTTCTAATCAAATGGGCTTAGTTAAGAATGTTTAGCAAATATCTTGGAAAGATTAGAGCTAAGGCAAAGAAGGCAGTAGCAATTTTACATTTGTATGTCACTGCAGATTAAGTATGGGATTTAGATACTCTCAAGCCCCTGACATTTAACGCTCTATATAACATATCACTCATGTTGAGGTGTCAGAGATACAATGGACTTTTCTATTTGCTGAACATATTTCTTAGTAGTAAAATAACCAGATCAATAGGAAAACAAATACTTACATGAGATGAGTTATCCCTTTTGTTTGATGATTCAGTCTTCTTTTGCTTCTTCCACTTGTCAGAAAAATTACCAAAACTGAAAGGGCCACCTAGGCCAAAGGCAGAAAGACTTATGGTAGCAGCTTTTGCTGCTAAAGGATTGAAAGGAGGCAGGGAATCAGGCTCTTTGCTATCAGTAAGGGGAATGACTCCATCTTTTCCATGAAAGAGCTTAAATGCCAAGCCAAAATTGGGACCATCTTCAAATATAGGAGCATCAGCTCTGCGCACCTAAACATGAGAATAGAAACGCATTTAGTTTAAAACATTGATCCAAATTGAAATTTAATTATTATCAGTATGGAGAGGAGATCAAGTTGTCTAGAACCTAGCTAAAAGGGGTAGAGGTCAATGAGGTTATTGAGTGAGATTTCTTAATTAACAATTTATTCCGAGATTTGGTTTTTGACTGAACTCAATAGCGTCATTTGATCCATGTAGCTGACCCCATCTACTGGGATAAAGGCTTTGATGTTGGCGGTGGAAATGGCATGAAGATGAGTAACTTACAGGAAAGGAAATACTTGCTGTAGAAAAGGAGAAGTTTGTAGGTTTGTTGATGTTCCTCAAAAACGGGCACTTTTGGATGTCTTTTACATCAAAGGGGCACTCAGATCCATCCTCGGCTATTCCCTTGAATAAGAAGTCCATTGTCTCCTCTTGTGAAAGCAGTTACTTTTAGAAACAAGGAAAAAATTGAAGATAAGCCAAGAATCTTTAATCTTTAATATAGCAGAATAAAGACATCATATAAAAAGCTACAACATATTATCGATGCCAGGAACATAAATCACATAAATCAGTATTGCATGAAAAATCAAGCAGCTAAGAAGGAACCAAATTGAAAAACAATTTAGTAACAACATCGCAGAGGTTGCCAAAACATACAATCAACAAATTCAACAAGGAAAAAATAGAGCTATCGAAATCTGGAAGTTAGATCAATGTCAGCCCTAACACACTAATTCATTTTATCACGATAATCAACCACAAAAAACAAGCAGAATTAAGAAAACAACGCAACAGAAAATCAAAAAGTGAAAGGCATTTGGTTAAAAAGAGAGTACCGGAACCTTTTTTCTCGGCCGGCGAACGAAGTTGAGAGAAAGGGTGGACGTGTGGTTGCCACAGACACCGAACACGCGCGAACCAGAACTTGCTTTTTGGAAGGAAAAGGATAACACAAAAACTTAACTAAATTACAATATCTGATTGTATTTTCACGAGGACATGACTTTTAATAGCAGATCGAGATCAAATACCGATTTTTCAAGAATTTTAATTTTGTTAACTAATTTATTTGATATTTCTATGTGACATTTTCTAGAAATTAGTATTATAAGAAGGTTCTGGGATGTGTATATACGGTGGGAAAAAATAGGTGAATGTATATTCATTCAATAATATATAGGAAAATTGCATTTAGATTCTAAAAAAGAGAAAATACGATAAAATAGTTTCTTAAAATCTCAAAATTGAATTTTAGATTCATGAGACTTTTTTGTAATAAATTCCAATGCTACTGATAAGTTCATGTGCGTACACTGACAAGTCTAGAGGTGTCCATTGATAAGTCAATAGGCGCTAACTGTGACAAGTTCATGGACATCTAATGACAAGTCAATGGGCGTTTAACAATTGGAATTTATTGCAAAAAAGTTTCATGGAACTTAAATACAATTTAAAGATTTTAAGGGACTATTTTGTTATATTTTCTTTTGTCCGGGACCTAAATACAATTTTCCCATAATATATTACTTTGTCCAAAAGGAAAATGTTACAAGTGATTCATGTATATATGTATTGATGAATATTAAAAGAGTAGATGTATGTTCATTGGTTCGTCCAGTAAGAAACAGTGTATGTTGCTGGCAAAAAAAGAAAAAAGAAAAATAAATAATGTATGTATTTATAGTTATAACTATATAGAATGAGATACATGTACCCGAAGGACTGGTTCATGAACAAAAAGTTAAGGCACCCAGATTAGAAATAAGTTAGTTTAATACATTTATTTATAGTGAATATGTTTTTACCAACTTAAAAAATAAAATATAAAGCTTTTAGAGTTAGGTACTGAATTTGGACATAGTATCGTATGATAAATAATAATAAAAAAAAAAGGTCAATCATCATGTAATAATTTATTGGATGCCACTGAATTGATATGTGGTGAAATGGATGTAATTTTTCTGATTTAATTTTGATTAAGTTTTGCCCCTAAGTAATTTTTTTTATTTGCAAACAATAATTAGTTAAATAAGTTTTCAATTCCTTGCATCACTTATCTTGCGCCACAATTTAATTAAGTTAAATATTTATTAGCTGTTGTTTTATTTTATTTTAAATTTAAGGGTTAAGGAGCAATTTTACACATGAGTTTTTCCCCCAGGAGCGCCCAGCACCACGTGCTTTTTTCTGGAGCAAAAGTACACACGTGGTTACATTTTAGGAGCGCCCAGCACCACGGCAGTTAGTTGACCGTTAGTCAACCGTTAACTTGGATGGAACGCGCGTGGCGTGACGTGGCGCTTATTTGGGCGACACGCCGACATGGACGCTGACGTGGATGCTGACGTGGACGCTGATGGTAGGGAAAAAAAAAGAAAATTACCATTTTGCCCCTTAGTTTTAAATGAAAATTACATTTTTGCCCTTGGTTTTAAATGAAAATTACCCTTTTGCCCTTAATGTTAAATAATAATAAAAACTAAAAATACCCTTCCACCACCGGCCCCACCACCACCGGCCCCACCACCTCCGGCCGGCGGCTGGGCAAACCACCACCGCCGGGCCGACCACCACCACCGCCGGCCGGCGGCGTGCCGATCACCACCGCCGCCGGCCGGCGGCGGCCGGCAGTGGTCGGCCGCCGGTGGTGGGGTGGCCGGTGGTGGGGCCCACCAAGGAGGGGGTATTTTTAGTTTTTTTTTTTTAAAAAAAAAAACTTAGGGCAAAAGGGTAATTTTATTTAAAACTAAGGGCAAAAATGTAATTTTACCCGAGTTATCTTGTTCATTTCCATCCAACTTAACAGTTGACCAACGGTCAACTAACTGCCAAATGGTCTTGGGCGCTCCCAAAACGTAACCACGTGTGTACTTTTGCTCCAGAAAAAAGCACGTGGTGCTGGGCGCTCCTGGGGGAAAAGCTCATGTGTAAAATTGCTCCTTAACCCTAAATTTAAATAACCATGAGACCAAAAGTGCGGTGGAAGAGCCAAACAAGTTCGCTTGTAAGTTGTATTAGGCTGGAAAAGACACCTCAGAAGTTAATTACATGGACAAGAATTTCATCTCATAGCAAATTTGAGTCCTCCCCAACTAACGTCATCTAACACTGTTTCATTTCGGGTCCATTTTGGGTCTGCATTCCTTGCTCATCTTTGCTCATCCCTCTAATTTTGAGGTATGAACCTTTTTTATTTATTTTGGATTAAATTGTATGCTGCAACTTAAAATATTTTTTTCACCTAGTATTTTAAATTAATTAATTTATAGTCTTACATTCAGAAATATTTTTCCTATAACACCAATATATTGAAATATTTTTTCAGTAGCACCTAATATCTGAAATATTTTTCCAACACCCAAATCTTAAGTTAATTAATTTTTAATGTATTGAGTATTTTTTTTTAAAAAAATAAATTTATTTGGGATGAGCACTACATGCTCATCTTTTGAATGAGCATGAATGTCAATTTGTTTCTAGACTATTAAATGTTTTTCCTAGTATTTCTATTAAAAAATACTTATAGGTTGACATGTCATCAGAACTTTATTTAATAAAAATAATCATGATTGACTGATGACTTCTAAAAAACAATTCACATTTTATTTTTTAACTTCATTCAATGAAAATACAACTTAATGATTCTAATTCTAATTGACGGATGACTTATATATAACAATTCACATTTTATTTTGTTTTTTAAAATAAAAATATTAAATTAAAAATATAAAACAAGAACGATCGTTCAATATTTTTCTTTAAGAATTAAAATGTGAATTATTTCCCATGAGATGTTAGCTAATAAAAATTAAAATGATAAAAGTTGTTGTGTTTTCAATAAATAAAATTCAAATAACATAATACTTTTAGAGCACGTGAGTATTTCTCATTTTTGTTGTTGGGAATTTTCTGTATAAATTTTTTCCCTTCTTCTTTTCGTTCTTATCCTACTATTTACTTTGGATTGTAAACTTGTTGTTTTTTTAATAAAATACTCTTTTATAAAAAAGGCCATCAGTATTTAGGATAATATTGTAAAGGATCTGAACCCTACATGGTATCAGACCTCTCGGGTTTAGATCCTTTACAGTATTAGTGTTTCTCTTGTGCTTCAATGTGATCCTTCAATATTATCATAGTATTAGAGCTCTAGCATTCTGATCCCTTTATAGTATTAATGTTTCTCTTATGCTTTAATGTGATCTTACAATTTCAACATGGTATTAGAGGTCTAGGGTTCCGATCCTTAATAGTATAAGTGCTTCTCATGTGCCTCAATGTAATTGTTCAATATCAACATGGTATCAGAGCTCTACGAAACTCACTTTTTCTAAAAATAAAGGTCCGATAATTGTAGGCACCTTTTTCATTGTTCATCAAATCGAAAACTGCATGGATATAATTTCATTACGAGCTGCTAAAAATAGAAGGTTAAAATTCTAAAAAAGAAAGAATCAAAATGTTAAATATATTTCAGGTGAGTTAAAATTTTGGGTCTGCAACTAATAAAAAAATAATATGTATACACACATATTACCCGTAGATGCTGCTTTGACGACATCTTTCTCAGAATCCTTGATTTGAAGATCAAGTCTTGTTTGGTAATGAGAATAATGTTTATAAAAGTTTTGATGAGCCATTTGGATGTAGCAAATGGCTATACTCCTGGTTGAGGTTTTGAGATCAACAACTATACCTATTGGTATTTGTGCCTTGTTCACCTTCAAAGGTTCTAAAAAGAAACATAGCAAAGTACAAAAGCAATGAAACCAAAGGCAAAGATTAAAGCTTTTCTTTTTCATCTAGCTTGACATGCTCTTTCTGATTTCATAACTGATAGAACCACAATGATCCATTTGCAGGCATATATAGCATGAGAAAACGACATATAATGCGTGAAAATTTCTTAGATATCTCTTATAAAAATAATTATTAATTTATTCATCTTATTTTTTATAGTATAATTCGGTATCCCGTTCGTGGCTTCCCCTCCTAATATAAGTATCTTATATGGGATTTGAACTTAAGATCTAGAAAGATCTAGCAATGCCTTATATACTATAAAATTCCGTCAGCAATTGGTTTTGCGACGGAAAAAGTGTGGCAAAGAAAAATCATGATAAAAGACATTACGGATGGAATTCCATCGGTAATTTTCATCGCAAATCGAATTACCGATGAATTCCATAGGTAATTTCCAACAGATGTTTTATGTCGGTAATTCCATCCCTAATCTGACCTTTTTTTTATGGTAACGTAAAAACAACTCCATCTATTGGTTAATTTATTATAAATGTGGGCAAAGACCTGACACGTCACGGTTGGCAATCAGAATACTTGTCTCACCGATTATAGTGCATAACTTAGGTTGGCAATCAGAAACTTGTCTCACTGATTATAGTACATAACTTAAAGAGGATATGAACAGATGACTCAAATTAAAAGACGTTCATTTTGATAATAACGTCCATATATTATACTATTTACATTGATGCCACGGTCATGCATACCCTCTCGTCAATTAATTTATGATTTCCATTCACAGTTAAAAAAATCTATAATGTTCTACCAAAAAAATATAATTTTTATGAAGTTTTATTTTTAGATTTTATTGGAAAAAAATATAACATTTTATTATAATGTTCTCCTGATCTATATATACTAGGCACTTTTGCAACTTCTTCTCCCAATAGAACCAAATAGCATAATACAATTAAAAGATCAGACCTTCTTGATTTTAGTGTTACAAACTCTGTGGGGGTAGAAATCAACTCATTGTATTATCAAGGTCCCCTGTGATGGTACATCCTCAGCAGTATGCTCCTCCTCCTCCACCGTCGCCGCCATTATATTATCAAGGTTCCCTGTGATGACATATCCTCAGCAGTATGCTCCTCCTCCTCCTCCTTCGCACCGCCACCACCATTGTATTATCAAGCTCCCCTTGTGGTGGAACCTCCTCAGCAGTATGCTCCTCCACCGCTGCCGTCGCTGCCCAGAAGAGAAACTAGTTTCCTTGAGATAAGGTACGTTTTCAAGTCCCTATAACATTGATTTGTAATTTTTTCTTCTTCTGTGAAATGTTAATTTTGTTTTTCTTTTCTTCTTTGTTGATCAGCCTTGTAGCTTTGCGTTGTTGTTGCTATTGCTTACTTGAAGAGTACTGTAGTGACCCTTCCATCGTCACAGACGTCGTCGGTTGATAATTGGTTTTAACTGGTTTATATGCAGGGGGAGAGAGAAGAGAGGACAATAAAGAAGTGGACAATGATCTTATGAACTATATGAATGAGCATGAGACGATGTATATATATAACTATATATATATAACTATATATATAGAGAGAGAGAGAGAGAGAGAGAGAGAGAGGTAGTAAAGTTGCAAAAATGTTTTGGATTATATTTCATCCTTTTCATAGAGCTCTGATACCATGATATTGAAGGATCACATTGAAGCACAAGAGAAGCACTAATACTATTAAGGGTCGGAACCCTAGAGCTTTGATACCATGTTGATATTGAAGGATCACATTGAAGCACAAGAGAAGCACTAATACTATTAAGGATCGGAACCTTAGAGCTCTGATACCACGTTAATATTGAAGGATCACATTGAAGCACAAGAGAAGCACTAATACTATTAAGGATCAGAACCCTAGAGCTTTAATACCACGTTGATATTAAAGGATCACATTAAAGCACGAGAGAAACACTAATACTATTAAGGATTGGAACCCTAGAGCTCTGATACCATGTTGATATTGAAGAATCACATTAAAGCACAAGAGAAACACTAATACTATTAAGGATTGGAAGCATAGAACTCTGATACCATGTTGAGATTGAACGATCACATTGAAACACAAGAGAAGCATTAATACTATAAAGGATTGGAACCTTAGAGCTTTGATACCATGTTGATATTGAAGACTCACATTGAAGCACAAGAGAAACACTAATACTATTAAAGATTGGAACCCTAGAGCTCTGATACCATGTTGATATTGAAGGATCACATTGAACCACACGAGAAGCACTAATACTACTAAAGATCAGAACCCTAGAGCTCTGAGACCATATTGATATTGAAGGATCACAGACGTCATTGGCTGGTAATTGGTTTTAGAGTAAATACCCTTTCTGATCCCTGACAAAAAACCCGACCCTTATTCGTTTTTTTTATGGGACTAAAAAAGACCTTTTGAAAATTTGTGAGGGATCAAAATGTCCACCAATCAACCTTTATTCGTCCTTTTTATGGACTAAAAGGGACATTTGTTTTGTCAGGGACCAAAATGGGGTCCGTGTTTTTTGTCAGAGACCAGAAAGGGTATTTACTCTTGGTTTTAACTGGTTTATATGCAAGGGGAGGGAGAAGAGGGACAATAAAGAAAGGAAGGAGGGAATATAATAATAATTTGGCTTATACTAATTATTATAATATTTTAGGTGGTGACGTGGTGGATCAAGGTCAGCCTTTTCTTTAGTGTGGTCGGACTGGTTTATATAAATACACCGAAGTATATTTATAATAATGCATGATTTTTTTTTTGATCGAAGTAATAATGTATGATTTGAACTTTTCGCATAAAAGCGCTCGTTGAATTCAAAATTCAAACAATTTTCGGGCGAACGAAAAATGAAAGGCTTTTCCTTATGTCAGCCCGAAGCCGGAAGCTTTCAATTATGATTCATTACTATATATGGAATGGAATGGTAACCGATGTGCCAACCAATAAGAAAATACCAAACTCTTCCCCCTGGATATTGGTTTGAAGTTGCTGATTTATTTCCCTACGAATTTCATGATTAATTGTGTTTCAAAAGAGAGTGAAGTTACCCGAGCCCAGCCGCGGAGCCACACTGTTGCCCCAGATTACAAGTGCAGACACAGATATATTTTGAGTTTTTGTTTTTTTTTTTAAATTGTGTGCCGCCTAGTCCGAACAACGCCAATGTCTCCTTCCCGTCGATCTCCTCCTTCTCACAACTTTCCGCTTATTCCTCCGATGTCTCCGTTTCTCCTTCAATTTTCTTTCCGTTCTCGAATCAATTCAATTTCTCAAAGTATGCCCACAAATTATCCGTCATGAGAAAGCGTTGGTGTCATACTGCTAAAGTCTCTGTCTCTAGTGATACTCAGACAAGGGCGGACCCAAGGGGGGGCTAGGGGTGGCCCCCGCTCCCCCCCCCCTATTTTTTTTCTTTTAAAAAAAAAAAGTATATATGTGTTTGTTTAGTTGATGAGGGTCCAACGAGGCACGTTTTGAAGTCTAAAAGTCTCTGTGTACTGTCTATTATCCCTATACACACACATATATACATACTGTGGATTTTAAATATAACACATAATTAATTTTTTTAGAGAGATTAAGAAAGTTAAATTAGTTACTTAATTAATAATATGTTTGTATGATTAAATTATTCAGAAAAATTAGTTTGAAATTGAGTCTTATATTTAGGACTTGATATTATATTTAGCACATCATGTATATACTTTACAGATCCATATATACATCGCCTTATCGTCTTGTATTTCCAATGCCATGTTTTTCTTATTGTTGATGAAGCTAGTGATGTATTTAAAAAAAAGAGCATATGACTATTGTTTTTTTTTTTATTGCTAAATATGACTATTGTTTTGAGATACATCAATAAAGATAGTTTTATATGGGAAAGGTTTTTGATCTTGTACATGTGGAAGATACAAGTGCTAAAACTTTGAAACAATGAATATTCAACATTATTCAAGATATTTCAAATGTTTTACATCTACTTTTAACTGCAAAAGAGTTACTTTAGAAATTAAGAGAGACAATAATGCTTTCTTGGTTCATATTCAAATTTTTTGCATTAAACATGACATTGACATTCCAAATATGAGTACAAAATATATTGGAAGGAGGGGTCGTGCTCAAAATGAACAAAGTGATTAACCATTGAAAGATCTTTGTTTGCTATGATGATAATCAAGAACAAGCTTTAAAATAGAATGGAAGATTAATTTCTTAATGAATCTTTGATTACATATATTGAAAAAGAAATTATTTTGAGTTTTAGCATGGATTTAATTATAGATGAGTTTAAAAATATGAAAACAAGTAGAGTAAAAGTCAAGTGAAGTGATCTTAATTTCTATAATAGATTTCTTTTAATTTTTTTTGTATATTAGGTCTATATTGTATTTCAAGTACTTTTATTTATCATATAATATTTTTTATTTTTGCCCCCGTCATCAAAATTCCTGGGTCCGCCCCTGTACTGTACTCAGATTGATGAAAATCCTAAGAGTCAAGTCCAAGATGACCCGTCTTCCTCATCGACTCCGCTCGCCTGGCTCAGGTGTGTTATCAGTTATTCCTTAATTTTGATATCATTTTAATCGTAGAATGTTATTGTGACTTGTGAGAGTTTGCTATTTTGAGTTGCTACAGCTATCGGGTAAAATTAAGTCGCAGTGCTTATTGTTGACAACATTCATTGGGTCTACAAGGTTTTGCTGTTTCTTGCTTTTGTTTTGGACGAAAGGATTTTGCAGTTTCTATGATTGAGGAATTTAAAGCGAATCGGTTGTTCTGGTTTCTTTCAATTGATAAAGGAAATATATATAATCGAGACGGAGAACGCAGAATTTCCATTATCTTTGGTTTCATGGACTTCGTGAGATTAAAGCATCTATGAATTTTGAACAGAAAGACCAGGACTTATTGGGTTTGTGTTGTATTCGAATATGAGGGGAAAACAATTAAATGGAGAAAATGTTTTAGCGTTCTATTTTGAGCGCTTGCTTCTTCTTATTTGCTTTTGGAAGGTTACTTTAGTTGTAGCCATATGCAATATGCATAGGATTCAGTGATATTATTATTTTATATTTTAGGTTGAGCAACTTTGCAACTGCAGCTACGTACTATAATGTAAAAGCTTCATATTTCAAAAGATTTAAGTGGGATACATGATTGATTATTTAACACAACCAGCTGATTATATGGATAGATTGCAATTTGAAAAAGAATTGGATTTTACATCGCGCAGTACTGCATGGGGAAGCCATTGTTCTGGAAAATACCAGCATTGTAAGATGAATAGTTAATTTACTGGGTTCCCTATTCTAATTTTATATATAATGAAGGTATGAATGTAATCTCTTTAAATTCTTAATCTGGGGCTTTTGAATTGCTTAGTCAAACCACTGCCTTAATTTTTCATTGATGTCAGTTTTGATCACCATATCTTCTAATACTTGATTTCTGCAAAGAATTAGAGATCTGCTGAAAAATCCATCTTAAGGTTATATTACTGACTTAACCAAGCAATAGATTAACTATACTCCATGTACCAAAAATCAGGGGGAATTTGAAAACTTTTTTCACTGCATAACCCATAACTGTATCAATTACTGGTCTTTCACAATCCTAAATTACAAACTACCGTACATTCTATTTCGACTGAAAGCCAGGGTGGGGAGGGGCCGAGTCACTAGAATAGAATGACTGTGCCAAAGGGCCACGCTAGAACAAGGCCAACATTTGTCCTAACCCCTAACTTTGTGAAGGAAGATTCTAGGATTCTTATTTCGGTTGGTTTCATGTGGTTTAGTGCCGTGATCTTTTTGGAAACAGATTTAGTGATTCAAGAGTATAGGACTTGTAACCTAGGCATTTGATCTATCCATGATGCATAAATATCTGCAAGAATATCAATCAAATTGGCATAAACAAAAGTGGTTGAACTTGATTTTCCCATCAGAACTTCAGCATTAGATAAATTTGGGGACTTTTCACTGCTTTGCCATGTCTCAGTTTATATAAAACAAAAATTATCTTGTTGGTTATATCAAAAGGATAACAGTCTTCAATTTCAAAATATAAAAGTAAAAGCTTATTCTGATTTTGACCAATACCCCCATTAGCAAGTGCACCAGATTTGTCTCGGTACAATTTTCTAGCTTAATGCATCATCCCTCTATTAATACCTGCGATATGAACATGATTTATATATCTTTAGAGTTGGGTGTCAAAATTAATTTGTACTGAGATATTTTATATATTATACATGCGATTCAATTATTGTGAAAGCCCCCATCTACCTACATTTGCCCACTTACAACAATTTATTTAATGTCAGAACTTGAATTATATTTTATATTATATTTATTAATTTTTTTCCTATATAAATATAAAACTATTTGATACTCTTATTCAGTACAATTGATGAATTCACATTCCATTTTATTCAGGACCACTCATCGGTATGTTTAGTCTAAGTCTAAATACCAAAAAAATTAAGTCCAGCATGATTTTTTTTAATTACAAAAATAATATCAAATTTCGGATATTAAAGAATTCAATGATTTTATGGAGAAGGAGTTGGTTCAAGAGGTCCATATGAATTTATTGGGTTCCTTCCATTGCGGGGACTAAAAAACATACAAGGGATATGGGTTTCGGAAAAAGACAAATATATATGATCTATTTATAAAAATTTCATAATTTCATATAAACTACCCTTATAATAAGTAATGAAAAATATGGGTTGTATGATGTCATCCACTCATCCCTCTCTTTTAATTATATTATACTATTTTCATGTTGTCCTCTTTTTTGTTTTGTTACTATTTAAATTTAAATTTTTATTTTCCTACCATAAATTTTATTTAAATAAATATATTTTTGAGTAAAAAAATTCAAAGAGACTATTATTTATTCTTTATTTCCGTTAAAAAAAAATCTAATCAGCGAAAAAAAAGAAGAAGAAAAAAACGACAATATAAGAAAGCCAAAGCCAAATTTTTCTTTACCAAAAATTGAAAGGAAAAGTTAGAAGTTTTTTTTATAAGGAAAAAAAAAATTTGATGAGAACTGAAACATAGAAAAATTGACAAAAGGACCAAATTGCCTTGAAAATGCGGCAAAAATTGCAAGTGGAGATGGGGACTGGTGAAAGACAAAGGTCCTAAGATAAAGGAAAGTTTGAATACAATTCCAACCTTTGTTGTCAAACTCGCGAGTTGACTCTCCGAGTTTACCGTTTTTACGTTCCTACCTTACTAAATCGAGTTAAGTCTCTAATAAAATTATATTAGTTGTAAACTCAGATAAACTCACGATTTTACACACCGAATTTACTGTTTTTAAGTTTGTAGCTTACAAAATTGTGTTAATTTTTTTCAATTATGTCATCCTCAACGGCTTTATATATGAATTTTATAGAAATTTCTTTATTAAATATAATAAATTATGAATGTTAATATATTTAATTTCAATTATTTAGATTTAAAATATATTTAAATCAAATTATTGTCATTTTTATATTTAAATTATTTAATTTTATACTGTTAATACATATTTAATGATAAAAGTAAACTCTTACGAGTATACCGCTTCGAGTTTACGATACGAGTTTATGTCACTGTCACGAGTTTGCTTAGACTCGTGAGTTTGACAACATTGATTCCAACAAAATGGTCCAAATGTATAAAGCCTTTATTTTCTTTGGATCTGCTTTAAGGGCCAATTTTGTTGAAACGTGATTTAAAAACAAAATGGACCTTGAAGGTTAATATTGAAAGAGACCAATGGACAAAAAAGCCCTCCACCTCCCATAGCATCCTATTCTTTTTCTTCTCCTCTTTTTTTTTTTTTGTTTAAAAAAAAGTAGTGTCTATAGAATCTTTTCTCTCTCTTTCAAAATGCCTATTCCCTCTACTTATTATTATAGATAATACATGCAATGATTTATTATTCAAAACTCTAGAGCCACCAAAGAACTTTCAATGTAAAACGCTATTTTTAAAGATGAAATTTTTTGTTTTAACTTCTTACTTTCAACATATCTATGTCCAATTACTGGCTGTGTATTTTATTGGGTACAGAGAATCTAAATTATCGATTAAGGATGAATATGATTTCAAGTAGTTGCTTTCAGTGCTAATCTTTTAACACAGTTGCTTGAAATTTAAGCACAAGCAACTTTGATTCTATGCCCTGGAAAGGCTATAACACTCATGATCTAGATCAGGGACATATGGTTAATGCTTTTTGTCCCATTCTTAATTGAGGCAAGCTCAAGTGGTGAAGAAGACAAGGGATGTAAATAAAGGCAAATAAATAGTTATAGCTAAAGAAAAATACTCATTTAGGCAAATATTAAAAGCGACAATGAAATACCATTGGCTAATGAAGAAGAATTTTCTTCACGCGCAGACTTTATTCTTTTTCAATAAAAAATTAAATTATTTGTTTAATCAGTTTTGAAAAGTTCATGAATCCCACATAAATTTGGGCCTACTGTTAGATCCCATCATTTTTTGGTTTCTGCTTTCAATATTGGGAAAATTCCAGATAAATACCAAATGAATTTGTAAAACCCTTAGAAGTCCTCCGAATTTGCAAAAAGACTGAGAGGTACCAAGGACCTATGAGGGATATGCAAATTCGCGTGAAATTACTCTTTTGCCCTTAGTTTTAAAAAATCAAAAAAAATAAAATACCCCTCTCCGGTCGCCGGAGGGCCACCGCCGACCACCGGCCACCGGCGGCTGGGTGCTGGCCAGCCACCGGCGGTTGGATGCCGGCCGCCACCGGTGGGTTTTTTTGGGGGTGGGGGGTTTTTTTTTTTAGTGGGGGTTTAAACAAAATTAAAATTTTGAAAGTGAAGAGGTGGGGTTCGAACCCCCCACCTCTCAAAGAGGAGCCAAGTAGCCCAACTATATATATACAATAATAAATATATTAATGCATGAAGTTCTTGTGTCTATTTCCTGGGCAACAATGCATTATTACAAGTAGAGCATCGAGAATTACCATTAGAGCATCGTGATTTACCATTGGAGCATCGTGATTTACCACTGAGTTTTTTGGTTTTTTCATTGTTGCCCAAGAAATAGACACAAGAACTTCATGCATTATTACAAGTAGAGCATCGAGAATTACCATTAGAGCATCGTGATTTACCATTGGAGCATCGTGATTTACCACCGAGTTTTTGGTTTTTTCATTGTTGCCCAAGAAATAGACACAAGAACTTCATGCATTATTACAAGTAGAGCATCGAGAATTACCATTGGAGCATCGTGATTTACCATTGGAGCATCGTGATTTACCACTGAGTTTTTTGGTTTTTTCATTGTTGCCCAGGAAATAGACACAACTTCATGCATTATTACAAGTAGAGCATCGGGAATTACCATTAGAGCATCGTGATTTACCATTGGAGCATCGTGATTTACCACTGAGTTTTTTGGTTTTTTCATTGTTGCCCAGGAATAGACACAAGAACTTCATGCATTATTACAAGTAGAGCATCGAGAATTACCATTAGAGCATCGTGATTTACCATTGGAGCATCGTGATTTACCACTGAGTTTTTGGTTTTTTCATTGTTGCCCAGGAAATAGACACAACTTCATGCATTATTACAAGTAGAGCATCGAGAATTACCATTAGAGCATCGTGATTTACCATTGGAGCATCGTGATTTACCACTGAGTTTTTTGGTTTTTTCATTGTTGCCCAGGAAATAGACACAAGAACTTCATGCATTATTACAAGTAGAGCATCGAGAATTACCATTAGAGCATCATGATTTACCATTAGAGCATCGTGATTTACCATTGGAGCATCAATTCCATTTAAAAACCAAAAACTCGGTGGTAAATCACGATGCTCCAATGGTAAATCACGATACTCTAATGGTAATTCTCGATGCTTTAATTGTAATAATGTATGAAGTTCTTGTGTCTATTTCCGGGCAACAATGAAAAACCAAAAACTCGATGGTAAATCACGATGCTCCAATGGTAAATCACGATGCTCTAATGGTAATTCTCGATGCTCTACTTGTAATAATGCATGAAGTTCTTGTGTCTATTTCTTGGGCAACAATGAAAAACCAAAAACTCAATGGTAAATCACGATGCTCCAATGGTAAATCACGATGCTCTAATGGTAATTCTCGATGCTCTACTTGTAATAATGCATTGTTGCCAAGGAAATAGACACAAGAACTTCATGCATTAATATATTTATTATTGTATATATATATCAAAGGAGCCAAGTAGCCCAACTGGTTGGGCACTTGGCTCCTCTTTGAGAGGTGGGGGGTTCGAACCCCACCTCTTCACTTTCAAAAATTTAATTTTGTTTAAACCCCCACTAAAAAAAAAACCCCCCCACCCCCAAAAAAACCCACCGGTGGCCGGCCGGCACCCAAACACCATGGCCCTCCGGCGATCGGAGGGGTATTTTATTTTTTTGATTTTTTTAAAACTAAGGGCAAAAGAGTAATTTCACGCGAATTTGCATATCCCTCATAGGTCCTTGGTACCTCTCAGTCTTTTTGCAAATTCGGAGGACTTCTAAGGGTTTTACAAATTCATTTGGTATTTATCTGGAATTTTCCCTTCAATATTAGATCATTTATGCTTTATTGTTCTTGTTTTGTACTCGTCTGATGTTTGTTAGGTCATTTAGTTTTCTTCACTTTTTGTTTCTTATATGTTTCTTTCGTTGTTCTTGTTCTCTCTGTCTGCTTCATAAATGCATCCATACACCCTAGTATGTTAGCTGCTAAAGCCTTTTTTCATGTATTGTTTTATTTAATTCATGAACTTTTCAAAACCGATTAAACAAATAATTTAATTTTATATTGAAAAAAAATAAAGTCTCCACGTGAAGAAATTTTTTTAATCGGTTTTGAAAAGTTCATGGATGGTGGAGACGACACCGGAGGAGAATGTGATGGAGGAGCAGAAACTGGCGCCGGGGAGCGCTTTGGTGAAGTGGTGGGGATATAAATATGATTGGGCGAAGTATTATTCTAGTTATACTTGTTATTAAACTGATAAAACTAATTAAGAATCATTAAATACAGGGTAAAAGTTTAAACATTTCACCGGGGAATTATTAAGAGATTTTTTTTTTAAAAAAAATTCAACTTATTTCAAAAGGATATAACTACTAAATTTTTAATATTGGAGAGATAATATATATATATATATATATATATATATATATATATATATATATATATATATATATATATATATATATATATATATAACATTAGATGAAATGTATGCGTATGCGTGTGAATATAAATTAGAATATGTTAGTCCTTTTTTTTATTAGAATATGTTAGTCTTAAATGCTGATTTGTGTTATTAATATCTCATGAACCTGGGATCTGAACCCTACCACCACCAGTCTCCTCCATTTTCCCTCAAAACCTTGAAACCTTCCTTTCTTTAATTAATTAAGTCTCTCACCACAAAACCATGCAAGGAGATTCTCCCTCCAAAGCCTCCTCCCCTGAGCCTCGCTACTTCTCCCGATACTAATAAGCCTCCATCCACCGATCGCCGAGGTAGGCCCACCAATGACGATATCGAATTTCCTGGCAAGTCCTCGAACTTGCCGGTTCCTCTGCCTTTGCCGCCGCTGGAGGATCGGTTGATGATCAGGTGAAGAAGCCAGAAGAGGAGGAATCATCAAGGAAGATGGTTATTGGTCACAAGCGAAAGCTGTAACATCCCAATTTCAGAGCCAATTTTTTTTTTTTTTAAAACATCAGAGTAGAGCATCGGCGGAATAAAAACATTGAGTAACTGATTATAACAATAATGGTGGCGTATCTGCCTGTTCATAAAGATTAATACATTATCCGATTATGACTTTACATCTCATCTACCGATCATTACTCTGCCTTTACGTGGTCTTCATCTTCATGTGTGATGTCCGCTCGCTTACTCTTACCCTCCGTCCATGGTCTCTCTCTCCGCACCTTGATGTGATGCTATAGTAAGAGCCGAGATCCAACGTTCATCGGATCTCGTGTAACGGTTAACCTCATGCTTATATAACACTTTATGTTCAACAGATATTTCTATGATTACAAAGAATGATATATATGATCATTAAATAACAACCGCCCTACAAGCAAAGTTATCTGTCTCGCACTTTAATTGTGTGCCACGATGTACCGTCGTGTCCATAGCGCTAGGAAAACATGACGGTATTATACTTAATATAACCCGTAAAGTCGTAAGTGATTATCTAAGTTTATTACCTTAGTCACCGTGCATGGCCTGCAACGTAGTTCCACCCATGGCTTATGAAATTATCCGTACCATATATAAGCAGACTATAAGCATCGAGTCGTGTTACAAGATGTTAACGGCAGCAAACTAGGATTTCTGACATCCTATGAGAGTAATATCACTTCCATTAGTGATTTGGCACAATAACTGGCATTTTAGATAAAAATTACCATTTTGCCCCTATACCCCTAATTGGCGGAATTTCGCCAGCACTTCGTTACTCTAGCAAATTTTCTTCCCGAAATTTCGCCAGAACTTCGACGCAATTATGATTCTCGAAAATAATGACTAAAATAGCCCTCCCTTCTAATATCAAAACATAAAAATAAAGACTACTCTAGCATTACTAACTATTGAACTAAAGACTAAAACTAAAGACCGAAAGACTTACCCGTTGAAGACTTCTGCAGAACTTCCCCCAGAGCTTCTCTCTCTACTTCTTCCTCTCTCTAATTTTCGGCCAAAGGGCAAGAAAATGGTGTGAAATTTCAAGACCCCCTCATGCCTTTATATAGGAAAAGATTGGGCAAGTTGTGCAATTTCACAAACTACTTTGTGCCCAAAGTTGTAATTTTCCTTTTGATTATAACCATGGAAAATTCAACACAAAATGGTGGAAAATCCTTGGCCATGGAGGGGCTGGTCGACATGCACAAGGGCTGTGTGGCAGCCTAGGAGTGGTACAAGAATAGTGATAATTGCCACTTTATGCCCGGTCTGGCCGATTTCCCCGATCGGTACCCGATTCGCGTGATTTCGGAGAAATCTCAAAATTCTGGATTTACAACTTTGAAGACATATTCTCTCTTACTAGAAATGTCCAAGTTAACCTAAATTTTGATCCCATATAGGGCTCCAATCGTCCAGCTTGAAGTTTTCTCGAAAACGTGTCCAAACGCGTTCGGCTTCGAATGCATTTCTGAAAACACCAACTTCTTCAGAAAAATTCACTGATTCCAAATATGTCAAAATAAATTCAAACCCATTCCTAAATATTGAGTTAGAATTTATTTTCCTCTTTTCCAAAAATATGCTTATATGCATTTTTCCCTATTTTGTTTTATTAGGAAAATGCACAAACGGCCTCGGAATTAACTTCCGAAAGAGGTCACTTAAAGGTAAAAACTCACTGATTAATATTTTACCTTGACCTTGGGATTCCTATTCCTAGATCTCTAGATAGGATCCGTTTCCTAATTTAAATATTACTATTCATACTTTTACTTTAATTAAATTAAATTATATTTTATTATGCAACTTGCAAGATATTAAAAATGTGATCTTATCTTCATTTGTTTGTCCATAATTTCGGCAGCCCCAAATTGTTTGGATTTGCAAATGTTTTCTATGTATTTACTTAATTAATTATTTAATTTACTTTTATTTAAAAATTCCACAAAATTCCCTAATTCTTCTATTATTGTATTTAGGCTTAAAAATACCTAAACTCAACTATTTTTCACAAAAATCTTCACTTAATTAGTAAATATATTTTTACTAATTTTAAGCCAATTACCACTAATTTTTGAGTTTTACATAATTATTTCATAATTTCCTTTGTTCAAGCTAGAAATTACTTAATCACTTTATTATCATTAGTTGATAATTTTCTTAATTAGAATGTCCCATTACCTCATTATTATAACACCGACATTTCTGTTTCCCGTGTTCTGCAAAGATTTTAGAATTTGTGAGGGCATTATAGTCATTACAATACTTTTTGAATATCTTTATTCAGTTTCTCCAAGTTTGTAATTTATTAAATTACCCTAATTAGAGATAACATACTCTCATTATTCAAATAATTATTTCACCGACTTTTAGGATTTTTCACAATTTTCCTAAATATTTATGTCCCTTAGGGGCATTTTGGTCATTTGGCACTTTGGCCCTTAATTTCTCTAATTTCCAAGAGATTTTTCCTTATAAAATAAGATAATTATATCTTATTATTTGATATCCCATATTCACCTACTTTTCATAGGTATAATCTTACCAAATTATGATACATATTTTTGGGGTATTACATTTCTTCCCTTAAACAAAATTTCGTCCTCGAAATTTGTACTTTATCCTCTAAACTCCGTACTATCTTAAACCTTGGACTGTTAACCTCGGATCTCTACTCTATCACAAATCCGACTGCAACGATTTTGTCACATCGTATGGAAATCTAAACAGTTTGGGGATAAGGTTATCTAATAGCGACTTGTTTGTTGCCAACAAATACTTCGAATGATCTCATGTGATGCGAACTACTTGTTCGTTTTTGAGGTGTTCTTTTGATACCGGCATCTAGGGATGTACGATCATCTCATTCACCAAAAGATTCTCACGATCTTTTGTGACTTGTACAAACTATCAAGAGACGTGATCAATCATATCCCAACTACGAAAATCTCTCGCTCCGATAATTTTATCGAGCAATATAAGTGATTTACACTTCTACCCATTCAAGGCGTCAATCTGTGCCATCTTGATTGTAAGAAAACTTGGAAGTTCGGCTTTATCAGCGTATTTACGCTTTCACGGGAATTTCCTTTATCAAGATCAAGTTTTCATATCCATGCAGCTTTTGTTTCCTCGAATCGTCATGTGAAATACCGGTACATTCTTCTGTAGAGAGTATCTTCTTGATAGTTTTCTCTATCCGATTGCTACTTATTTTCTATATCGCTGCTAGTTTTGGTTCACCACTGATGGTATTTCGGACGTAAGTCAACTTTGACAAGATGTAGGAATTTTAGACAATAGAGTAGATCGTCGATCTTTGGAAGTGAACATTTGTTTTTGGATCTATACCCCTTTTAACTTATGGTAGTTGATACTAATATCGAAAACTTGAGTCTTTCCTCCTGGTGATCGAAAATTTGTTTGGTTTGATTATAAAGTTTTTATCATGTTTTAAGTTGATATATAGTGTTTCCGTGGCGTCAATACACCGCGTACTTTATATATATTGCTTCCGTGGCGCCCATAACACCGCGTACTTTAGTGTTTTAGCGTTTCCGTGGCGCCCATAACACCGCGTACATAAGTGTTTCCGTGGCACCCATAATACCGCGTACTACATATTCATCATATCGCACTTTGATATACGTATCCCCGTGGTTCCCATACACCGCAAAGAATACCATATATCTCATACTCATGGATATCATGCCGTACTTCGATATATTATGTTCCCGTGGTTCCCATACACCGTGGCAACATAAGATACCTTATACTTAGTGATACAATCGTGATATGTTTTATAGTTACTTAAGAAATATGATAATACTTATCACTACGTTATGTGTGAATTGGTTTGACTTTAAGAGACTTGAGAGTGGTAAGTTATCACACTGTCATGCTGCAGCTAGACATATCCCAATTCGGTACCATTAAAAATATTTGGATTTGGGATAACCAATTTCTTGGTGCGGTAATCAACTTCTCACTCAATTTATGAAAACTTGTCTCACGTCTTTGTTCAACATAAATGATTTAATTTCTTACTCCCGAGCCTTGTTTATTGGCACGTTACGCGAAATTTACTTGCATAAAGATTCGGTTTCCGCATCGTTCTATCTCTGGCTTGTGAGAATCATATATTCTTTTGTCACCGTTCTTCATCACCGTTTGTTTAACGCTTGTTTAGAATGTCGTCGATGTTATGAAGTCGTAGGAGGATTTATATTATATCCGAAACAGGGTTCAAAATATGCTCTACAAGCTAAAAGCTCACACCCAATGGTGTAGCTACTATTACAGCGTAAGGAAAATATACGTATGCATCCCAAAAGGATCCGTACAAGCATCAAAAGGAATTGATCGGTTTAGAACTTGGATCGATTCATAATATCTACCGAAATAGTTTTAACTAAACGATAGTATCCGAACCATCTCTGAGGATTCTCCGACTTCTGCTCCGAGCAATGCTATCTGGTCTATGTTCTGTGGTTCGTTCTCCATAGCCATCTGGGAACAGTCCTTGCCAATATGCCCTGGCTCTCGGCATTTAGAGCAAATTGGTCTTACATCACAGGCAACACCGGGATGGTAGTTCCCGCATTTCCGGCATGGATGAAGTTTCGTTTCGCTGTCCGATGCGGACCGACTTCGACTTAGGTTTTGTAATCCTATCCTTGCAGCTCTTAGAGGACAATTCCTACCGAAGTGTCCAGATGTTGACACTTGAAACATATTTTCTTCCCATCGCAATCGTACCTCGATGGTACCTTTTGCATTTGGAACATGATTGGGGTCCCGTTCCTCCGAGTTGTATTGTTGCTCATTGTTATTAGCACCTTGGTGGTGACTTCTGTGCTCCAAACAGTCTTTAATAATGTGTCCCGACTCCAGACATTGGTAGCAAATTCGTTTCTCGTAGCTTCCTCGCACAGTTTGCTATAATGTGTCCCGGCTTTCGCACCAAAACAAACCCGTCTCCCAATATAGCTATCGCCAGGATGGTACCTCCCGCATTTTGGACACTGTTGGAGTCCTGGCATTTGTGAATGGTTCTGTTGTTTAGTCTGAACTACCTTCTTGCTTTTCCCTTGATTTCTGAGCCAAGGCGCCTTCCTTTTCCGTGTGGGTGTTTTGTGCCTAAGTCCATCATGACTTGATCTCGCTCATCGTTGGCATTCCTTGATCTACGCAGCTCCTCTAAGTTATATTCCATCGACGACGTGTTTCCGCTGTCTCTCAATCAGCCTTTCTTGTCTTTCAGCTAGGAGGGTATCAATAAGTGTCTCGTTGCTCTTTCACTTTTCTTTCATAGATGTTTGCTCCTTCAACTTTTCCCGCCGAGTCTCTTGCTCTATCGCTTTGTCCATTCGAGCTATTTGCTCAACCAAATGTTCCTTCAGCTCTTGCAACTCACTTTGGTGTTCAAGATGTTGTACTGGGATTGGCATTACTAGTGGTTGTCTACCTGCATCTTCATCTTGATCTTGGCCCCCAAGCACTTCGATTCCTTGCCAATTTTTCATCTTGTCTTTCTATTTAAGATTAACAATTCTTTAGGGAACTAGCTTTGTATTACCTCTATATCACATATTGTTCATAGAAAAAGATACTATATCATTTAACTAGTTTTAACATCCGTAGTTACAACTTATAACTAGATTTATAACTACTTGCTTACATATTGTCTAAAACTAGCCTTTGAAGATGATTTAGGAAAGAGTAGAAATTGGTTGTACGTTCTCCATCTAAGATTTTATTAGTCTGCTCCATCCAGAAGCGGTCTCGGGGAAGAAGGTATAGAGTTGATTTCACCCAGTCATCTAGCTGGTAAGGGCACCTATTTCTCAGTGCGTAAATCGTTTTGACCTGTTCCAGAAACCGGAAATACGTCCCTTTGCTAGTCTCACTTCGTTGCTCTGTCGTCAAATACTCGGTTCGTAGAACACCGATCAACTCTTTGTTTGTATCCGTGACATGTTGTAGAAGATTTGGTTCATAGAAAGAATCATTCTCGAGTCATCTTGATAGCTTAGCTGCAGAAATATTCACGGTTGTCATCATCGGAAGAATGATCTCGATCCTATAGGTTCTCCCGATTGAGAAGGCATTCTAGCCATAGATACAAGGTAGGGCACGTAATCAAAGTTTTGTACAGGTTCGTAGTTGATGTGTGAGACTTCCGTTCTCCGGGTAGTTGAAGTTGCGCCTACTAATGAAAGATGTGGATTTTCAGGCTTTTCAGAGTCAATAAAGTTATTGGAATGATAAGAGATTTCAGAATTTATCAAGGTTATTTGAAATATCAATAACGAATATATACTCAAGATATGCTTAAGATGTTATAATCATTTGTGCGTACAAACCCTACTTGGTTATATCTGCTTTTATATTACTTCTCAGGGATCTAACATCACAACTATGTTTCCCCCATTCCTTATCTATCTTCTCTCCGTAAAGATACGAAATTATGTAATGGTTCTTCCTATAGACATCTTTAACATTGGTCGAATACCGCATGTATTTCTATTCGTCGGTCTTAGAGTTTCGTCCGGCGTGGCCTAGCTCCACCTACAAGCTTTGTGCTAGGATAGAACTATCGTTCAGCACAAACTGACGACTATCAGAGTTATCAGAGCAGGTTATCAGAATTTGTGTTGGAACTGATTTTCAAGATCTATGATCTCCTGGGTAGTCAAAATTGTCGTCGGTAGGTGACATTACCAGGGTTATCAGGGTTATCAGAGGCTGATATCAGGGTTATCAGAGCTACCAGAAACTGATATCAGAGCTATTAGAGCTATCAAGAGATATCCGGGTTTTTAGTGGTATCAGTGGTATCGTAGATATCCGGTTTTCGGTGGTATCAGATATACCGATTCTAGGTTTAATCTGAACCCTATCTTACAGATATATGCACGGTACGCTTTCCTCGCCCTAAATATTTTATGCAAAGGACCTCATTTCTGTCCATCTCTAGAACATAACACTAGTGTTATATCAGTACTCATTTTCAAAGATATTCTCAGTTTAAAAGGCTTAAGAACCTAACTCCGTTAACCGAACAGAATGGCCAGGTAAGTGTCTACCATGGGGCCTCACCGGGTTAGCGGCGACTTATGGCACACCCACGTAGACTAGCCTTGCCTTCGGCACCAAACTATCCGTAATAACATAGTCAGATCCATGCCAGGAAAACTGCTCTGATACCATAAAGTGTAACATCCCAATTTCAGAGCCAATTTTTTTTTTTTTAAAACATCAGAGTAGAGCATCGGCGGAATAAAAACATTGAGTAACTGATTATAACAATAATGGTGGCGTATCTGCAAAGTTATCTGTCTGCACTTTAATTGTGTGCCACGATGTACCGTCGTGTCCGTAGCGCTAGGAAAACATGACGGTATTATACTTAATATAACCCGTAAAGTCGTAAGTGATTATCTAAATTTATTACCTTAGTCACCGTGCATGGCCCAGAACAGAGTTCCACCCATGGCTTATGAAATTATCCGTACCATATATAAGCAAACTATAAGCATCAGAGTCAGTGTTACAGTACGTCGCGAACGTACCTTCGTTTGATGGTACTTCGATACTTTTGACGAAATGGCACGTTTACGGAAAACGGCGAAACGTCCAACAATGCTCGTCGGACAGCGTAACGGCAGCAAACTAGGATTTCTGACGTCCTATGAGAGTAATATCACTTCCATTAGTGATTTGACACAATAACTGGCATTTTAGATAAAAATTACCATTTTGCCCCTATACCCCTAATTGGCGGAATTTCGCCAGCACTTCGTTACTCTAGCAAATTTTCTTCCCGAAATTTCGCCAGAACTTCGACGCAATTATGATTCTCGAAAATAATGACTAAAATAGCCCTCCCTTCTAATATCAAAACATAAAAATAAAGACTACTCTAGCATTACTAACTATTGAACTAAAGACTAAAAACCAAAGACCGAAAGACTTACCCGTTGAAGACTTCGCGAAACTTCCCCCCAGAGCTTCTCTCTCTACTTCTTCCTCTCTCTAATTTTCGGCCAAAGGGCAAGAAAATGGTGTGAAATTTCAAGACCCTCTCATGCCTTTATATAGGAAAATATTGGGCAAGTTGTGCAATTTCACAAACTACTTTGTGCCCAAAGTTGTAATTTTCCCTTTTGATTATAACCATGGAAAATTCAACACAAAATGGTGGAAAATCCTTGGCCATGGAGGGGCTGGTCGACATGCACAAGGGCTGTGTGGCAGCCTAGGAGTGGTACAAGAATAGTGATAATTGCCACTTTATGCCTGGTCTGGCTGATTTCCCCGATCGGTACCCGATTCGCGTGATTTCGGAGAAATATCAAAATTCTGGATTTACAACTTTGAAGACATATTCTCTCTTACTAGAAATGTCCAAGTTAACCTAAATTTTGATCCCATATAGGGCTCCAACTGTCCAGTTGAAGTTTTCTCGAAAAACGTGTCCAAACGCGTTCGGTTTCAGAATGCATTTCTGAAAACACCAAATTCTTCAGAAAAATTCACTGATTCCAAATATGTCAAAATAAATTCAAACCCATTCCTAAATATTGAGTTAGAATTTATTTTCCTCTTTTCCAAAAATATGCTTATATGCATTTTTCCCTATTTTGTTTTATTAGGAAAATGCACAAACGACTTCTAATTAACTTCCTAAGAGGTCACTTAAAGGTAAAAACTCACTGATCAATATTTTACCTTGACCTTGGGATTCCTATTCCTAGATCTCTAGATAGGATCCGTTTCCTAATTTAAATATTACTATTCATACTTTTTACTTTAATTAAATTAAATTATATTTTATTATGCAACTTGCAAGATATTAAAAATGTGATCTTATCTTCATTTGTTTGTCCATAATTTCGGCAGCCCCAAATTGTTTGGATTTGCAAATGTTTTCTATGTATTTACTTAATTAATTATTTAATTTACTTTTATTTAAAAATTCCACAAAATTCCCTAATTCTTCTATTATTGTATTTAGGCTTAAAAATACCTAAACTCAACTATTTTTCACAAAAATCTTCAATTAATTAGTAAATATATTTTTACTAATTTTAAGCCAATTACCACTAATTTTTGAGTTTTACATAATTATTTCATAATTTCCTTTGTTCAGACTTAAGTAATTAGCTAGAAATTACTTAATCACTTTATTATCATTAGTTGATAATTTTCTTAATTAGAATGTCCCATTACCTCATTATTATAACACTGACATTTCTGTTTCCCTGTGTTCTGCAGTATTTTAGAATTTGTGAGGGCATTATAGTCATTACAATACTTTTTGAATATCTTTATTCAGTTTCTCCAAGTTTGTAATTTATTAAATTACCCTAATTAGAGATAACATACTCTCATTATTCAAATAATTATTTCACTGACTTTTAGGATTTTTCACAATTTTCCTAAATATTTATGTCCCTTAGGGGCATTTTGGTCATTTGGCACTTTGGCCCTTAATTTCTCTAATTTCCAAGAGATTTTTCCTTATAAAATAAGATAATTATATCTTATTATTTGATATCCCATATTCACCTACTTTTCATAGGTATAATCTTACCAAATTATGATACATATTTTTGGGGTATTACAAAAGCATTCTCAGACTACACTACCTACTATTTCTCCCACAAAATCTCCTGTTCATCAACAAGAAGCTCCACATGATGATCACTCACCTGCTTCTGGTATGAGAATTTCAAAACTAGGATAATTCTCGATTAATTCTCTCTAATGCAGCACAATTTTATTTTTCCAAAAATGTGTCATAAAATCTAAGTTCAAAACTAGTATTATTAGACATATATATGATACATAATTTCATATCGTGAATTGTCGTGTTTTAGTGTTATTCTTGCTGGTATATTCATGTTTTCTCTGATTGTTTTGTGTATGCATTTCCAGCCCCTTCAAAGCAGTGTCTCAATAATAATAATGGGTTATTTTCTAGAATTTTTATGTTTTGTCTGGGTAGTAGAATTACTAGTCTGCAAGAATTTCCTTAGGCTATGTTTTGAGGGAGGGGAAGGGAGGGGAGTGAAAATTTTTATGAGTTGTGTATTTAAAAAATTTGGAGAAGTGGAGTTATAGAATTTTAATAAAGATCAAAGGTAAAATAAACGAGTAGAAAAAATTAATTCAAAACCTTTGATCCCATTTCTTTGATTTTTTTTTAAAAAAAATCAAATTCATAAAAATTTCCCCTCCTCTAAATCCCTCACACCAAACAACCCCTGTCATCTCGATAAAAGTGACAGAAACTTCTTGAAACGGTACTGACTGAATAGTCCGTTGAAACAATAACGACATTTTATTGTTATATATAATTATATTTGTTAGTACCGGAAATGAAGAATGGGATATATGCATGCAGGTGGTGATGATGTTATTGCTGTGAAGAACTCTTGTGAAGAAAAGGCTAAAATGGAGGCTGCTTTTGCTGTTGTGTCTGGGAAGGAGAAAATTGAAGTGGAGCCTGCTTCTAAAGCCGCTAAAGGAAAGAACATAGAGGAACCTTGTGCTGATGCAGATGAAGATTTGGTGTCATCTGAAGCTTTTGCGGAAGAAAAGTATGTAGATGATGATTATGAGTCTTGTGACGATGATGAAAGCGTCATGCCTTAAACTTGTAATAACTTAGTAGGTGCTCGTATCTGGATTTATATTAAGAATCATACTCATCAAGCCTTTTCTGATTCATTATATGTGCTAGTTTTATTGTTGTCGATCAACTTTTAATTATTCCCGAGGGACATAATTTTGTATTACTCTTTGCCTATTCGATCTCTATATGTCATCAATGGTTTTTCTTTATTGTGTTTTCGTATGGTTGATACATATTTCTCTGGAACTTGTTTTGTGAGAATAAATGGTGTATGCATTATTATATATAAGAATTGAGCCTGCTCTTTTGATTTTTTTCCCTAATTTTTTTCCCATTCAATTCTTTAATTTCTTGGTTTATTATGTGTGTGTTTTATTATATATGTATGTGTTTTTTCCCTTATAATTTGAGCATCAACTCGTTATTGGATCCATTCTTTGAAGCTAGAATAATGAATAGTCAAGTGTTCTGAAAGATATTTATTTTTTAAAACTAAAATCTTAGTCTCTCTATTGATGATACACTGAGAAATATACAACTCTGTAGATTATTATCTCTTTTGCAAAGAAGTTATACACTTCTTATATAATCGGGTTTGGGTCATGTCGGAGCTAATATTATGTTATTCACATTTAGCTATTTTAGTTCGTCGTCTTTGATTTTATGCAAGAGACCATCAAAATTATGTTTTACATATGCTTTTTAATGTAAAATTAAATACGGACTTGTTTGAGATTCTTAATTATTAATAAACTCAACATTGTTTATTATGATAAACTATTCGTTAATCTTTGTATTAATATTTTGTGTGAAAGCCGTTGTCGTATTAATGGTACTTGTATTAATTATTCCCATGGGAAGCGGTGCTAAATAGAATAAAGTTTGTAGTACAAAAATATACTACAAACTTTATCATATATTTAGGACCGAATGTAGTACTGTATATAATACCACCGAGCTAATAAGGATCCATGGAACTAGAGTTTACTCTTATGTACTTCTAGTGAAGACGCTAAAGAGTTGAGTTTATAGCCTTACCCACTTCCAGAAATCCATTTTTTTTTTTGAAATAGTCGTACTGCATATTTTTATACAGATGAGTTAAAATGCAATTTTATCCTGAAAGTAACGACTTAAGAGTAATGAGTATTCATAAGTTTTTTTAAAGCAATTTTACCCTAGAAGAGTTTAGAAAAGGAGCTGTTAAAAAACTAACATTAACCGTTAAAAAATTGATGTTGACCTAACATTAACCGTTAAAAAATTGATGTTGACCATGACAAAATTGCTATATACTCCCTCCGGTCCTAATTATAGGACATATTTAACCGATTTTGGGGAGATTAAGGAAAGAAGTTAAATTAGTTAATTTTACTGATTTTCCTAAAATGTCCTTATATAAATTTAAAATGACCTAAATGAAAGTAAATCAATAGCTCTTACCACATGCCTCTCCAACCTAATTTTTTTCCCCACATGCTATCTAATTGAAATAATGATATTACTATATATACATACATACATATATATATATGTGTGTGTGTGTGTGTGTGTGTGTGTGTGTGTGTATAGATACACACACACATATATATATGTGTGTGTGTACATATATCGACAGACACATATAGGAACACACACCCCACACACATATAAACACACACACACACAAAGTGTATGTGTTTATATTTGTATACACACATATATTGACAGACACACACAAATATACATATATGTACACACACATCCACATATATATGTGTGTGGGTGGGTGGGTGTGTGTTTATATATATTTGTGCGCGCGCCCACACACACACACACATATATATTTGTGTATAGACACACACACACACACACACACAAAATATGTGTGTAGACACACATACATACATATATGTAGACACACACATATATGTGCGCGCACACACACACAAAATATATGTGTGTAGACACACACACATATACATACATACATAAATATATGTAGACACACACATATATGTGTGCACACACACACACAAAATGTATGTGTGTAGACACACACATATATACATACATACATATATGTAGACACACATACATATATATATGTGTGTGTGTCTATAGATATTTGTGTGTAGACACACACATATATACATACATAGATACACACACACACACATATATCTAAAATTTTCGTTGACTGGAAGAGTATACGCATCCACATACATATACTCACAAAAAATCAAACACACTTGAAAGAATAAAATAGGGGTATTTTAGGAAAAAATTGACAAGTATTAGAATGTTGTCCTATAATTAGGACCAAAACCAACTCTCAAATGTTGTCTTATAATTGGGACCGGAGGGAGTATTAGTTAATTACTTCAAAATTGTTCCTCAAAGAACTTTGGGATATCCAGCGCTCTCCTGAGTGCTTACTTCTGGTATAAAAGTATAGTCTTGTAATGTATAGCAGTGGCTTCGGTTGAGGGACTCCCCTCCTCTTTTAGTATCAAAAAAAAAAAAAAAAGTATAGTCTTGTATGAAGTTTTCATTACTAATTCATAGAATTAAAAGAAAGTAGAGTTACGATGATGATTATTTGTAATCAATATTGTGAAGAATTTGTGGCACTTTTTCAGAAACACCACTACTATTTGATTATTAGAATTTAATGCGTAGAAATAAAAATTCCTATACAAATAAAATAAGAGTATTATGATAAATAAACAATTAATTAGCAAACAATTTCTTGTGTAAAATATTCACTTCTTATCTACAAATTACCATAGTTATTCACTTATTCCCTTTTCCACCGTCTCCGCTGAATTAATTAGTGTAGAAAGACTTGCTGTTATGAAAACCGTATTTTGTGCTAGATATGATATAAACAAAGGTTACTTTTTAATTTTCTTAGATTATTTTACCTCATACACACACACACACACAGAATCATTTTACTTATCAAAGGCTTAGATTAATGAGGTTAGAATGAGATCATACATCCCATCCATGCCATTTGCAAGTTCTTCAAATATTAATTGAAAAACAAAAAACAAAAATTTAAAGCAAAAAAAAAAAAACTTGTTGGAAAAACTGTTTTCAATAAGTTGTTTTAAAAAAACAACAAAAAGTTATTTTTACAAACTAAAAGTCAAAAACAGTTTTCAATTGTTTTCTTGTTTTTTTTTGACACTATCACTTTTCCATTATCGACACCACATTATCGGTAACAACCACCACCATATCACAGCGGGGATGGTTGCCGCCATGTTACTTCAAACACAGATTTCTTAAAACAACTATCCAAACATATTTATTTATTTATTTTCAAAACTTGTTTCTAAAAACAGTTTTATCATAAACTTGTTTTTTAGGGAAAAAATAGAGAATAAAATCAAATAAGCCCAAAATGATTGGCATAATATATAACATAACAGAAGTAGACAGAGCTTGTGATGTGAAACAGTTTGAGGAAGGGGAAGAGAAGGAGAAGAAAGGAGAGAAGAGAAATAGAGAGATTAGAGAAGGGGTGGACGGCAAGGAGGGAGAAAATTAGACAAATAGAGAGAAGGAATCGAAAAAACCCAACAGTCAGCACTCAATATTATTCAATTCATCAAAATTGAATACAACTGAAAATCTTAGAAAATAATAAAATAACTCAAATTCAAATCTTAAATCTTATTTGCTTTGGTGCAAAAAGTTAATTAAATGTGATCAAGCTAACGGAAGTTGATGGGAAAGGCAAAGTTAGAAGGTCCATCAAAGAGAGAAGAAGTTGCTAACTTAGAAGCTTTATCAGTTGGATGGAACCAATCCCAAAACAAGAACTCATTATGATCCTCACAAAGCTCAGCGTTAGTGGCCTTAAGGCAAGGACCCTCTCCATTAAGCTTGCCAACTCCACAACATGCCTTGTTGGTCTCCTTTGCCTTTCAACACTGCTGAACTCATTGCAAATGAATTCCCAAATTTACTTGAAATCCCTCAAACTCAAATCATACCTTAACTTCTCCAACGCAGAAAATGTTGCAGAGTTTAATCCTATCGCTAATTGGTTCACTTCTTCCACACATTCTCCTCCATGTCGCTCTCACTGCAGGACAACACCCTATTGCTGCTACACTTATTATCCCAAATCTTCTTGCTCCTACTGCATATAGATTCTGCAATCATGTTATATATATATAATCCACCACCACCATTAGTAATATAGCCACATTTATGCTCCGGTTCAAATATAAAATGCAAATAACTAAATTACGCAATTTAAATAGTTGGTTAAATTAAAAACAATAAATATGTAAAAATACCTTTTTTTATAAAGAGGGTGAAAGAGGAGAAAATGGGTGAAAAAAAAAAGAGAGAGACATATAATTAAGGGAAAATATCAGTGAGGTCCTAAGGAAGAGAAAAAATATAAAAAAAGTCACAACCCCAAATCCTCTATCAAAAAAGTCCCTATTAATTACGGAATTTCAATATAAAAAAAGTTTCATTGTTAAAATGGTTTTTCATATTGTTAAAATGACTTTTCCTATTGTTAAAATTTCCCTGTGATGAAAAAATTGTTGTCAAAATAGTTTTTCATGTTGTCAAAATGATCACTTTTCCTGTTGTAAAAAATTTTCAGAGTTTTTCCTTCGACGTGTAGAATTTTAAAAGACTGGAAAACTTTTGGCAACAGGAAAAGTCATTTTGACAACATGTAAAACCATTTTGACAACAATATTTTCATAGAGAAATTGTAACAACAGGAAAAACCATTTTAACAATATGAAAAACTATTTTGACAACGAGACTTTTTTGATATTAGAATTCCGTAATTAATATAAAAAAAGTCCCTAGAGACTTTTTGATAGGGGATTTGGGGTTGGGACTTTTTTGATATTTTTTGTTTTCCCTGGGACCTCACTGATATTTTCCCTATAATTAATTATGGGTGAAATTGAAAACATGTATTAAATAATAAGAAAAAATCAAATTGTATCCTATATTAAAAAAAACTTCCCTCATATGTTTGACTATTGTATTTTGAACTAGAGGGACTACATTGTATGAACCAGAATTTGAGTGTAGTAGTCGAATTGAAGAGCAGCCAAGTATTGTTGGGGGCCTAATGTGATGGAACTTTTGTTGGTGGAGAATTCCAAGGGGTCGTTGGCTCCAACGCTGATTATGAACAAAGCTTTTGAAAGAAAAGTTGCAGTCTGACTCGTCCCCAGTGTCTCAACTAGACTTGCTTTCTCCGCTTGAAATTGTTCTACTTGCTCCCCAAGGGCTACCACCTCACCCTTCAAATGTACTTTCATTTAGGATTATTACAAACGAACTTTGATCACCTTATATATGTCAAACTCACTGAGCAGATAGAGAAAATTAAGACGTGTGTATGTGTGATATTAGAACTAACCCATTGTTTTCTACCGGTGTCTATGATAATTCCAGATCCTCCTGATGCAAAATTTACTCCTCCCAGTACATTCTCCTTAAAAGTGTACCTGACGGTCATTTAGCAGAGCCAAGTATGGCGGTGGGCTCTCCTCATATCCAAATAGTTGAGCTTCATTAATTATGATCATTCACGTACAACATAAGAAACAAAACAAATCAAACAAGGAAAATTGAGAAAAGTCAAATGATTATATAGGTATTAATTCCATTCTTTAATTTACCAATGTGGTCAATAATGTTGAAGCCATTGCTGAATGTTCCAGTGGGGACTGAGTTTGGGAAATCAATGCCATAGTAAGGGACATTGCCCTTTGCTTGTGTTGTCAGGAAATTATTAGTGCCCACATCGGCAGTTGAATCTCCAAATATGAACATCACTGGCCTATTATTCTCTTGATCAGTCCCATATGCTACGTGCACCGCCACACAGAGAAACACAAGAACAATAGAATTTGTTAGGCCAGAAAATGATGAAGCCATTTTCTGTGCCTTAATTTCACACACAGAGAATTGTTGATGTTGAGAGGCCAAAACACGAGATTTTGCTTTGTTTATATATACCAAACCTATGAGGAAGGAAACAAAAGGGTAAGGTTGAGATCGTGAAAAAGAAGTTGTAAGAAATTAAATTAAGCGAGGCCACCTGGACATGGCCGACCATGGCCATGATGTATTTGGCATGAACCAATTAAAATTTGAGGAGAATCCTATGTTTGGTAATTATTGTACCGTCCTTAATCACCATCCTTATAATATGCATATATTAATTAGATGTGTATGTACGAAGCAAATGACTAACTCAAATTTCTCATTTTTTTAGTCTCTGGTTAGTGAGGTATACATCTAAATTTAATGAAAATAATATTGAATTATACTCCTCCGTTGTGCTAATTATAGAACAAAGTTTTAAGGTTTTACTTAATCCTAAATATTGGACAAAGATGTGGTAGTTACTTGCTTTTCAATCTTGTCCCTCATTGATCGGAATAAACAATTCTTTATCATAGTTATTCATTTTAGTGAAGGGTGAAATTGAAAAAATCACACATTTTTCTATAAGTTGTAAGAATATTAACTACCACTGCGTAAGACGAGGGGGAGCATTGTAATACTTGACATATTGTATGCATATTTGTTATCAGAAATTACACGAGTTGGTAAGATTTAATTGTCAGCAATGATGACTTTGTCATGAGGCTAAAATTTACAATTTTAATTAGAGGAGCGTATATACTTGTGCTTTTATATGCATGCATGTGCATTGTAAGAAATAATGCTAAAGTGGTAAAATTTGATTGAATAATGAAATATTGATGATTTAAATAAAATTTTCACCGAAGAAGTTGAAAATTATTCAAATAGCGAAAAGTAGAAAGGAAGAAACAAACAGTAGCAATGATAAAACACAAAAAATAAGCAAGTAATCAAATACAAGATGCACTGTTCCTTTATCTAGTCTAAATTTATTTATTTCGGAACATCTTCAACTCATTACACTAACACTAGACCTGAATAAAATGAAATTACATATAGATATATATGGACACAATTCATATAAATTGATGAATAAATTATATATGTACAATTGAACTAATTGTATTATTTATATGAGATGATCCCGATGGCATTTTAACTTGAAACATGTTTTTTTTTTTAAAAAAAGAAATTAGTTGTTCCCACTTCCCTGGGTATTCTTATGTTGCTACATATAGTACCTTACTATTTGCATCTCGTCCCTCGTGGTAAAATAACTCACAAATAGAGGAGTTAACTGTACTCTTGTTCGTCTTGCCCATGATATAAATATAACTTATACTAATAGATATGGCTATTTTTTATCTTGGTATTTAACTTTAAATGCTATATATCAATACGATCAATAAATCTAGTAATGATTATCTATAGGAATTCATAACTAAAACTCTTATCAGATAGCTTCATAAAAAAATTATACCAGAGTTCAATATATCTCTGAATTAGCTGGAGTTTTTGACAGCCGATAATCGATGAAAGCAAACCATCTTGCTTGTGTAATATGGAAATCAAACATATAATAACACTCCCTCCCTCCGGTCCTAATTATAGAACAACATTTGGGAGTTGGTTTGGGTCCTACTTATAAGACAACATTATAATTTTTGTCAATTTCTTCATAAAATACCCATATTGATACTTTAATTTCTCAATAATAATTAAATACAATAATAATTTAATAATGCACCTATATATTCTATAAAGTAAACAATGTTTGCAAGTCATTAATGTTACATACACCTTAGTTCTACAATTTGCTTAATAAAATAATTGAGCACTTTATAGTTTCTTAATATGTATTCTTTTTAAATTTATGTGAAATCAACAAGGTAATTAAAGTGCAAAATTTATATAAATGAATTTTAGGAAAATGAGTAAAATTAACTAATTTAATTCCTATCCTTAATCCCTTCAAAATCGGTTAAATATGTCATGTTTGATTGATGCTTTATCTATTCTTCATCGCCTTTGTAATTAACTTGTTGATTTCACCATTAACTATCTTATGATCCATCGAGTCAAACTGTATATATAATTTTGGAAGAATTACATTCAGGTCCCAAGGAAGGAAAAAATTACAAAAAAATCCATTGAAATCACAAAATTACCCAGAAGTCCCAAGGAAATTTTTGTTGTAAATACATACATTTCCTGTTGTAAATACATACATTTTCTGTTATAAATGGTTTGGGACTTTTTTGATATTATTTGTACAGAAATTTTTAAATGTTGTTGTAAATACATACTTTTTCTGTTGTAAATGGTCAGGTGTTTAAATGTTGTTGTAAATATATATTTTTCCTGTTGTAAATGGTTTGAGATTTTTTTGATATTATTTGTACGGAATGAAAATTACTTTTCGTGTTGTTGTAAATATATACTTTTCCTGTTGTAAATATTTGTATGTATTTACAACACGAAATGTATGTATTTACAATAAAAATTCTCTTGGGACTTTTTTGTAATTTTATGATTTCAAGGGACTTTTTTGTAATTTTTTTCCTTCCTTGGGACCTGAGTGTAATTCTCTCTATAATTTTCTATTCTTTGATTGCCGCTTCTGTCTAGGGATGATCATGGACCGGGCTAGACCGGGTTGGAGGGTAACCCGAGGTCTAGCCCGATTTTACCTCGGGCTGGAAAATTCAGCCCGAGGTCCGGTCCGATCAGTACCGGCCCGAGCTCGGCTGACCGGACCGGACTGACTGGACCTGTAGATCCAGTTTTTTTTTTTTTTTTTTTTTTTTTTTTTTTTTTTTTTTTGGGAGACAATATTTTAGCTCTAGTTTCACTTGATTTCCAAAAGTAATAAAAAGTGACTTAGTGAAAAGTGATTTCTATAAATTAAAAAGCATATTAAGATGTTCAGACTCCAGTGAGTGACTCAGTGTAGTAGTGATTTTTTTTTTTTTTAAAAAAGAGAGCTCGGGTCAGACCGGACCAGTCCAGGGGTTTTAAGTCCCTGGACCGAGGTCCAGTCCAACCCGAGCTGTTTGGTCCGGTCCACCAAACACCTTTCCTCAAGTCTTAAGTTTAGGTAACAGGTTACAAGTTTAACCCTATGTGTTTATGATGAGTGTGAGAGTTTCTTCTGTTGAATGAAGAATACAAAAAAAAAAAAAAAAAAATCAAGTCAGGTTTTGTCAAATTATTTGTGTAACACCCCCCACAGATAAGGATTGGTAGTCCCCCTCACGGCGCACCGCTTACACCCGTGGTTGGGTCGGCCCCGGTGTGAGGGTTGGTAGGCCCCACATCGAGACGGAATTGTCCTCCTCCTCTTGGAGGATTTGTCCCTTGAGTAAATATCCAAGGGCGCCTCCCCAAGGGCTCGAACCTTGGTATCCATTACACTACTTTATGTAACGACCCCCCCACAGGTAAGGATTGGTAGTCCCCCTCACGGCGCACCGCTTACACCCGTGGTTGGGTCGGCCCCGGTGTGAGGGTTGGTAGGCCCCACACCGAGACGGAATTGTCCTCCTCCTCTTGGAGGATTTGTCCCTAGCTTGAGTAAATATCCAAGGGCGCCTCCCCAAGGGCTCAAACCTTGGACCTTAGGAATAAGTCCAAAGCTTAAGAGCACATTGGTATCCATTACAATTTGTTCCCTGAGTATATTCTTAATTCTCGCTCATGTTATTATTAATATAACTTATAATATATGGTTATCCATATTTTGATCTTGAAATTTAACTTTCTATGCTATATATGTGTGTGAGAGATAATATGATCTATATATGCAGTAGTATAAGACGCATGTGTGTAAGTCTCTATCATGGCATTTGATACTCTAAAAAAAACACAATTTTATAGGAATTCACAACTAAAACTATTATATATAAGAAATGTACCATTAACTCATTAAGCGTTGATCTTAGTGGAATAATCTTTAATCGCTTAAGTATGAGATCTCGAGTTTGAGTCCGTGAAAATGCAGAAAACTCCTTTCAAAAAGAGGTATTTTTTGCTGATTCTATATATTAAAAAACTATTATAAGATGGCTTCGAATCAAAAAAAAAAAAAAAACACAAATAAGTATGAGTTGAATATCTCTTAATTAGCTGGATTCCACCCCCAATATATGGCTGAATCGGTGAAAGAAAATTCATCTTGCTTATGTAATGTGGAAAATAAACATTGTAAAATAGTAGACATAATTTACAAGTTATGAACAATATAATTTATTTGAAATATTTTGTGCAAATACACTAGGCCCACTCCAGTAGAAGAGATCATAAAGAGAATCATAGAGAGAGAGATACATACCTGCAGGCTGATTTTATGCAAATGGTAAACTCACTTGTTCAATTCCACTTATTTTACATGGCAAATAACGCTTATTGAAAAACAGAATTATTCAAGAATGCATCAAACACACACACAGACACACAATTCTAATTGTTTAGAGTTTTCGTAAATATATATGGAGCTATTTTAATCTCTGAGAGAACTCGTCTGCTCCAGTTTGCCTAAAATAATTGTAATTTTCTGTCCTCCATAAAAGAATTTCTAAATTAGCTTCTCAATTCTTTGTTTGAGTGTAATACCCGGATATTTATCTGGAATATTATAAATAAAAGTTGGATATTTCTGATAAGTGAAATTTCAATCTCCAGTCTTGTATAAATACAGTCTATTTTCTAAGTAGAATTTCTACAAGAAATTAGGGAGTTTAAGGGCCAAAGTGCCAAAATGACCAAAATGCCCCTGGAAAGGGTAATTGACTTAGAAAATTTATGGAAAAAAATCCTAAAAGACAGTTAAATGACCAAGTGAGTTAGGAGAGTATATAGTCTCTACTTATTGTAATTTTATAAATTATGAAATTGGAGAAATTGTTGGAAAATACTCAAAAAGAAGTGAAATGACCATAATACCCTTGTAATTTCTAAAAATGCAAGAGGCATGAAAATACTAATGTTAACACAAGAGTATGAAGGTAAAGAGGCTTTGTAATTAAGAAAATTATCAACAGGTGATAATGAAGTAATTAAGTAATATTGGGCTAATTACTTAAGCATAAGCAAAAGAAATTCAGTAATAATTATGTGAAGCTCAAAAATTAGTGGAAATTAGTTGAATATTAGTAAAAATGTATTTACTAATTAATTGGAAATTTGTATGAAAAATAGTTGGGTTTAGGTATTTTTAAACCTAAATACAAGAATGGACCAATTAGAGAATTTTGGGGATTTTTAATAAAAATTGAATTAAGTAATTAATTAAATAATTAAATAATTCATGAAAAAGATTTACAAATCCAAAAAAAATGCCCAGCCGAAATCTTGGACAAAAAAATGAAGATTGGATCAAAATTATAATATCATGATATTTATTGAATATAAGCACATGTGTTTTATTATTTAATAATATAATTAAAGTGCATGAATAGTAATATATAAATTAGGAAACGGACCTATCTAGAGATCTAGGAATAGGAATTCCAAAGTCAAGGTAGATTATTGATCGTGGAATTTTATCTTCCGTTAGACTCTTACGGAAGTAAATTCTGAGTCCGTTTGTGTATTTTCCTAATAAAACAAAATAGGGAAAAATGCATATAGGCATATTTTTGGAAATGAAGAAAATAAATTCTAACTCAATATCTTGGAATGGGTTTGAATTTATTTTGACATATTTGGAATCAGTGAATTTTTCTGAAGAAGTTGGTATTTTCAGAAATGCGTTCTGAAACCGGACGCGATCGGACACGTTTTTCGAGAAAGACTCAACTGGATTGTTCGAGCCCTAGATGGAAACAAAATAAAGGTTGACTTGGACATTTCTACTAAGTGAGAACATGTCTTCAAAGTTGTAAATCCAGATTTTTAAGATTTCTCCGAAATTACGCGAATCGGGTACCGATCGGGGAAATCGGCCCCAGAAGCTTCTGGAAGGTGACACGTGGCCACCTCCCATTGGCCAATGGGTGCCACCTATGCAGGGGGGGCAGGTCGGCCAAGAAGGGATAAGAAGAAGAAAAAGCTTGTTCCGAAGTTTCCTGGACGGTTCGGATCGTTTTCATAAAGTTGATCCGACTAGTAAATCCTTCCCCGTTTCTATAAATACCCCCTTCCTCTTCATTTCTCACAATTCCAAGAGCTCCAAACCGAAAATCTAGAGAGAGGAGAGAGAAGGAGAAGGCCGGGAAAATCAGAGCGAAGCTCTGGGTAAGTTTTCCGCATCAGAGCTTTAAGTTTTCATAGTTCTTTCAATAGTTAGTAATGCTAGAGTAGTCTTTATTTTTATGATTGGATATCATATGGGAGGGCTATTTTAGTCTTTATTTTCGAAAATCATGATGGCGTCGAAGTTCTGGCAAAATTTTGGGAAGAAAATAGCCTATGTAGCGGCAGCGGCGCGAAATTCCGCCAAGTAGGGGTATAGGGGCAAAATGGTAATTTTTACCTAAAATGCCAGTTATAATGCCAAATTACTAATGGAAGTGACATTATTCTTATAGGATATCTGAAACGCTGATTCTGCCGCTGTTACGCCGCCCGACGTGCCAGTAGGACATTTGCACGTTTCTCCGTAAAAGTACGTTTTTCCGCCAAAAGTGCCTAACGTCATCAATGAAGGTACGGACGCGTACTGTAACACTAATCTTGTGCTGCTTAAATGCATATATGTCAAAGATACGTTCGTAGACCGTTATACAATGCCGTTATGTTTTCCTAGCGCTGAGAACACGAGTGAGTATCGTGGCACTGGTGAATAGTGCAGGCTGTTGTTGTTATTGTTTACCCTATGGGGCTTTGCATATTGCTCCGTGCTTATGTTTTGTCGTCACATTGATCATACGATGTACTGTATGAGTCTATATTGCTGTATTGTCTAGAATATCTGTTGTCTGTATACTGTGTTGTTTGAGCATGAGGTTAACCGTTACCTGAGATTCAATGTGGTAAATTGAATCTCAGCTGTAGCTCGTGGTCTGGAGGACCTCGGATCGGAGATCGGGGCAAGCGGCGAGGGTAGACGAGGTGGCTTGCGGTTGAAGTTATCTTTCTTGTTTCTGTTTTTACTTCCAAACACTAGGACTACTGTAATCATGCTATATTACACTATGGTTAATGTTTGCCATGTATCAGATACTCTTTCGCTCCAATGCTCTACTCTGTTTGAAAAAAAAAAAATTTCCCTTTAGAAAATGGGATGTTACATTGAGAATTTAAAATAAAACAGAGAGAAATAAACTTCAAGGATGCAGCTATACGGATGGAAAACACATTATACCGTGTTTTTCGCAGACGATAGATGAACTTCAAACTTTTCAGACGTGGAAATTGGTCATAACTCATATCTACAATCTTTTTCACATTTGAAAATTATCACTATTTTGGGAAACTTCCAAACTCTCATCAATCTTATGTAACTTTGGTAAATAGAATCCGTGATAATGATAATATATGAAGGTAGTTTAATTAATAATAAGGGTAAATATATGGTCGACTATTACGGTTAAGAGAAATAAATTATGCACAAAGCCCCCTATCACATTTCTTGCATTTTGGTTACAAGTTTATCACATAAGAGGAAATTAGGAGTTTCTAATTAAGTTTTGTTACCCGAAAAGTATTTGGTCTAGAGAAAATATATACATAGATGTTTAATTATAAAGAGAAGCCATTTCCATGGGCTTGTTGAGAGAGCTAGAACGGTATAGTCGTCAATATTTGTGAAACCAGTCACAAGAAGGAAAGAAGATGCATCTCATTATGAAGTTGTGTTGGGGCTTGTTAACAACCCGAATGCTCTTTGGGTACAATGTCTTATAAGTATGGATAGGGGTTCACACTAGTGGAGAGTGCCCTCTTGAGTGTCAGAGATATGAGACCTTCTTACACATACTTTGTGACCGTCAGCTAGCTAGCTAGGAATGTGTGGTTGAGTTTCGCTTCTCCTAATTAAGTTTGCACGTTTGGCTGAAGGAGAACATGGCACGAAAACTGGTAATGCCAAGTGTACGTTAACAGGTGGCCATGGCCTAAGGTGTTCGGTCTCATGTGCAGCAACTTATGGAAGAACGTACGCAAGGGATCGAGCCATTGGTGGTACTAGAGAGTAGAGACGAACCACTTCAAGTGGATAACATGACTTCGATGTTTTTTTTTTTTAATGACTGACTTGGGTGTGCTTGATCGAGGAACATAAGAAAATGAAGTGCAGGTTCAACGTAGCGAAATAGGTGTACTATATATATTCAAGTTGTGAATTCCAACACAGTATAATACTTGAAAGCAACCAGCGCCTTGGGTAGCGCAGTGGTATGGTATCTGGCCTTGTGCCAAGTGAATCAGGGTTCGACCCTGCCTGGGACCGTTAGGTCCCCATTAAAAAATAATAATAATAATACTTGAAAGCACAAAAGAGTAAACATTAATATGGATCAAACTAATATGTCCTGACGACATGCTCCACTAAAAGTAGACGATTTGTGAGAGAGGAAGCAAGAAGAAAGTGAAAGTACTCATATCTTATATATTGATATAGGAATATCCACACACACAAATATATAAATTAAAGAAGTCCTAGACGATGAAAAGACAGTGAAAGATGAAGAAAGCAAATTTAATCTAATTAAAAACGGAAACACAGAAAGTAATACCAATATCTAAAAGATCTTAATGGTAACATTAGGGCTTGTGTTGATCATCATCATCTTCAGAAGGAGGAACGAAGTTGGTTTAGGTCGATCAAACCCAACTTCAGAATCTTGTTTTGTGTATGGATTTCCAGCCCTTCAAAGCAGGGTCTCAATAACAATCTTAATGGGTTATTTTCTAGAATTTTTATCTTTTATCTGGGTAGTAGAATTACCGGTCTGACGGTCTGTCAGAATTTCCTTAGGGTCTGTTTGGCTGAAGGGGAAGGGAGGGGAGTGAAAAGTTTTGTAAGTTGTATTTAAAATAATTGAAGAAGTGGAGTTATAAAATTTTAATAAAGATAAAAGGTAAAATAAACAAGTAGAAAAAATTAATTCAAAACTTTTCGATCCTATTTCTCTGATTTTTTTAAATCCAATTCATAAAAAATTTCCCTCCTCCAAATCCCTCACACCAAACAGCCCCTTGGTCATCTCGATAAAAGTGACAGAAAAACTTCTTGAAACAGTACTGGGTGGTCTGTTGAGAAGAATAACGACATTTTATTGTTATATATATGATTATATTTGTTAGTAAGTAGTAACGGAAATGGAGAATGGGATACATGCATGTAGGTGGTGGTGATATTATTGCTATGAAGAACTCTTGTGAAGAAAAGGCTAAAATGGAGGTTGCTTTTGCTGTTGTGTCTGGGAAGGAGATAATTGAAGTGGAGCCTGCTTCTAAAGCCGCTAAAGGAAAGAACATAGAGGAACCTTGTGCTGGTGCTGATGAAGATTTGGTGTCATCTAAAGCTTTTGCCGAAGAAAAGTATGTAGATGATGATTATGAGTCTTGTGACGATGATGACGATGTTACAAGTAAGATAAACAGAGAAATGTTTTTGCCTATTGAAGAAGAGACTGATGACAAGGAGGAAAAGAAAGAAATAGTGCGTGAGAATTCTGGTGATAGAGAAAAGAAGAAGAATAAGGATGAAACTTTTGAAGCTGATAATAATAAGGGAGAAAAAGATAAAAAGGAGGCTTTTGAAACTATTGTTGGAGAGAAGAAACATGAAGCTGCTGAGTCTTCTGATGCTGCGGCTGAGAAACGTAAGATGAAGTTCCATTTGACCTCAACGAGCTTCCTTCTGGTGCAGATGATGAAGATGAAGGCGTTATGCCTTAAACTTAATTGTAATAACTTGTCAGGTGCTCGTATCTAGATTAATATTAAGAATAATACTCATCAAGCCTTTTCTGATTCATTATATGTGCTAGTTTTATTGTTGTCGATCGACTTATAATTATTCCTGAGGGACATAATTTTGTATTACTCTTTGCCTATTCGATCTCTATATGTCGTCAATGGTTTTTCTTTACTGTGTTTTCGTATGGTTGATACATATTTCTTTGGACCTTGTTTTGCGAGAATAAATGGTGCGCGCATTTTTATATATATGAGAATTGAGCCTGCTTTTTTATTGTTTTTTTAGAAAAAATTATTCTTTCCATTCTTTAATTTCTTGGTTTATTATGTGTGTGTTTTGTGTGGTTTCATTAATAATTTGAGCATCAACTCGTTATTGGATCCATTATATTCTTTGAAGCTGGAATAATGAATAGTCAAGTGTTTTGAAAGATATTTATTTTCTAAAACTAAAAATATTAGTCTCTCTATTGATCGTACACTGAGAAATATACAGCTCTGTAGATTATTATCTGTTTTGCAAAGAAGGTATACACTTCTTGTATAATTGGGTTTGGATCATGTTGGAGCTAATATCACATCATTCATTTAGCTATTTTAGTGCGTCGTCCTTGATTTTATGCAAGAGATCATCAAGTTTATGTTTTTCAAATGCTTTTTAATGTAAAATTAAATACGCATTTGTTTTAGATTCTTAATTATTAATCAACTCAACATTGTTTATTATGATAAACTATTAGTTAATCTTTGTATTAATATTTCGTGTGAAAGCCGTTGTCGTATTAATGGTATTTGTATTAATTATTCCCATGGGAAGCGGTGCTATGTATAAATATGTATTCTCTTCGGTCCTAAATATAAGACAAAGTTTGTAGTGTAAAAATATACTTCCTCTGGTCCTAATTATAAGACATATTTAATCGATTTTAGGGAGATTAAGGAGAGGAGTTAAATTAGTTAATTTTACTCATTTTTTGAAAATGTCCTTATATAAATTTAAAATGACATAAGTAAAAGTGAATAAACAGCCTCTGCCCTCTGCCACATATACCTCTTCGACCTAGAATTTTCTTTTCCACATGCTTTCTAATTGAAATAATGGTCTTGCTATATATACATATATTTATGTATATATATATGTATACATATAGATCTACATACACACATACATATATATGTGTGTGTTTATATATATATATATATATATATATATGTCCACACACAAACATGTGTGTGTACACATATGTATGTGTGTACACACACACATATATATGTGAGTGTATATATGTGTGTGTGTATATTTGTGTGTAGACACACACACATACATACACATATACATAGACATATATATATATATAGACACACATATATACATACATATATATAGACACACACGTGTGTGTATTCACAAATTAACATCAGTGGATCAATAAAAAAATTAAAATATAACAATTTAAAAGTTTCACTGATCGAAAGAGTCTACGTACTCACATATATACTCACTAAAAACCAAAAACACTTGAGAGAATAAAATAGAGGTATTTTTGGAAGAAATTGATAAAAATTAAAATGTTGTCCTAAAATTAGAATCAAAACTAACTCTAAAATATTATCCTATAATTAGGACCGGAGGGAGTACTACAAACTTTATCATATATTTAGAACCGGAGGTAGAACTGTATATAATACCGAGCTAATCAGGATCCATGGAACTAAATTTCTGCCATTAATTGGTGCATAATGATGAAAAAATCTTTGTCCTTTTGATATGATATCTTCCATTTTCTATCTGTTCTGATTTCTTTCTCTAGGTTTGTGCTTATGAAACCATGCAAGCTGGTCTCTACCGTCTAAAACATTTAGGAATTACCGAAACTCATCCTACTAATATATCTTCTGCTATGAGCCGCCTTCCTGATGAAGCAATTGCCCTGGCGGCTGCATCTCATATTGAGAGGGAGCTGCAAATCACTCCATGGAACCTGAGTAGCAATTTCGTTGCCTGCACCAGCCAGGTGATTAATGTTCAGTCTAGTTTTGTGATAATTTATTTTGATCTTTAAAGTATTCTGCTTACTTCAATTTTGTCCCTTTTCCCACTGCGAAGAAGACAAGATGATAAGGGAAGTTTTTAACAAAATAGAATTGGCTGCTACGGATGAAATGTTTGTTATAGAATAATTTTATAGCTGGTTGTCCTGGTAACATGTATATATATATAACGTCATCCACTGAGTTTGAGACTGTATGTCATAGCAATTTATGTTCATGGCTATATTTTTGTCTATTTTATAGCGAAAGGGATTATCTTGTTGATATGCCAGAATACTTTAAAGGTGGTATGGTATTTGACTCTGGTTTTTATGTCGAGACCCTAGGGATTGCTGGAGTACCTCTATTGTATGCATTAAGAATTCATTCACTCATTTCAAGACATTTCTGAAATGTATTTCTGTGGGCAGAAGTAATTGGTTGTACTTATGATGATTTTGAAGAAACTTTTCTGAAGATGAATTTTTACAATTGATATCTATTTGTTTGTCACGATGAAGAATATTTTTCTACAGGGCTGTAATAAGGTTTAGTATTCTTTTTACTCTGGTAAGTGACTAAATTACTCATGACTCGAAGTTCTTTATTTTTCACATTATGGCAGGGGAAGGAAAATATTGAGCGATTGGAAATTACTGGTGTTGGTGATCCATCTGGGCGTGGTTTGGGTTTCAGCTATGCCCGGGCTACTCCAAAGGCACCAGTGTCAAGCACAGTGGTGAAGAAGAAAGCAACCACTGCCCGGACTGGTTCCACTGTTACTGGAACAGATGCTGATTTACGCAGATTGAGCATGGAGGCCGCACGAGAGGTGTGTTAACTTTTGTATAGGTTTGTGCTTGAGTTTGTCCCTATCACCTAAATTTCCTGACCTATTTGGTAAGGATTTCCTTTAGCTTATGTGCCCTTCATTTTTCTTATTAATTTTAGATGTTCAACTTCTATTCTGCAACATTTCCCCTCTTACCTTTTTTTTTTTTTTTTTTTTGTGGTTAAATTTTTTTACTAGATTGGGTGTGTGCTTTGAAGTCTTGGAGGCCTTGTGTCAGAATTCTCATTTTTATGCTTGGACTTCTTGAACCTCGAACGTCTCATGTCCATTGTTTTTCTTTCTTTTCTTTTTTTAAATGGTGATCCCATATCTTGCGACCTTTAGGTGTGTTTGGTTTGAAGGGAGGGGAGCGGAGCGAAAATGATCCCCTTCCCTTATTTGGTTTAAAATTTTGGAGGGGGAGGGGAGCCAAAATCTTAAACCACCCTCCCCCTCCCCTCTTAAACTAAACAAAAAATCTTTAACCCCTCCCCTCCCCTCTAACAAACCAAACAAGATATAATCTCCTCCTCTCAAACCAAACACACCCTTAGGCTACGATACTATGGTAACTTTGTGCTTGTTCATATCACAAAAATTTCTTCCACAAGCTTATATTTCCTTCATCTTTATTAGTTTTAGACATGGGATCTCTCCAACATTGCGATTGTTAATAAGAAAATAAAACAGGAAGCTTTTGCTTCTGCATGTGTTCACAGGGGCGGATGCACACTAGTTTTCATGTGGGCAAGTGAACCCATATAATATTTTAAAAATATATATTTTGTGAAGGAATTGTATTACAATAAATGTGACTAGATTAAGTGGTTAAAGCTTTGGTCTTCAATGTCAAAAGGTCCTAGTTCGAACGACTCTATCACTTTGTTTTTTTGTTTTTTTTTTTTTTTGCAATTTGATTTCCTCAACAGCTCCGCTCCGTCTGCCCCCCTTTTTGTCGGAAATTTGATTTTCTCAACCTCAACAGCTCCGCTCCGTCCGCTTTAGGGTTCAGGTTCGCTGAGTTCTGTCTTTTGTCGTTGCCTAATTTAGGGTTTATTTTCACTGAGCTTATGTTCAAGCATTTTATGCTCCTTCATGATAACACTTATTTCCTTGTCACATTCTTTCATTTTTGGACGAATTGAGTTTAGCTCTGAGTGAACCCCATCATGATCGGTCCTTGCAGCAGCAACCTATAACGAAGAAGAGTAAGGACTCAAATTATTCTGTAGAAAACATGAAAAAACCAAGATAAACGCAATACTTGCCTTTATTTTTTGTTCTTCTACTTCTGATTCAAAATTATGAATCTGTGTTCTTAAAGAAGCTAATTGATTCTCCAAGGACACACGCTCCCGAATAACGACTTCCATTTCCATTACAAGTCTCTCCTTATCATTATCATGTCCCTAACAAAGAAACAAACATGAAGAGGCTTTACAAAGTCATTAAACAAAAAGACAGTGGACAAACCCATCAAGTAGCAATTGTTGCAGAATTATTTTAGCCTCCAGCTTTATCGGGTGAAAAAAAAAATGAAAAAATGATACATCCCGTGGAATGGCTTACTTTAGGTGATTAGGTTATTATTAATCACCGTATTCTATCTTACAATCTCATCTCAATTTCCTATTATGCATTCTTTGATATACTAACATATACAGATTAACATTACTTCCCATTCATCTGACATTCAAATTATGAGATAACTCCTTCCATTTCATTATTAATCAAAAACGCAGCTCCCTGAGGATCACATTGGATGAAGACTTGGGATATAATTCAATATAGATAGTTAACTCAAAGAAATTGATTACATTTGATGCTGCAGTTTTAATTTATGATGTGTTTTGGAACATCTAGAATTACACTATACATCTTTTAATTTTCCCTTTTCCTTTGGAAGCGTTTGTTAGGAATGAAATTTGACTGCCACACGTAATCTCTCATAAAATATTTCCCCCACAAAATCACCCCAATTCAATTGCACAAGCCAATTTCAGTCGCAAACATGACTATCCTAATAATCATACTGAGCTCAAGTTAGGTTGAATTGAAGCAGAGTGGTAGCATTCCTCTTCTACACATGCTGACCAGATATGTGGTTTTCCTGGTATTATATTTAACGTCGAATGTTTATGATTGGCCTTCACAAACAACTAATTTTGGAAAATTCTTGTAAGCAAATGCTAACTTGGTTTTAAATTAAATTTTGGAACTGGGAACTGTCTTCAGCTTTCTCCCTATATCAATACCCTTGTGGAGAATCATTTGGCTTTGCACTCTTCTTGACCATGAATACTTCACCAATGGTTTCTTCTAGGAACAATCTTCAACTGATGATCCCTTTTACTCCTTGCAATTCAACTGATGATCCCTTTTTTTTCTTAATAATTATTTTATGCTTCCAAATTATGAATATAAATAAATTTTTATTTTATTTTGTATATATTTGATTGATGGTGATTACTGTATTTATGCAAATGAGCATCTCTTATAAAAGTGGCATAAGGATTTGTTCTTCTTCTTGTTTTTTTTTGCTCGCTCCTCCACAGCTCTGTTTTTTTTTTCAGTAAACTGTTGCTCTCTGTGAAAGCATCTCTACCTCTCACTTATTGGATGGTTTTAACGTATGATGCACTTCTATATTTCTTTCTGCTGATGAGTCTGGAGGGAACTCTTTCGCTTGCCCATTTTGAGAAAGGTTCTGATGTAAAGAGTTTAAAAACAATTCAAGGCATTCTTTTGTTTCTTTATTTACATGGAAATTTCTACGAAGCTACTAAGAACTTAAGTTGGAATCCACCAACAAAAGTTGTGTCCTTTCTGATTCTTAGATCAAATGCTCGATCAGTTTTATTGATCTCTCCCATGAACACAGAATGAACACGGAGTTAGTTCGTTTCATAAAAACATGAAATTCAACCTCAACCTTTGACTCTTTATTTGGAAGTTTAATTATATCAAATTTCTCAATTTTTTGTGGTACTATTGAATTATGCCATGTACGCAACATACTTCACTGCATTTCTATATAGGTGACATTTAAGCTTTATGAATGATTTTTGTTGATTGATAGATGGAATTTGAAGGAAATCCATTAGGATTTTTGTGAACCTTCATGCTGGTGTCTTCTTTTATAGAATATTGTGAGTTTTTATTGTTAGAAGAATATCTCTGTTTGCTATAAGGTGTTTGATGAATTGTGTGAAAGAAGAATGATAATAAGTCTTATTTGTATATATTTTCTGTTTTCTCTTTCCTTTTTGTTCATCAGGTTCATTTTCTCTATAAATGCACACTTAGGGTGCTCTTAGTGCTACTTCATGACTTCCTCGAGTTCTTGTGTGCTTATCATTTTACCTTCTGTGATGTTATTCCTAGTAGCTGCATACAAATGCGAAATATTATTTTAAGTGCATTTCCTCGTAGTATGAGGCTACCAGATCCATCCACGCCTAATCTAAAGGTCTTTTAAAATTCATCTTGTCTACTTTCTTAGTCACAGTATTGAATATTGGCATGACACAACTTACTTTTCTGTTTTCTTTTGCAGATTGATTTGCTTCAAGAAATAACTTTATCCCCTCGAATCTTTTTGGAGGTTGATGCAGCAGTCAAGGCTAAGCAAATGAAGGCGGATGTAAATGAATATCTGAAGGTAATACGCCGCCTTGTGATTTTTGTTTATGATGAACGAAGCCAGCATTTTGGTTTGCTTGCCCACCTTCTAGTTATGATAATTCTTCATTCTTTGATTTCTTATAGGTTGCAACATGTTCTTTAATTTTGTCAAACTTTTTTCCTTCCAGAAAATGTTAACGATACAATCTTAAAGCATTTAAAACTTTCCTTAAAAAAAAAAATTTTGGGGCGCTGCCCCCGAACCACTACACTAATTGTGCACCCATAAACTCTGAATCTTGGCTCCACTGTGTGTTCATATGGATGCTAGAACATAGTAAATATTAAGAGAAAGATTTCGTTCTCTTGGTGGTGGCGGACTCTAATTGTGCTTCTTGATATTGTTGTAATTAAAACTGAGATGATTATGATATATGTGGACAATTTGATAGAAAAATATTATTTTGAATCCACGAGTAAAAGAGAGTACATATGGCTTTTATATAGGTAAACTTACAGCTAACCCTAGAATCTAATTTAATCCAATCAAATAAAAATAATTAAGATATAATATCCTAAGATAAAATATATCTATATTTAATCCTAAGATATAATAAATATCAAACTTAATAATAAAATAATAATTAATCTAAATATTCCATAATAATGCATAATATCCCCCAATATCTATTAATGAACTAACTTACTTGGTACATGTTTGGCAAAAAGCTTAGATATGCATATCTGGAAAGGCGAACCGACACATGAATTTCATAATTGCTGTAAGATAAAGTTCTTCATTAATTTGGTTACCTACAGAGGAAAGATATTCAATTTTTTCCAGTCTGTTTCCCTTTGGTGAAGACGTTACACCAATTGCTTTTTTCCTGCATAAGTATCCAAGTGTCTTGAGAAGCAAATTCTTGCCTTGCACTCATACACAGCTAAATGTAGAAAAAAAAATACATATGCATCAATGGCTTCTAATCTGTCCAAAGTTTGCTTCTGATCCATTGACCATGATAAGATTGTTTTTCCTCTATTTGATATGTAATCTCTAGTATGCACTTACTTTCAGGTTGTCCTTAAGTTCAATGTTCCTGAGGAAGTCATTGCAAAACAAACCAGGTGGCATCGGATTGCTATGATACGCAAACTTTCAAGTGAACAAGCAGCATCTGGAGTTAAGGTTGACCCAACAACTATCAGCAAATATGCTCGTGGCTAGCGAATGTCCTTTCTTCAGTTATAGCAGCAGACCAGGGAGAAGTGCCAGGAGATTTGGGATCGACAAGTTCAAAGTCTTTCAGCTGTGAATGGTGATGAAAATGAGAGTGATTCTGAAGGAAACAGTGAGCTAGATTCTTTTGCTGGGGATCTAGAAAATTTACTTGATGCAGAGGAGTGTGAAGAGGGAGAAGAGGGTACCAATGATTTTAAACGTGACAAGGTTGATGGTGTCAAGGGTCTTAAAATGAGAAGACATCCAACCTTAGCCCAGGCAGAGGAGGAAATAGAAGATGAAGCTGCCGAGGCTGCTGAACTCTGCAGATTACTCATGGATGGTGAGATTTCAAACTGATCAATATTGTAAAACTTTCTGATGTGATTTGAAATGTAGCAGCAAATGATTTTTAGGGCCACTGATATGATGTTCTGAAGTTTGTAATTGAATCACTAGTTCCTAACTCAGCCAATGATGGTACTTTTTTTCCCTAGTGTTTATGCGTTTTTTACTTCTTCTTTTTTTAAACCTGTATTATGCCTTTTTTTACTTGAAGAAAGGTTTTTGAATATTCTAAAAATAAAGAAACACAATGTCAGCAGAATTATTGAACACATATTCTGTCGGTAATTATTACTCCTTTTGGTCTTAAATATAAGACAAAATTTATTTTTTTTGGTGAAATTAAGAAAGCTAATTAAATTACTTTAGAGTATTTTTATTTTTTCCCTCCAAACTAATTAGATTGACTAACAAACTAATATATAATCTAACGGTACATAATGTATAATATGATTAAGCAACTTATTTAGTATCCTTAATCTCTCAAAAAAAAAAAGTCAACTATATCTTATATTTAAGACCGGAAGGAATATAAAGACCTATGAATTATTTCATAATATATTATATTTTTCCGAAGCATTAATTTTTTCTACCAAATGTCCTAATAACTAATAGCTGAGGAAATTTTGATATAATTTTATCTGAATTCTTTAATTCATCTAAAAGTGTTATTAAAAAAACAAAAGATGCATGGATGTGTTTTACTTATGCCATTTTTGCCCCCTTTTTTTTTATAGTATCTATGCCTTTTTTACTTTCTTTTTTTTTTTTTTACCTGTATTATGCCTTTTTTACTTGAAGAAAGGTTTTTGCATATTCTAAAAATAAAGAAACACAATCTCAACAAAATTATTGAACACATACTCTCGGTAATTATTATAAAGACCTATGACATATTTCATAATATGTTGTGTTTTATCTAAAGCCTTAATTTTTCTACCTAATGTCCTATAACTATTGACATTAACTGAGGAAATTTCGATACTCCATCTAGTTCTTATTATAAGATATCAACTAACAATTCTCACAAACCAATAAAGACAGTTAAAGTCATTAAATTTGCCCTAAAATTTAAGTAATTTTCAATATTACCCTTACTAATTGCACTAAAGTTTAATATCATATTAATTATGACTCTCATCCACTCCACTATGTACCCTTATTAATTATGTGCATACATGAAGAAAAAAAAAATTAATGCTCTTTAGAAATAAGCAAGTGCCTTATAAAAAGGATCAAACACACTTGTTGGTTAGTGTTTTATAATAAGGATCAAAGAAAGTATATTATAGTAAGAAATACATAATTTTATCTAAATTATTTAATTTATATAAAATTGTCATTAAGAAAAAGATGCAAGCATGTGTTAATGTTTATCGAGCCACATGGGGGCTCTTAATTATAAGTTGAGTCATATACAAGTAATTAGGGTGGGATCCCTATACATGTGTATATATTGAGTCCGGAACAAGCCGAATTACCATTTATTATATAGTTATTATTGAAATTGAATTAATTAATACTAGTATAGAAATATTTTTTCTATAGCACTTACATAAAAGTGGGTGGGTCCCATTATAAAGAGAAGAGAAAGAAATATTAGTGAGACTCACCCACTTTTATGTGACTGCTGCAGAAAAAACATTTCTGCAGCAACTGCAGAAATATTAAACCCTATTTGTAAAACAATTTACTAATTAGTGTAATGTGTTAAAAAAACGTCAAATGATGATATGGATGGTTATATATATATATATATATATATCTTAGTGCAATATGTCTTGAATTCAATATGTTTTTTCTTAATAATCACAAGTATATGACTTATAAACACGGTTTCTTGATAGAACCACACTGATCCACTTGTGGGCATATTTAGCACGAGAAAATCCACTTGTGGGCATATATAGCACGAGAAAATGACATATAATGCGTGAAAATTTCTTGGATATATCTTATAAAAATAATTATTACTTTATTCATCTTATTTTTTTATAGTATAATTCGGTATCCCGTTCGTGGCTTCCCCTCCTAATATAAGTGTCTTATCTGGGATTCGAACTTAAGACCTAGAAAGATCTAGCAGTGCCTTATACTTCAAAATTATGTCAGTAATTGGATTTGCGACGGAAAAAGTGAATCGCAAAAAAAAAAAAAAAACGTGATAAAAGACATTACAGATGGAATTCCATCGATAATTTCTATCACAAATCGAATTACCGACGAATTCCGTCGGTAATTTCCAACAGATGTTTTCTGCCGGTAATTCCGTCCCTAATCTGGCCTTGTTTTTATGGTAACGTCATAACAACTCCATCTGTTGGTTAATTTATTCGTCTTCTTTTAACATCACAAATATATTTTTTTCTTAAACCTTAATGTCCATTTAGAACACTTAGTTTTAAAATTTAGATTATAAAAATGATGATATTAAGGAATTAAAATTTAGAGCATGTTTTAACATCATCGCTACTTATGCTAACGCCAATTCAAAGTAGGGAATTACCAAAGTTGATGAGTGAAAACTATGAATGACCCCAACTACGCTCATCAAGCCTAGAACCATACACCATTATAAAATTGAGAATATGTCATTTAAATACTATATGAAATTCTAAAACCCCAAAACATCTATCAAAATTTGTAAAGAATCTTATAGAGATCAAATTGAGATTTTAAAATGATAATGAATTTACCATTATGCCCTCTTTCTCTTTCTCTCTCCTCTTCTTCTCTTCCTCCTCCGCTTCCCGGCCACTGCCTCTCTCTCCAGGTGGTGTTGGTCGTTAATTGTAGGGGAATACAACACTTTAAATTATTATTCAATCAAGATATGAATTTAATTCATTATGATTTGAATTTATTAATTTAAGTTTGGATTAGGCCTTTCTTGTAAGCACTTAAATTAGGGTTAGACTCTTATAAAATGCTGATTTTTGGTGTGCCCTTTTGATGGACGTTGTTTGAGGAAAAAAGGGGGAAATAAATGTGATCCATCATCTTAAATTCAACCCAACAATCAATATATAAATATGATTCATCATATTAAATTCAATCAATCAATCAAGATGTGAGTTTAATGTGATTTGGTTGACAAATATTGGACCTATTACCTAAAATCCCTTTGTTAGTGTATAAGCTAAAAATTCCTAAGGCAATTAGGGCTAGGAATTTTCAGCCCACCAAGGCTATAAAAGGGGGGAGGGTTGGACGTTTTTTCAAACATCCTCATGCTCTCTAAATTTCGGTATTTACCAAAGGTTTAGAGAGGAAAAGGTGTCATCCATAAAAGGGTAAGGTTCCAACCTTGTTCATCCTATCTTTAACTTAATCCTAAGAAACCACAATCTTTTTGAAAATAGAAAAACCCAAAGAAACCAAACCTCAACCTTGTCTTCGCCTAGCAAGCTTCCAAGGAGCGGGAGGTTTCAAGAGAGGGATTCTCGTTGCAATCGGGGGATAGCCGTGTGTATTAAAGTTAGAAGACATCAATAATATTGAGGTCTTCAAGTGATCTAAAGTAATCCTAATTTGCAATAGTCATGTTATTAAGTTATCCAAATCCCCAATAGTTGTTTTCCATGATACTCGGTGCAAGAAATATTTCAGAAAGCAGCATATAATTTAAATCTAAATAAATACAATATATAAAAAACAAAAAATGCTCATCCCTCTAACATATCTTTATTATATCTATATTTTTCCTTTTAGTAATTAACTAATTATAGATTCGGTGTAGATCTTCCCAGGCTCCAAAACTCTATGGACTATCATTAAATAACAATTAAACATACCATTAGAATAATTAAATATACTGTATATAAGTTGGCTGCCTTGTATAGTTTCTCATAATTTTCTTTTCTAAATAACTTCAACTAAACGTCTAAACCTAAGAAATTAAATAAAACAATAAGTATTTAATATTTATTTTACATTGATAAAAGTGATACCTTTATCTGCAAACCTGACTAACCTGATAAAGTTGCGTGCAAACAACAACTTTTTTTCTCTTCACAATGCTTTTGAAACTTTCTCTTTAGTCAACCAATGCTTTTGAAAATTGTCTTATGTGACTTCTTTCATTTTTCATTTTGCTCAGCTCCTTCAATTCTGATCTCTCCTCTCTCTCACCCACATTCTCTTCTTTCTCATTCGTTTGTCCATCTCAAAAAAAAAAACCAACTCCTGTGGCCTTCCACCTAGCCAACACACGGCCCCTACTTGCTCGACGTGGTCCATGCTCGGCGTCTCTGGATCCAGGGGGACTGGATCTATTCGCATTGGAAAGTTTCAAACCCGTGACGATGCGTGCTGTTGACCTCGTTTCCTCGCTCTGTCACCGTCGTTCTCCGTGTTATCTGTTCACAGGTTTGTTTTCACTGGATCCGTTGTTTTTTTTTGGGTTAAATTTGGATCTGTTGTTATCATTATTATCACTGGTTCTCATTGTCTTTGTTTCTCTCCATCTCTCTCCCCCTTTCTCTCCTGCAAACATCTTCAGTCTTCAATCGATTTTTTTCCAAAAAAAAACAACTCTAACCCCGGTTTTATGGTAGACCAAACCGGTTCCACGGCCGGTTCGGCGGTTTTCGGTCTGAACCGGCCGGTCCGATCCGGGTTTAATTGTGGTGATTAATTAATTTAATTATTTATGTCTGCAGGTACTATATATGTGCTTATAGTTAAGAAGTTAAAAGTGGCTTTAATTTTGTTTGTCTCTCACCTCTCAAGGTGATAATAAGAACAAAAGAGATTCTTAATGTGAAATGGATTACTTTGTTTCCTGCAATTCATTCCCAAACACGGCTATATGCCAAATGTGTTTCCTGCATTTTTGAAATTCAGGGGCATGAGTTCCCACAACTTTCATGAAGGCTCTTTATATATATATATTTGTAATGAGGATACCCCTTCACTGTGACACTGTTCTTGTATACCCCTTCACCACTACACTGTTCGTTTTCGCTTCTGGTCTTATAAAGATGGCACATTCTCTGCCTCAGTATGCTCCCCGCTGCCTCAGTATGCTTCTCCACCGCAGCCGCCGCCATTGTATTATCAAGGTCCCCCTGTGGTGGCACCTCCTCGTGATATCTTTGCTCATGCCGCCGCCCAGGAGAAGAAATGGTTTCCTTGAGATATGGTAAGTCCCATAATTGTTTTGTAATTGTTTTTTTTTAAAGAAATGTTAATTGTTTTTCTTTTCTTTGTTAATTAGCTGTGTAGCTCTCCGTTAGCTGCTGCTACTCCTTACTTGAGGAGTACTGCTCTGATCCTTCCATCGTCACAGACATCTTCGCCAGTAACTAGTTTATATGCTGGGGGAGAGAGAAGAGTATTATAAGGAAGTTCTGGAATGTGTATTAACAATGGATAATTATCTGCATCTAATCATATGTCACTGCTTGTCTTTTCCTTTTTTAATCAATGAGGGAAATTTCACATTCGTAATGTATATTATAAAAACTTTTTTATAAAGGAATCTACTATATTACTTTTTTTACTTTATATAATGGTTTGCAAACCATTATATAAATATATGCAAACCATTATATAAAGTAAAAAAAGTAATATAGTAGATTCCTTTATAAAAAAGTTTTTATAATATACATTACGAATGTGAAATTGCCCTCATTGATTAAAAAAGGAAAAGACAAGCAGTGACATATGATTAGATGCAGATAATTATCCTTTGTTAATACACATTCCAGAAGTTCCTTATAATACTCTTCTCTCTCCCCCAGCATATAAACTAGTTACCGGCGACGATGTCCTTGACGATGGAAGGATCAGAGCAGTACTCCTCAAGTAAGGAGTAGCAGCAGCAACGGAGAGCTACACAGCTGATTAACAAAGAAAAGAAAAACAATTAACATTTCTTAAAAAAATTACAAAACAATTATGGGACTTACCATATCTCAAGGAAACCATTTCTTCTTCTGGGCGGCGGCGGCGGAGCAGCATACTGCTGAGGAGGTGCCACCACAGGGGGACCTTGATAATACAATGGCGGCGGCTGCGGTGGAGGAGCATACTGAGGCAGCGGGGATCATACTGAGGCAGCGGAGGAGCATACTAAGGTGGAGAATGTGCCATCTTGATAAGACCAGAAGCGAAAACGAACAGTGTAGTAGTGAAGGGGTATACAAGAACAGTGTAGTAGTGAAGGGGTATACAAGAACAGTGTCACAGTGAAGGGATATCCTCATTAAGAATATATATATAAAGAGCCTTCATGAAAGTTGTGGGCACTCATGCCCCTGAATTTCAAAAATGCAGGAAGCACATTTGGCATATAGCCGTGTTTGGGAATGAATTGCAGGAAACAAAGTAATCCATTTCACATTAAGAATCTCTTTTGTTCTTATTATCACCTTCAGAGGTGAGAGACAAACGAAATTAAAGCCACTTTTAACTTTTTAACTATAAGCATATATATAGTACCTGCAAACATAAATAACTAAATTAATTAATCACCCCAATTAAACCCGGACCGGAAATCGCCGAACCGGCCGTGGAACCGGTCTGGTCTACCATAAAACCGAGGTTAGAGTTTTTTTTTTTAATTTGGAAAAAATCGATTGAAGACTGAAGATGTTTGCAGGAGAGAAAGGGAGAGAGAGATGGAGAGAAACAAAGACAATGAGAACCAGTGATAATAATGATAACAACAGATCCAAATTTAACCCACAAAAAAAACAACAGATCCAGTGATAACAAGCCTGTGAACAGATAACACCGAGAACGACGGTGACAGAGCGAGGAAACGAGGTCAACAGCACGCATCGTCACGGGTTTGAAACTTTCTGATGCGAATAGATCCAGCCCCGGGATCCAGAGACGCCAAGCATAAACCACGCCGAGCAAGTAGGGGCCGTGTGTTGGCTAGGTAGAAGGCCGCCAGAGTTGGTTGTTTTTTAGCTGGACAAACGAATGAGAAAGAAGAGAATGGGGGTGAGAGAGAGGAGAGATCGGAATTGAAGGAGCTGAGCAAAATGAAAAATGAAAGAAGTCACATAAGACAATTTTCAAAAGCATCTGTTGACTAAAAAGAAAGTTTCAAAAGCATTTTGAAGAGAAAAAAAATATTTGCTTGCACGCAACTTTATCAGGTTACTCGGGTTTGCAGATAAAGGTATCACTTTTATCAATGTAAAATAAATATTAAATACTTATAGTTTTATTTAATTTCTTAGGTTTAGACGTTTAGTTGAAGTTATTTAGAAAAGAAAATTATGAGAAACTATACAAGGCAGCCAACTTATATACAGTATATTTAATTATTCTAATGGTATGTTTAATTGTTATTTAATGATAATCCATAGAGTTTTGGAGCCTGGGAAGATCTACACCGAATCTATAATTAGTTAATTACTAAAAGAAAAAATATAAATATAATAAAGACAGGGCCGTTTCTACGTCATTTTCTTGGGCCAACCTTCTAGATCCTTTTTTCCCATCAACTTATCTGTATCTCTCTGTTTTTTTTTCCAACTTGTGCCTATCTCTTTATAATATGGGGTGGCGGTACAATTTCGTGTGTCAGACTTTTCCCCAGTGGATCAAGTTTGAATTCGAGCTGCTAATCACATGGCGCAGTGACAGAATGCAGTGTGTATATTATATATAAGGTTAAGTACCAATTTTGCCCCTGAAGTACACGCCCAGGAGCAATTTTGCCCCTTAAGTTTTCGGCGGAGCAATGTTGCCCCTGAAGTATCAAAACGTAGCAATCTTGCCCCTCCGTTAAAAACCCTAACGGAACCAACGTTGATCGTTAGTTGACCATTAGGGTTTTTAACGGAGGGGCAACATTGCTACATTTTGATACTTTAGGGGCAAAATTGCTCCTCCAAAACGTAGCAACGTTGTCCCTGAAGTATCAAAACGTAGCAATGTTGCCCCTCCGTTAAAAACCCTAACGGTCAACGTTAGGGTTCCGTTAGGGTTTTTAACGGAGGGGCAACATTGCTATGTTTTGAGACTTCAGGGGCAACATTGCTACGCCGAAAACTTAAGGGACAAAATTGCTCCTGGGCACGTACTTCAAGGGCAAAATTGATACTTAACCCTATATATAATAGAGCAAGCGTTTGATTAAGGCGAGAGGAGGTAACATATGTTTGATTTGTCATTTGTTAAATAATTTCCTTTTTTCTAATATAATTAAGTCAATTAAATAAATGACTCTGAGGACAGCACAGGGAGTAATAAGAGTAGAAAGCAGAGTGGGCCACACACGTCATCTCCACATCTTATCAAGGTCAGTAGTAGCATGTGGCACCCTTTCCCACTTTCTGAGCCTACGACCAACGTTTCAACTCCCCATTGGTTGCCTCTCTTGTAACTTCTAGTATGAAAAGTTTAAAAGACAAAGTTAACAAAATAATTATATTATACATTTATACCTAATAATAAACACGTTTAATTGTTTAATTATAATTTTAGAATATTTTGGTCTTAAATTATAATTAAACTTATGTAGTGGTTCCAAAGCGTGCCATGTGTATGTCTATATGCCTTCCTGAAAGTTAACAGATCTCATTTTTTTTAATGCTTTCAAGATTTAGATCTTCAATGACTTCTGGTAAAAAAAAAAAAAGATCTTCAGTGACTTATATATAGTGAGCTCACTGAGCTGTAAAGCACAACGCCTCATTTTATTACTCTCTGCTTTCCTTTTCTGATATCCGCAAGCGGGCAAGCACATATCCTGATAATAATAATGTATTAATTTTTCTAAGTATTATTAATATATTAATTATGTATCTATTAGCATGTCTGTCACTGTATATTATATTATATTATATAATATATAAAGATGTGGTTATGTCCCAGTATATTATATTATATAATAGTAAGAAGGATGTTCTTAATGAGGATATATGAAAAATGTTGCAAAAAGGTGTGGTCTGTGTATCTAAATTTGTTTATAAAATGCAAAGTAATAAGTGGTCCCAAAATTAGAAAACAAAAAAGTGAAAAAAAAAAACACCGAAAGAAAAGTTGCTTCATTCAGGGGCAAAGACTGTGCTCACTATATATATATATATATATAAAAGGTGCACACTGTCTCCCAATATCTAGACTGAATTTAGATAATTTAAATTTTAAAATTACATTTTTCATTTATTTTGAATAAAAATAATAAACTAGATATATAATGTCTTAAAAACACCTCCCCATATCCATTAAGAACATCCTTCTTACCAAGTAAAACCATTTATCATCTCAACTAATAAATTGTTGATTACAGGTGGTAATCCATAGGAGAACATAATAATTTTTTTTTTTTTGCTTAGAGCGTCCAATATCCTAGGGCAGGCCACCTTTAAGGCACATCAACGGCCCCAGACTAATCCGGACCGAGACCGGGTTGGCCCCTTTCGGGGGGAAGCCTCTACCACCCACGCCTGCTGCATTCCCACGTCTCGAACTCAAGACCCGTGGTTAAGCTAGAACAACCCCTTACCAGTTGATCTAAGCGCTTGGTGGTTAGGAGAACATAATATTAAATATCAAAAAATGTACTTATTAGGAGGGTGAAAACCTTTTACTTTCTAAATTTTGAAAGAAATTATACCCTTGTTTAAATTTTAAAAAAAAAAATCTATATGTAACAAAAATAAATAAATCAATGACTACAAATAAAAATGAGAAAGACCATAGGAAAAAACGAAATAGCCCAAAATATAGAAGTATGACATAACATAAATAAAATACTTCCATAAAATACACTTACTGGCTAAAATCACTTGGTCCGTCTTTCCCAAAATATGACATCAACACGAATTTAATATTGCCAACGTAAGCAAGCCAGGAGAAGAAATATTCTTTTAAATATGGAAGTATCAGCTTTAGCATTAATTTTGTTCAAAATCACTTCTTTTTTTGTCGTGGAGGGAGCATATTATAAAGAGATAGGCACAAGTTGGAAAAAAACACAGAGATACAGACAAGTTGATGGAAAAAAGGTTCTAGAAGGTTGGCCCAAGAAAATGACGTAGAAACGGCCCCGTCTTTATCATATTTATATTTTTCCTTTTAGTAATTAACTAGTTTATGTTGCAAGATATAGTAGCATGTTAGAAAAGTAATGGTTTTTTTTTTTTTTGAATTTTAGGAAAGGGGTTTGGCTCACCCATAATCCAAGGGCAATGCGCTTGGAGCCCAGTCCACAGGGCATACTGGACAGAGAGTACACATGTCTTCACCTCTAACAGTGTTTCCACTGCTTCCTAGACCCCTAGGATGCCTCCCCCAGCGCCTTGACCAACGCAAGGATCGAACCCACTCTCTTGAGGTGTGGAAGTCCAACTCCTTTACCAGCTGAACCCAAGTACGAGGGGTGAAAAGTAATGGTTGTGGACGAGGTCAAAAGAGAAAGAAGGTAGAAAACTTTTCCAACTGAAGTTGTGGGGACCCGCTAAACGTGGGCTTTGTATTAACAAGATGCATTGTGGACCAAATAGAGAACACCATTAAATATTATAAGAAAAGCCCCATGGGCCCATACATTTTCCAGAGCGAACAAATAAAAAAACGCCGTAAGGATTCCGTGACGCGTGTGGCCCTCCCAAAAGAGAAAGAAGGATATAATATCTCATCTCATAACCTAATTTAAAAATAATAAGTGATGCAACAGACAATATTGTAATTAGGGTGGCCCCCCCAAATCTGAGCAAAGGATTAGAAAGAAGGAATTCTGAGGATGAATGTGTGGCGCAAGTATCCCTCACAAATTCTGTAAATCCACGCATTCATCTCTCATGCTTACTCTTCACCGAATTTTGTCAATTCATATTTATTCTCTTTTTTAGCAAATTATAATTATTGTTTTGTAATTAGTTGTAACTTGCTATCATGGAATTGTGATGCATATGCAAAGCATCGTCTTCACACATTCAGAAAGCCATAAATTGCAGTCGGGAATGAGTACGTAGTTTGTAGGTTTTGGGTTTAACCCAATGCTGTGAATTGTCATTTGTCAAAAGAAAAGTGGTACAGGGTCATGCGGTGACTTCTTTATAAATCTTACTTTCAATCTCATTGTTATTTACCCTGAGTTTTGGTTTAATCTTATAGAATGTCATAACTTTGGGCTTTACTTATATTTTATTCTCAATGAATCGTGGGGGTTCGAATATTTTATTGTTTTGTTTTCCCCTTTTAATTTAGCTACAACATTTATCTGTCGCCGTCTTATGCAATGGTGATTTTACATATTTGCTTGTCAGCTAGTAGGGGAAATAGACAACTAGTAAGATTGATTTGAGGAAAATAAAGTTAGTGTATCCCCCGGGTTCAAATTCCTGACTTTGCCACTGACACACACACACATACATATATAATCAGGGTAGGCCTTTGGTTTAAAGAGCACTTATAGATCGTTTATCAATAAGATTTTTGTATCAAAAGCAGAATTTCAACTCAACTTCAACTCCGACTGAACTCTAACATGCCTCCATCTCTCTCTGTTTTTCTTTAATGCAGAGTAGGGATGCGATCAAGGTAGTTAAAATCGAGATTTTACGTAAAATCGGAAGAGGAATAAAAAATCGTAAAATCGTAACATAAAAAATCGTAAAAACATAAAAGCGTTTGGAAAATTAGTAAAATCGTTTTAATGAAAAAAAAAATCGTAAAAACGTAAAATCGTAGTGATAAATCGAGATTTTAACTATCGGATGTGACTATTGAGAGGACCCCAATGACCATTTTACCCTCAGGTTTCAATAAAATTACTGATCCGTCACAGTATCTCTACGATTTTTTTTTTTGTAACCGTTTCATATGATAGATTTGAGGTCAACTTTGACTTGTGCTTCTCCTTTTCCGTTCTCTCTTTTTTTTTTTTTTTTTTTTTTTTTTTTTTTTTTTGTGGTTCCTTTCGAAATCATTTATATTACTTATTTGCCATTAGCAATGCTTGATATCACAATTTTGCCATTTAATTTTAAAGAAAAAAAATATGAAGAGAACCAGATGGATGAAAGATGTAATTAATTATTTTGTCTCGGTAACAATTGCTGCTCCGATGGGAGGAAAAGTATGACATGGTTTTTTTGTCTTCATTGGGGTTATTACAAATTCCTATTTTACTTTATATAGATATAATATTATAATATCTCGCAAAAAAAATATTATCTCTTGTGTTACTATTATTTCTTTTGTCCATACACAATAAATGTAAAAATTTACATAAAAAGTATTCTTGCCATAATGATGTGTTCAATTTTCATTCTTATATTTTTTATCTACTTTTACTTATGATATTTTTTCTAAGGTTAGATAACAAATCTATTTTGAAAGTATAGGTCTAAGAGCGAAAATTGACTAATTGTACCACTTTAACTAATACCCACTTCTATCGTTTTTATAGGACTCTTGTTTTTCAATTGGTTTATTGCATGATAAAACCGTGGTTTCTGAAGTCCTTTTCAGCATGCTAAAATTAAACATCTCTTACATATATTTCATAAATCGTAAAGCTATTTTTCAGAGGTTAATCCAAACATATGCATCCATTCAAAAAAAAATGGTTTAGTCATTTTTATGCCAGTTCAGTTAATACTCCCTCCTATAATTTCTATAAGATATCTTATGTTTGAATTGTTTTTGGCAAAAAAAACAAAAACAAAAATTGGTTTGGTCCTTCTCATACTACTATTTATGTGACTAATGCATTTTTACTAATTTTATCCCTAATTAATTTTGTTCTCAACCCTCATCTATTTTTCATACATAGAGAGTAAGCATTGATATACCAATAAGCTTGTTATCATGTGGCCTGAAAGTCACAAGTTCAAATATTTATCTCTCTCCAAAACCCATCTCGTCCACCTTATGTACTGGGCTGTCCTTTTTATCCATAACTAATTTTATTCTCAACCTTCATCTATCTTTCATCCTTTTTCTTAATGTCATTTCTATCTCTCACTTGTTCCCTTTAGAAGTAAGGGCTTGCTTGAAAATAAAATTGCTTTTCACTTATATTTTATACAAATTTATTATTTTTTATTAATTTTAATTGATTTTTAAACCATATAAATATATAATTTGATTAAAAGGATTGTATAAAAAGTACTATTGGGAGTATTGCTGTATTAGATTATTTCCTATTGAATGTTTGTAGTAAATGCAATATCCTTTTTGTTAGATATATTATATAAATCAGTAAATTTGAGATATCAATGAATAACAATGGATTATTTCCTTATTCAAGCTTTCATATTACTACTAAAAACAAAAAAAACATTTGGTAGATATAGAAATTTACATCATTAAATTTGTTGAATCATCGAATTAATTGTCTCGTATATTTTTAGATTGGATTTATTTTGTAATCTAATTTATTAGAGATGGTATTTCATATTTCTGTGTGTTAAAAGGAAAATAAACTTTTGAATATTCGGATCAAATATGAAATATTAATGGAAATCAATTGAACCTGTTAATTTAAGGCAAAACAAAATTGAACATGTTGACACACACATATATGTACTCCCTCCAGTCTTAATTATAGGACATATTTAACCGATTTTGGAAAGATTAAGGATAGGGGTTAAATTACTTAATTTTACTTATTTTTTAAAATTGTCTTTATATAAATTTTGCACTTCAACTACCTTGTTGATTTCATATAATCGCTTATTCGTATCAATAAGGGCATTTTAGGAAGAAATGGATAAAAAATGGAATGTTGTCCTATGATTAAGTCTAAAACAAATTCTCAAATGTTGTCCTATAATTAGGACCGGAGGGAGTATATCTTATTATTTGGGGGTATATCAATAATTCAATATAAAGTTTGTATAATAAGATGCGGGATATTCAGAAGTTGTTTGAGAAACAATTTCATCTGAAAATTATTAAAAAATAAGTAAATTCACCATAACTATTAATAAATTAATGTTGATTATCAAAAAATTGACATTGACCGTTAATATTTAGCGACAAAGGATAAAATTGCTCCTCGAAAAATTTTCAAGTACTTATCTCCTAAGTTTTTTTTAATTTTTTTTTTTAATAATCTGATATCAAATTCAAAGTTATCACTGTCAGCACAAGTAACCCCTCTTGGACTCAAACTTGAAATCCAAAGGAATCCAACAAAGCCTTACATCGCTAAACCCACTTCGTGTCGATAGCTTAGCTACCTCGGAGGCGAAATTGCATCTTAACCTTCTTCTTTTTTTATTACATCAATCAATTTTTCATTTTTTGCAATGTGTTTATATATTCATTTTTTATTTAAAAATTACAGTGATGACTGATGAGCACTTACAATTCTGCTAAAATTACTCCTGGTCTTTCTATAAGAGACTGAACAACTAATTCTCAAAAATAAAAAAATGTAATTAAAATTAGTTTGGATTAATAATTACGTTAAAAATATAAATTGATTTTCAGAAATACCCTCATTTAATAAAAACGATTGGAGGGAGTATGGGCCAGCCACGGAAAGAGTTAATTAAGTTAAATAATGACTGAAATTAGTACAATGACGACAAAAAAGTTTATCACAAAAACGGTTTGGCAGTAGTTGAAACATCACAGTAAATATTCTTAATCTTAATTAAGATATGCAATTATTATAATTATTAGTATTACTTAAATTAATACCGGAAAAGGGGTTGTTTCGTGGTTCGCCTTCCCCCACGTTGTTGTTGTGGTACCAAGCTGTTGATGAGTTTATATACTCATTATCTGGTCCTTATTATAAGGCACTAACTATTAGTAAGTTTATTTAGCCCTTTTTATAAGACACTTGTTTGTTTCCTATGAGCATTGATTATTTTTTTTCATATCTACTATTAATAAAGATAATGGGTGAGAGTAATAATTAATATAATATTAGAGTTTAGTGGAATTAGTATGTGTAATATTAAAAATTACTTAAATTCTAGGAAAACTTTACTAACTTTAACTATTTTTATTGATTTGTGAGAAAAGTTAGTTGGTTAGCTAATAAGTGTAAGTTAAGAAGAAGAAAAGAGAGTAAATACCCTTTTTGGTCCCTGGAAAAACACATTTGACCCTTTTTCGTCCCTGAGTAAAAGAAATGTCATTTTGGTACTTTTTAGGGACTAAAAAGGACATTTTTGGGAATTTCTGAGGGATTAAAATGTGCAAAAAAAATGATCAAAAGGACTAAAAGGGACATTATTTTTCCATTTTAGGGACTAAAAGTGATTTATTTTTTTTCAGGGACCAAAAAGGACATCCGTGTTTTTTCCAGGGACCAATAAGGGTATTTATTCAAGAAAAGAGCAATAAATAAATAATTATAAAACTATAAAAGGGAAAGAGAGAGGGCGAAGTGGGAAATAGAGTGACAAGTTGCACGAAACCGTACATAAAATGATAAGAAGAAACCCGAGAGCCAAAACAAAGGAAATATCATGAATCATAAGAATGTGATAAGCACGTGATAGAGAGACAAAAGCAACAGGTTAATTGGGTTAGGAACTTGGGAGTGTGATGTAATGTAACCAACACTCCATCCAGTATCAACGTGGTGGGGATGATCCATGCTCCTTTTCAAGAAATCAGCTGACAAATTATGAATATCATTACTATTGATTCAGTGGGTCCACACTTGATATTGTAATTTACAATACTAAATCTCCAACATTATTTTTATTATACTAATTTGTTACATTTTTTGGTGAATGTGCAAATTTAGTAATGAACAATTTCATTATGAGCATCCAAAAGAACTATATATTTTTTGTGCAAATTGTGGACATAAACAATTTCTTTAGGAGTTGATATAACAACTGATGTTAAGAAGACTTAACTTTCGTTACTTTTTGCACTCCATCAGTCTTCTCTCTTTATTACTTCCTCTAGTCCTTATCTGTGTCTGCGTGTTTTTGCCTGATTAAGTTTGGCGGCCAGCTCTCCCTTTTGTGTATGTTGCTAGGTTAGGTTAATTTATAAGAGGAAGAGAGGACTTTTGGGTACCAACTTAAGTCCAATAAAATTCCACCGTTGGATTTCCTTTTAGCTTCCCTGAAAAATTCTGCACCATAGGATCTAAATATGATAAAATCATGATCTATCATATATTAGAATTATTATTTAATCATAAGATATTAATCAGAATATTAATGAATTAGGCCCAATAATCTCATAATTAATTCAGATTTATATTAGTTCCTAAAATTGGCTAACAATCCAAATATTATCTAATATATCCAAATTAGCCTAAAATAGTCTCCAAAATAAATTAATAAGGTGAGATAAAATATATAAGATTAGGGTTTATCAACTCCCCGACACTTATCATTTGCACTCCTGGACAAAACAAATCAAGACCAAGGAAGAATAAAGAAAGAAAAAAAAAAACAAAATTAACTAAAACTTCAAAAATGAATGTTCCAATCACAAGCAACAAGTAAACAAAAGCATTTCAACACATCTCATGTCCAAGTGATCTTCTCATGAATCAAGAAAGCAAATATCATGGCAATTTACTTGACAAATGGGAACTTAAGCTAGAAATCCCTCACCAAGGATAATGTGTATGTCACTCTTCACTCAAAAGTGTATAGGCTTGTGTTTACACTCAAATTCATCCCTATCTAATACTCTTTCCATAGGCTTGACAAGAATCTAAATCTCCACCACTAATAAAGCAAGGGCACACATAAATCCAAAGGACTTTTATTAGGTTGTAATGGGGCTAATGTTAAGAAAGAAAAGGGTACGGTGTTTGGAAAAACAAAGTTGAATATCTTAAAAGATGAAGAGAATGATACAACAGAGAAAACGGGATGCAAGAACTAAACTAAACCTGAACTGAGCCATCATTCTTTTTTTTTTTTCTCTTTCTCTTTCTTTTTTTTTTTTGATTTTTTTCCTTTTTGATTTTTTTTTTCTTTTTGAAGATAACCCACCATATTTTTCACAATGACCCAATTCCTAATTTTATGCATGTTCTTCCATCCAAAACAGGTAATGCAATGCTCTTCAACTTCCAAGACATTCAAAAGGGTAGATTTTTTTTTTTGGCCATGGGTGTAGACAAGAAGGAAAATAATAATATATAGGCTCAAGGGGTTAAATAAAGGATATATGTATGAAAAAGGTAGGCTTTTTGGCTTATCTGGCTAAAATGAAATGAATGCCTTTATCATTTTTATGAATATGCTTGCATAAAGTGTGGCCTTAAATAAGATTCAAGTCAAGTTCTAGATCAAGTAAAGAGATAGAGGTACACACGAGAAAAAAAATGTAATAGGTTCAAAATCTCACTACGAATATGATCACTAGCCTAAATTCACCCAAGTAATTCATTGCCACTAGGTTCACCAACTCAAAACATGATCGATTACTTTTCAAATCAAGAATGTATCATACTAAAGTTACTTAAAACTTGCAATTTTCACATTCAAAACAGTTGATCCCTCCCCCACACTTAAAAATGCATTGTCCTCAATGCAAAACAGTCAAGTAATATGTAGAACTACACAACTCAGTAATATGACAAAGCAAAATAAAAGAGTGAAGGAAGGAATACAACCGAGGTCTACGTGGAGTCACGTAGAGCAGCAACCTCCACTGTCTGAGTGGAGAATCCATCAAAGAACGGCTTTAAGCGGTCTCCATTGACGGTGAAGCATTTTCCATTTGGCTCCCTTTTGATCTTCACAGCTCCATGAGGGAAAACATCAGTGACAACGAAAGGCCCCTCCCATCGAGAGCAGAGTTTTCCAGGCATGAGTTTCAATCGGGAAACATAGAGTAGAACTTTTTGGCCCACTTGAAAGTCTCTCGTCATAATAAGTTTGTCATGGGCTGCTTTAGTTCTTTCCTTATAAATTCTAGCATTCTCATAAGCTTCTCTTCTTAATTCTTCAAGCTCTTGCAATTGCAACTTCCTTTCAATACCGGCACTATCAAGATCAAGATTGCACCTTTTAATTGCCCAGTATGCCTTGTGCTCCACCTCCACTGGCAAATGACATGCCTTGCCATAGACAATCCTGTATGGAGACATGCCAATGGGACTTTTATATGCTGTGCGATATGCCCAAAGTGCATCATCGAGCCGTTTACTCCAATCCTTCCGGTTGGGTTGCACTGTCTTTTCTAAAATGAGCTTGATTTCTCTATTAGAGAGTTCTGCTTGACCATTCATTTGAGGGTGGTATGGGGTGGCCACCTTATGCATTACCCAATACTTACCAAGCAAGCTCTGTAGACTCTGATTGCAAAAATGAGTTCCTTGATCGCTAATGATGGCTCTAGGAATGCCGAATCTGCAAAGAATGTGAGAGCAAACAAAGGAAACCACTACAGAAGAGTTATTAGTACGAGTGGGGATTGCCTCAACCCACTTGGACACATAATCCCCAGCCAGCAACATATACAAATAACCAAATGAAGTGGGAAAAGGTCCCATGAAATGAATTCCCCAAACATCAAAGACTTCACAGAATAATAAGGGTTGTTGGGGTATCTCATGTTTCCTAGAAATATTACCCACAAATTGACACCTGGAACACTTCCTACAAAATTCATAGGTGTCACGAAATAGACTTGGCCAAAACAATCCACTTTCCAAAACTTTCCTAGCAGTACACTTGGCACTAAAATGTCCCCCACATGCAAGAGTATGGAAAAAAGTCAAGACAGACTCAAATTCAACATTAGGAATGCATCGCCTAATAATTTCATCACTACAAATGTGCCACAAGTAAGGATCATCCCATATATAGAATTTAACATCTCTCTTAAATTTATTCAATTGATGTTTATTCATGTCATCAGGCAAAACAAATGCGACTAGATAATTAGCAATATCAGCATACCAAGGGATAGAAACAACTACCTCACAAAGCCTTTGATCCGGAAAGTCATCTAAAGGTAGAGATGTTACCGTAGGTGTTTCAATTCTACTCAAATGATCAGCTACCATATTCTCTGTGTAATATCCTGAATTCTGGGCCTACAGGCTTGTGAATAAGCCGGAATCAGGCATATGACTAGACCCTGTTCAGGAAGTGTGATATTAAATTGGAAATAAAACATTGATATCCTATGATTATTTTGACCAAGAGCTCAAGGCTGTAGAAGTTAAAGTGACAGTGCAGAAGGGCACAAAAACACTGATATGATGTTAATCGGTTGGTAAAAATGTTATTTAGCTATGCCCTAAGGTATGAGAAAGTTAGCTAAGCAGAAATGTGCTAAAATAGGTATGCACATGACATTTTCTGGACTGGTAAGGGTTTCCTGCGTTTTTGGAGGGGATAAGAATGAAAAGTCAATGTAATTATTACTTGAGGACACGTGTCACTGCAGGATTGGGAAGTAAAAAGTAAGTAATGATTACAGGGGTAGAAAAGTCAATTCCTTACCGCATAAGGATCCATTTTCGTTCAGATGGAGAGAGAGAAGGAAAATCAGATGATTTTAACCGTACTCAGTCCCAAACACAAAAGACGGGTCCCACGGGATGCTAACCGGTGGAAAAGGGACCGACAAGGATCAATCAGGGGTTTCCTTTGGACTGAATGGGACAAGTGTGGGGCCACTTGGAGAATTCAAGGAGGCGCCACCTAAGCATGTTCACTCAGAAGAAAAAATATCTGAAAAGTTGAAGAAAAGTACAAAAAGAGACATCTTTGTACCCAACGGGACCCACGTGGACCAGTAGAAGGAGATTGGGCCGGATAAAATAGAAAAGACAGGGAAAAAGTAAGGGGACGGATTTGGTGGGCCCAAAGAAGTGCCACCTAGCCCCCATAATGATTAAAAACGTGCTTGAGGAGAGAGAAAAGAAGAATCAGTCAAAAAGTCAAACTGCGGGTCCCACGTTCCAGGAAAAAGGGCAAAATGGGTATAAATTAATTAGGGCAGATATGTGGGCCCAAAATTGCACCCCACATGTCCCCATAAGGCAAGAAAAAGTGTAGGAAAAAGTTGGTAATAATTGGTAAGTTTCGGATCACAATTATAATTTACGAAAGTTTCGGGCCACAACAGGTAATTTTCCCCAAAAGCAGATAAAAATATGCTCTTCTTTTTGTGGGGCTGCGCCACTTGGCATCCTAGGGGGACCTAGAATCTTCTGGATTGACTTGGGAAATAAGTCAAGAAAAGCCCGATGAATTTCATTAGTTACGGGACAAGAATTTACCACAGTTTTTGGGGACTGGTCAGTTACTTTTCCTATTATTAAATAAACATGTTGTCTCTCTCCTAAACTAAGGGAGCAAGAAATTTTCATAATAGAGAGAGATTTTTCAGCCAACCTCCATATCAAAGAGCAAGAACCAATCATCAAGGACACCAAGCTGGATCTCCGATTTCAGGTAAACACCGAAAACTCAACTCTTTGAAGTTCAAGTTGGGATTTTCGTGGATAAGGCTAGGGCTTGGTGTTGGGGTTGGATTTTAAATTTGTTAAGGTCCCCAATGGTTCTGGAACATGGTTTTTCAGGGGTTATAGTCATGGTTTAAGTTCCCGAACTTGGAAACACCGAAAAAACCCCTAAAACCAAGCTTATCATTGATTCTGGAATTTCTGGCAGTGATGTTTCAACTCGGTCTTAAAAATAGTAAATGAAATTTTTTTAAGCCTAAAGTTTACATCAAGAAACTAGACATCCGGGGCATGATTTTTATATATAATATGATGATTTTAGGATAAATATACTAGGTGAAATAAATTGTTGAAAAAGGGTCTGGAAACAGGGGAGCGAATCGAACCAGAGATCGAAATTTGAGCTCCACGCTAAACTACGTGTAGATTTCTGTGATTATTTTTATTGGACAATATATATTTTAACGGTTCGGATGGTGTTGGTTTCATGTTAATATGATTTTTTTGGAATTTATTAAAAATCTTACAAGTTGGACCAGAAATCCTGGATTTTCTGGAAGTTCAAGAGGGGCTCGGATTTTTACGAAAGTTGTAAGGGTATTTTTGGAAAATGCTAAAATGAGGATTTTGGTGTTGTTTAGGGCTGAACCACACTTAAGGGAGCTAGTGGGCCCAATAAAATTGTAAGACGGTACATGTAATACCCCAAAATTTATATTTTGGCAAAAAAAAAAAAAAAGGGAAGTATATTGTCTCTAATTTTAGTAATTTAACTGATTATTTTCCTTGGAATTGAAAGAGGCAAAAATCCAATATTATTTTAGGGATCATAAGTTGTCTTATGATTTTTAAATTTATGCATGGAGCATAAATGATCAATGTAAACTCAAAAGTTGTGAGAAAATAATTAATCCAATTAAAGAAAATTTCCAACAATTAGTAGATAATTAAATCTCTATTTATTAGATTAATTTCAAAAACTTTCATGATTAATCTAGGAACCAATTATATTTTAATAATCACATTAGGGATGTTAATTAAAGATTAGATATAGAGGGTTAGGATTAAACCTCATAAAGCTAGATCTAACGGTTTAAAATCAACCATAAAGTTGAATCCATGTGAAACCCTAACAACCAATGAGAAATTTCCTAAATAATATAAGATTAAATAAATAACAAAATAAAATATATAAAAAAAGAGAGAAAAGGGACGAAATTATGGGTGAGAAAGAGAGGGGAGATGTGGCACATTGTGGGCCAAGCATTCGGAGAAGATATTTTGAGTTCCAAAAGCTATTAGGATTAATTCAAATGAGAACCGATAGAAAATAAATTGTATACTGAAATATGTGAACTAAAGATCAAATATAAGGACTTATTATGAACAAGTGTATTTTTGGCTCGAAGTAGGTTATCTCCGAAGTCATTTCCATAACTTTTGGAATTTATCCTAAAATGACCAAAAGGCTAGTAAAAACCCCAAATTGAACCATAATTCCTGTTATTTCAAGTGCTTCTCAAGGGACTACATAAACTTCAAACTTTATCTCTAAAAGTATTTGTGATATATAAAGCACATGCAAATTGAAACATGGAAAGTGTTTGGCCAGAAATGCAAAAAGTAGAATAAGAGGACCAGAAGAGGCCAGCAAGGCCTGAAGAAAAAGTGAAAAAGAAAGAAGAGAGAGAGAGAGAGGGACGAAACTTGGGGAGGAAGAAAGGGAAAATGAGTGATTGGCATGAGGCCACATATGCCTTCTCAGAACCGTTGATGCGAAAGAAGATCCAAGGGTTGAGATCCATAGGCTTTTCCTATAAATAGAGCCTTCATTTCATTCAAAACTCACACCAAAATTTGAAATCCTAGAGAGAAGTGAGAGCTAGAGAGAGAAGCAGGAAGAAGGAGTAGAGTTCTTGGTAAGTTATTCGGTCCTTAGCTTTTAAGTTCTAGTCTTTAGTTTTATAGTTCTTAGTATAAATGCTAGTTAGATCTAGGAAGTAGGGAGTAGAATTCCTATTCTTGTTTTTATGCCTCATTGCATTGAAAGATGTCTGACGAGGTAAACATGATAGGAATATAGTTTTTGAAAGTTGGGAGTCGGAGTAGCGAAGCTTTGGCGAAATTTTAGCAATTTTCTGAAGCCTGGGGTAAAATAGTCATTTTTGGCTAAAATATCTGTTAGGATGTTGTTTATGAATTAATAGAGACGATATTACCTTTATAGGATATTTGTGATTGTGTTCCGACCAACAGACGTACCGTATTCGTCAACGAATGTACGTTCGCGTACTAGTAACACTAACTCTGATGTTTATTGTATGCGTATATGTGTTAGAAGATAACTTTACATTTACTGTGTGCGATACATCTGCTATATGCCTATGTACTATTGGGATACATTTGCTGTGTGCGATAAATTTGTTGTGTGCGATACATCTGTTGTGTGCTCGTATACTGTTAATGTTATGAACATCTGTAATCCATATATTGTTTACATAAGCATTAGGTTAACCGTTACCTGAGGTCCGATGGGCATTGGACCTCAGTCTTAACTAATAGTACAGGAAATGATCAAGGAACAGAGAAGGCACCGGTAGATGGAGCCATAAATAGGAACCAAGGGGCAAAGTCGTAATAATGCACCGGTCGAGACAAGAGCCGGAAGAAGTTATCAGAGCCTATTGTCAGGCATGGATCTAATAAGGTTACTACGAACAGTTTGGTGCCGAAGGCAGGACTAGTCTATGTGGGTCAGCTAATAAGTCGTCGTGAACTCGGTGAGGCCCCTATGATAGACACCTACCTGGCCATTCTGTTCGGATAACGGAGTTAGGTTCATTGCCCCAAGTCTAGTTAAGGCTTAGTCTAGATTGTTTAGTTACTTTCTGAGAAATGTAATTATACGAAGCTCTGTATATTGTATCACATGAATATTCCTTCTGGATTTTCAATTTAACCAGCATATGCCAGACATCATCATATGTCGGGGTATTTTATTTCAATTTACTCATTGTCCAAATTTTTAGTACATGCTCTTCGTTTCCGCATTACTCTGATGTAGCACCTCAAACTCTATCGAATTTCTAAAACCAAGTGTCAACCGACACGATTTATGCTACGGAATTTGGGGTGTTACAGTACAAACCCCCACCAGGTAGTAACTGCTTTACTCATATATCTTTATGGTTTTGTTGTATGTTTGTGTTTTCCATGTGTGCTTTTGTATATGTTTTGCCAAATATGCATATAGAGTTATGTGTTTCCTAGCGCTGAGGACGATTGGTCTGAGGCCGGCCTTGATTGGCGGTTGTACGGGTTGATAGGTCCGGGGCTGTCTTGGTGTAAGCAGCTTTACGGGTCGTGACTCCGGTAAGTCCGGGGCTTGCCTTGGTAAGGCAGCCTGACGGCACGTGGTAGTCGGTGTTGTGTATATTTTGTTTGCATATGTGGTATGTTTGGCATGTTACTTTGACTTCATAATTGGCATGGTTACCTGCATACACTCTACACATTTAGTATTTGAGTACTGACGGTTACTCTGGGGGCCAACAATGGACTCCAGAAGCTTTTGTTGATACAGAGGGATGCTCATGACTGATAAAGGCCTTTTTGAATAGGTAGGCATAGCAGTGCTGGTGAAGGATAGGGAATGCCCTATTGTACTTTGTACTTATATGTTGAGGATAACTGTATATATTTTTGGTATTTTATTTTGGATGACTGTACCCTTAACCCTACGGGGACTTTTATTTCTGTTGCTTTTACTTTTACCAGTACAATAGATAGTCCAAACCGGTTAAACGCTCTGTTGCGCTCACTCTGATACATATTAAGTGGACTAATAACGAACGAAAGGTAACATATAAAAGGAATCTCTCTAACCCGCCACCCGAAAGGGCGAGGCCGGTAGGGGTGTACCACTCTGCACCACTCTTATCACGAATCTCCACATCAAACTCTTTTATCAAAAGCACCCACCTAATGAGGCGGGGTTTGGAGTCTGGTTTCTTAAATAAGTACTTGATAGCCGAGTGATCGGTAAACACAGTCACTTTCGTGTGAAGGATATATGATCGAAATTTCTCTAGCCCAAAGACGATTGCAAATAACTCTTTCTCTGTGGTAGTGTAGTTAGCTTGAGCAACATCTAAAGTCCTAGATGCATATAGGCTATGATATGTTGCCTCTTCTCTATCCTCTGGGCAAGAACAACACCCAATAATGTGATTTACCAGCTAGTCTTTCTAACATTTGATCTATGAAGGGAAGGGGGTAGTGATCCTTTCTAGTCACTGAATTTAATCTCCTATAGTCAATACATACTCTCCAATTGTTTTGAACTCTAGTCGGAACTAGCTCACCTTCATCATTACGAACAAAAGTAATACCAGTTTTCTTGGTTACTACCTGAACTGGACTTACCCAACGGCTGTCAGAAATAGGGTAGATTATACCTGCAGAAAGAAGTTTAGAGACCTCTTTTTTTACCACATCAAGGATCAATGGGTTGAGTCGTCGTTGTGGCTGTCGCACAGCTTTGGCAACATCTTCTAGCAGGATCCGGTGCGTGCACACATTTGGGCTGATTCCAGGGATATCAGCAAGAGTCCAACCAATAGCTTTCATCTGTCGCCTAAGTACTTCCAGCAGGTGGGTCTCCTCATCAGCAGCTATGTCACTAGCTACAATCACAGGAAGTGTCTCATCCTTCCCCAAGTAGGCATACTTCAATGAGTCAGGAAGTGACTTTAACTCTAAAGATGGAGCTTGTTCAATCGAAGGTATGAGTGGCTTCAATTCAACATTACTGTCACGCCCCGAAACCTAAAGGGTGACCGGCACAGAATATGAGTGGACTCATATTCTTTAAGCCTTAATATTATAAACATATGTTCTGAAATACATGGATCCTACCTATAAATTACATGGAGCATCTAACTTTAAGTCTAGGGCTACGATTACATTAACTAATAGCACTACCAGATGGGATCAGTAGACTTTATATCCTTAAGGAGACTCTTCATTGATCTGCAGGAGGTACACGATCGACAATACTATCTGTTACTCTTTCCAAAACTATACCATTACCAAAATCCATTGGATCCACTTTTCTCTTGAGCTCAAACAATTGTCAATTCCTTGATCAAAATCTATGGTAGCATGAAATGATCAGCCTCTCCTTCTTGATCATCCGACTCTCTCTCACTCTCGGACTGCCTCACTCTCGGCCCCCCTCTCTCACGCACTCACTCTCACTTTTTTCTGGGATTGTGGCTGAAATGAATCAATGAGAAAATGGAGAGTAGGGTGTTGTCGTGAATTGAGGGGGTGTGTATATATTAGGCCGGCTGGAGAAATGGAATGAGATGGGAAAATGAATTGAATAAGGGAGCATGTGTGCGTATATGTCCGGATGGAGGGAGAGGAGATATAGATTCTTGTGTGTGTATTTGTCCCGATAAAAAAAAGAAGAGAAGGAGGACATGTGGCAAACATGCATGAGAGGAGAGAGTGGTGTGGGGTCCACTTAAAATAATCTCATTTGACTCCCTACTAGGCTCTTGTTTGAAATCTAGTCATTTTCTTATTTAATTGCAAACATTTGATAGGTCTTAGAAATTAATCCTTATTACCATATAAGGATTCCCCCCCCCCCCCCTAATTAGCTTCTCTAAACAATAAAATATCAAATCTAAAATTCTATATATGCCACAATTTATCCTCTAACTATTTTTCCTTGAATTTTCGGGAAAGTAGGTCCTAAATTCCCAATAATGGCTTTAAGACTATTTAAGCCAACCTTTCGTAATTAAACCCCTAATAATAGTTCTAGATCCTCAAAATAATATTTCATACTTTTTCTCTAAATTTTCAAGGTCCAAAAACACTATAACATTTTCCTCAAAATAAGCTTAAAACTTTTTTCTATTTTTGACTTAACAGTCTTCTTATCTCAATCTTACTACTAAACTCCTTGTCCCAAAATTTGGGATGTTACAATTCTCCCCCGTTAAATAAATTTCGTCCTCGAATTTTTCACTAAACCATCCTTTTATTACCTTCAAGCATTTATTAAATAGCTACGACATTTATTCAAGTAAGGAAGCATTGCATAGCCTCAAATCCTCAAAGATGCTTTCAACTATCATTTATCATTTAAGCATCCTCAAACATATTCTAATACCTCGATCCTCTCTGGGTCTTTTCAAATTCCTTAAGTATCAAAACTGAAAAGTTGATTCTTGGGTTACTATTCACTTGGTAACAACTTCTTGAATATTTACCCAACTTCAACATTCATAACTAAATCTAGAACCTCAAAATAAATTGTTCAAAAAAAAATCATTCTTCCTTAGTTATACCCAACATGCACAGTAAAAATCAAGCTTTATAACACCTATTCTAACCTTCAAAACATTCAACCAACATCACCTATAATTTGAAGAAAAAATAAATCTATATCACCAACTTCCCAAATAACAAGGCTTAAACATTATATACCATAAGATCATTCAAAATCACCATATATCATATCTATATACCCTCATTTAAAGCAACATATTATAATTCAATCATCTACACAACTTTGTTTCTCTAAAAAAAAAACGTCATATGAAGACCTCTTACTCATTTCTAACCTCAAAAGATTAAATGTATCATCAAACTTACAAATCATACACTATAAGCATTATATCCTCAAGACTATATTTTGAAGAACCCCTCCCACAAAACTTTGAAAACTTCATAACCTAGCAATAATTAGGTATAACAACATCCCATATTAGGGCTAAAAATCCTTGACAACCCTTCAAGATCACCTAGACAAAGGCCTTCAATGATGCCTCAATTATGATTATGTCCGGGTTCATAATTATAATTGAGACCCCATAGAAGAATCCCTGCTCCACATAACTATAGGAAAAACCAGGCTCTGATACCACTTTGTCACGCCCCGAAACCTAAAGGGGTGACCGACACAGAATATGAGTGGACTCACATTCCTTAAGCCTTAATCTTATAAACATATGTTCCGAAATACATGGATCCTACCTATAAATTACATGAAGCATCTAACTTTAAATATTAATACAAAAGTCTAGGGCTACGATTACATCAACTAATAGCACTACCAGATGGATCAGCAAACTTTATATCCTTAAGGAGACTCTTCATTGATCCGCGAGAGGTACACGATCGACAATACTATCTGTTACTCCTTCCAAAACTATACCATCACCAAAATCCATTGGATCCACTTTTCTCTTGAGCTCAAACAATTGTCAATTCCTTGATCAAAATCTATGGTTGCATGAAATGATCAGCCTCTCCTTCTTGATCGTCCGACTCTCTCTCACTCTCGGACTGCCTCACTCTCGGCCCCCCTCTCTCACGCACTCACTCTCACTTTTTTCTGGGATTGTGGCTGAAATGAATCAATGAGAAAATGGAGAGTAGGGTGTTGTCGTGAATTGAGGGGTGTATATATATTAGGCCGGCTGGAGAAATGGAATGAGATGGGAAAATGAATTGAATAAGGGAGCATGTGTGCGTATATGTCCGGATGGAGGGAGAGGAGATATAGATTCTTGTGTGTGTATTTGTCCGGATAAAAAAAAAAAGAGAAGGAGGACATGTGGCAAACATGCATGAGAGGAGAGAGTGGTGTGGGGTCCACTTAAAATAATCTCATTTGACTCCCTACTAGGCTCTTGTTTGAAATCTAGTCCTTTTCTTATTTAATTGCAAACATTTGATAGGTCTTAGAAATTAATCCTTATTCCCATATAAGGATCCCCCCCTAATTAGCTTCTCTAAACAATAAAATATCAAATCTAAAATTTCTATACCACAATTTATCATCTAACTATTTTTCCTTGAATTTTCGGGAAAGTAGGTCCTAAATTCCCAATAATGGGTTTAAGACTATTTAAGTCAATCTTTCGTAATTAAACCCCTAATAATAGTTCTACATCCTCAAAATAATATTTAATACTTTTCCCAAAATTTGAAAGGGGGGGGGATCAGTGGGGTAGGGCTGTCGTCTTTGCGCTTCTGTTGTATCTCTTTTCCTTGATAGGAAGTCATGCTTCCTTATTTGGAAAAAAAATTCTTAGCGAACTGAGCTCGCCATGTAGCTTGTAGCTTGTAGCTGGCAAACTTGTTTAATTGCTGTTTGTCCCTATGAATAACCTGTTTTGGTAAACACAGACGGTTTCATTTTGTGTGTCAAGGGGAGGGGTAATGATACCGCTACTGATTTTGTGAAGACCTATAGGAGGAAAGGAAGAAAAAAGTTAGAAGGGGGCAATACTGCTGGTTTAGAAGATTTCCCATGATTCCTGACTGCCAGGGAAAAGAAGTGCTATATGAGTGGGCTTTAGGTGCAGCTAGGAGTAGGGGTTGTGAGTATTGTAACTTTTTGGGTCTTGAAATCTTCCCATTGGTCTAGAGAAGGGGAAGTTCTGTCTTCTTGAAATTGAGAGTGGTGAGGAGAGTTCTGGTCTCTTGAATGTCAGGGTGGCGGGTGGGGGAAGATCAACCTTCATTTTCTGTTTCTGTTTTAGTGCGTCTCCTTTTGTATCCTCTGTGTTAGTTTTCTTATATTGTAACACCGTTTCATTCCATTGAGAGGAAGAATATTTTGATATTTAATATAAATTCAGTGTTTGATATCTACTATTCTGCTTGGGCTCTATCATGTGTCTATTGAATTGGATGGCTTCAGTTGCCAAATGATGTATGTATTGCTTTTCACACATACACTTATCAAGTTCTTGCAAAGCCTTTGTTTTGTCACATGCTAGTTTTTGAAAATTGTCAGGATGACAGATTGTATTAAAGTACCCAGTTATTTTACTGTTCCATACATTTTTGGCCTTTATGATGTCTTACTAGCTCCATTGCAGCAAAGATATTGCCAATTTTCACCGACCAAGAGCTTTATGGTATCCTCATGACAATGAGATGGCTGTCAAAGAACAAGGGAAGCTGCCAACACAAGGACCAATGAAAGTTATCATGAAGAGCTTGGGTGGCAAGGGGAGTAAACTGCATGTTGATGCCGAAGAAACTCTCTTCTGTTAAAGCAAAAGCATCTAAAAAGCTAGGTTGTGAATTTTCTCCAAACAATATGCCTTCTGTAATATTTCTTAACATCTTAAGATCATGATATATTTCTTTTGGCCATAATTGTTCATTTTTTAGTTTTTTTCTTGGCATTATTTTAGTCTTCAGGTTAACCTGTTTTTTATATTGATTACCTTTTTTCTCCTCTTGCAGATTTCAAACCATTGGAAACAGTGAAAATATTTTATCTTGGGAAGGAACTTGAAGATCAGAAATCGCTTGCTGCACAAAATGTTCGACCAAATTCCTTGTTACATCTAGTTCGTACAAAGATAAATTTGTGGCCTAGGGCACACAGGGTTCCTGGCGAGAACAAATCCTTGCGTCCACCTGGGGCATTCAAGAAAAGTCTGATCTATCTGTTAAAGATGGACATGTTTTTCTAATGGAGTAAGTGACTGGAAAATATTACTGTGCTACGTTATACATATCTGCAAGGATAGTGCTCTGTTTTTCCATATGGTTTCTTGTTTGTGATCTACGAAGGGGACTAATTGGTTTTTCATTTTACATGTAGCATGGATGTTAGGTGGTTGTTCCTTCAAATAATTTTTGGGGTATATCTTGTTATCTTCCCCTCGGGAAGGATGAAGTTATACAACATCTTTTCTGTTTTCTTTTCCCCCCTTTCAATCTGAAGTTTAAAGCGTTTGTCTTTTTTTCTACTACATTATTCCTTGGTACTTAGTGTGCTCTGATAAATGAATGAGGAGTGTGGAAACTTCTTCCAAGAGCTCCATTGATACGTTTTATTTGTAGGTACTGTGAGGAAAGACCTTTATTATTGAGCAATGCTGGAATGGGTGCCAGACTTTGTACATACTATCAAAAATGTTCTCCAGATGATCAGGGTGGCTCTTTATTACGCAACACAAACAGTAGCTTGGGGCATGTGATTTCACTGGATCCTGCTGATAAATCTCCATTTCTTGGAGATTTAAAGCCTGGCTGCAGTCAGTCATCATTGGAGACAAACATGTATAGAGCACCCATATTTCCTTATACAGTGCCGTTAACCGACTACCTGCTCGTACGGTCATCAAAGGGAAAGCTGTCATTAAGACGGGTTGATAAAATTAATGTTGTTGGACAGCAGGTTCGTCATCAGTTAATAATGGAATTCTGTTAATTCTCTGAAAATCATTATTGATAAATTGAGAGAATTCTCTCCATAATTGAAGTATTATTTGACAAATAGCATTCATCTGAGCTCTAGCTTCTTTTATTGTTCTGCTGCTATTCTCTAACTACTGGGATGATATGACCCATCATTAAGTGTTCTCTAACTCATGACTACTTTTCTGGTTGTCCATAGGAAGAAGGATATTCAATTCATATGTGAGTGGATCTGATGTTTTTTCCCCTTTTACTCCTTGCAGTAGCCTCTTATGGAGGTATTGGCACCTGGAAGTAAGAATCTTCAGACATATATGATGAACAGGCTCCTGGTACACATGTGCCGTGAATTTCAAGCTGCAGAAAGGCGGTGCTTACCTCCATACATCCGTGCCGATGAGCTGCTGTCGCAGTTTCCTTACCTATCAGAAGCTTCTTTTCGCAAGAAAATTAAGGAGTATGCTATTTTACAGGTATTGGCGACTTAAATGCAAGCCATACAAAATTATGTGAGCAATAAAATAATCTTAAATAAAATTTGTAGAAGTTATCAGAATATACTCACACCAATGATTTCTGCTCCTTCCTTTTCCCCTCACGTTTTCTCTTTTTACCAGTGTTTCTCATTCAATCTAAATTATTGCAGAAGGGAACAAATGGACTGTCAATTCTGGTTAAAAAACGAAATTTTCGCATGTGGTCGGAGGATGAATTGAGAAAAATGTTGACGCCAGAGCTTCTAAGTTATACTATATGCAAATTAGTTTTTTGGTTGATGAAGAAAATCATATCTCAGCTAAAACACTTTGTAGTCATTAGTGAAGACATCATATGTTAAGACTGGGTAGAACTTTGGATTCTATTGATACAACCTATTCAGTAGGTGCCTGATTTTTATGTTTTTCTTTCATAGTTAAAATGAATACTAATTTTTCTGTTACTACTAATTACGGGCATGCCTGTTCCTTGCTGCATAATATCTTTTTTATGATTTTATTACTTCAGTTATTTGGTCTCACACTCCAATTAGAAGTTTCTCATATAGTAGCCATTATTGATTATTCTTAGATTGTGTTTTTTATTTCCTCTGAAATGTGTTAAATGGAGCATTAATAAATTTCTGCCATTAATTGGTCCATAATGATGAAAAAATCTTTGTCCTTTTGATCTGATATCTTCCATTTTCTATCTGTTCTGATTTCTTTCTAGGTTTGTGCTTATGAAAGCATGCAAACTGGTCTCTACCGTCTAAAACATTTAGGAATTACCGAAACTCATCCTACTAATATATCTTCTGCTATGAGCCGCCTTCCTGATGAAGCAATTGCCCTGGCGGCTGCATCTCATATTGAGAGGGAGCTGCAAATCACTCCATGGAACCTGAGTAGCAATTTCGTTGCCTGCACCAGCCAGGTGATTAATGTTCAGTCTAGTTTTGTGATAATTTATTGTGATCTTTAAAGTATTCTGCTTACTTCAATTTTGTCCCTTTTCCCACTGCGAAGAAGACAAGATGATAAGGGAAGTTTTTAACAAAATAGAATTGGCTGCTACGGATGAAATGTTTGATATAGAATAATTTTATAGCTGGTTGTCCTGGTAACATGTATATATAACGTCATCCACTGAGTTTGAGACTGTATGTCATAGCAATTTTTGTTCATGGCTATATTTTTGTCTATTTTATAGCGAAAGGGATTATCTTGTTGATATGCCAGAATACTTTAAAGGTGGTATGGTATTTGACTCTGGTTTTTATGTCGAGACCCTAAGGATTGCTGGAGTACCTCTATTGTATGCATTAAAAATTCATTAACTCATTTCAAGACATTTCTGAAATGTATTTCTGTGGGCAGAAGTAATTGGTTGTACTTATGATGATTTGGAAAAACTTTTCTGAAGATGAATTTTTACAATTGATATCTATTTGTTTGTCACGATGAAATTCTTTATTTTTCACATTATTGCAGGGGAAGGAAAATATTGAGCGATTGGAAATTACTGGTGTTGGTGATCCATCTGGGCGTGGTTTGGGTTTCAGCTATGCCCGGACTACTCCAAAGGCACCAGTGTCAAGCACAGTGGTGAAGAAGAAAGCAACCACTGCCCGGACTGGCTCCACTGTTACTGGAACAGATGCTGATTTACGCAGATTGAGCATGGAGGCCGCACGAGAGGTGTGTGTTAACTTTTGTATAGGTTTGTGCTTGAGTTTGTCCCTATCACCTAAATTTCCTGACCTATTTGGTAAGATTTCCTTTAGCTTATGTGCCCTTCATTTTTCTTATTAATTTTAGATGTTCAACTTCTATTCTGCAACATTTTCCCTCTTACTTTTTTTTTTTTTTTTTTTTTGTGGTTAACTTTTTTTATTAGATTGGGTGTGTGCTTTGAAGTCTTGGAGGCCTTGTGTCAGAATTCTCATTTTTATGCTTGGACTTCTTGAACCTCAAAGGTCTCATGTCCATTGTTTTTCTTTCTTTTCTTTTTTTAAATGGTGATCTCATATCTTGCGGCCTTTAGGTGTGTTTGGTTTGAAGGGAGCGGAGCGGAGCGAAAATGATCCCTTTCCCTTATTTGGTTTAAAATTTTGGAGGGGGAGGGGAGCCAAAATCTTAAACCACCCTCCCCCTCCCCTCTTAAACTAAACAAAAGATCTTTAACCCCTCCCCTCTAACAAACCAAACAAGGTATCATCCCCTCCCCTCAAACCAAACACACCTTTAGGCTACGATACTGTGCTAACTTTGTGCTTGTTCATATCACAAAAATTTCTTCCACAAGCTTATATTTCCTTCATCTTTATTAGTTTTAGACATGGGATCTCTCCAACATTGCGATTGTTAATAAGAAAATAAAACAGGAAGCCTGCATGTGTTCATATGGATGCTAGAACATAGTAAATATTAAGAGAAAGATTTCGTTCTCTTGGTGGTGGCGGACTCTAATTGTGCTTCTTGATATTGTTGTAATTAAAACTGAGATGATTATGATATATGTGGACAATTTGAGAGAAAAATATTATTTTGAATCCACGAGTAAAAGAGAGTACATATGAGATTTTATATAAGTAAACTTACAGCTAACCCTAGAATCTAATTTAATCCAATCAAATAAAAATAATTAAGATATAATATCCTAAGATAAAATATATCTATATTTAATCCTAAGATATAATAAATATCAAACTTAATAATAAAATAATAATTAATCTAAATATTCCATAATAATGCATAATATCCCCCAATATCTATTAATGAACTAACTTACTTGGTACATGTTTGGCAAAAAGCTTAGATATGCATATCTGGAAAGACGAACCGACACATGAATTTCATAATTTCTGTAAGATAAAGTTCTTCATTAATTTGGTTACCTACAGAGGAAAGATATTCAATTTTTTCCAGTCTGTTTCCCTTTGGTGAAGACGTTACACCAATTGCTTTTTTTTCCTGCATAAGTATCCAAGTGTCTTGAGAAGCAAATTCTTGCCTTGCACTCATACACAGCTAAATGTAGAAAAAAAAAAATACATATGCATCAATGGCTTCTCATCTGTCCAAAGTTTGCTTCTGATCCATAGACCATGATAAGATTGTTTTTCCTCTATTTGATATGTAATCTCTAGTATGCACTTACTTTCAGGTTCTCCTTAAGTTCAATGTTCCTGAGGAAGTCATTGCAAAACAAACCAGGTGGCATCGGATTGCTATGATACGCAAACTTTCAAGTGAACAAGCAGCATCTGGAGTTAAGGTTGACCCAACAACTATCAGCAAATATGCTCGTGGCCAGCGAATGTCCTTTCTTCAGTTACAGCAGCAGACCAGGGAGAAGTGCCAGGAGATTTGGGATCGACAAGTTCAAAGTCTTTCAGCTGTGAATGGTGATGAAAATGAGAGTGATTCTGAAGGAAACAGTGATCTAGATTCTTTTGCTGGGGATCTAGAAAATTTACTTGATGCTGAGGAGTGTGAAGAGGGAGAAGAGGGTACCAATGATTTTAAACGTGACAAGGCTGATGGTGTCAAGGGTCTTAAAATGAGAAGACATCCAACCTTAGCCCAGGCAGAGGAGGAAATAGAAGATGAAGCTGCCGAGGCTGCTGAACTCTGCAGATTACTCATGGATGGTGAGATTTCAAACTGATCAATATTGTAAAACTTTCTGATGTGATTTGAAATGTAGCAGCAAATGATTTTTAGGGCCACTGATATGATGTTCTGAAGTTTGTAATTGAATCACTAGTTCCTAACTCAGCCAATGATGGTACTTTTTTTTTTCCTAGTGTTTATGCCTTTTTTACTTCTTTTTTTTTTTTTTTAAACCTGTATTATGCCTTTTTTTACTTGAAGAAAGGTTTTTGAATATTCTAAAAATAAAGAAACACAATGTCAGCAGAATTATTGAACACATATTCTGTCGGTAATTATTACTCCTTTTGGTCTTAAATATAAGACAAAATTTATTTTTTTGGTGAAATTAAGAAAGCTAATTAAATTACTTTAGAGTATTTTTATTTTTTACCTCCAAACTAATTAGATTGACTAACAAACTAATATATAATCTAACGGTACATAATATATAATATGATTAAGAAACTTATTTAGTATCCTTAATCTCTCCAAAAAAAAGTCAACTATATCTTACCACTCTGATCCTATTTATAAGTTCAGTTTGACCAAAAAATTTGGTCCTATTTATAAGTCCATTTTGACCAAATAAATGAGATTGTGACAAGTTTGCCCATATTAATGATGATGAGAGAGATTGACTAGCTATGTTAGGAAGAGAAAAAGATGAGAGAGATTTGACAATAAATTTTAAAAGGTACCCATTTATAAATGAGGGTAAAGTTGGAAATTTGCTCTATAATCATTGAGATACCTAACTTTCATTGGTATGTGAGATTTGGTCAAACTAGACTTATAAATAGGACCAGAGTGATATATTTAAGACCGGAAGGAATATAAAGACCTATGAATTATTTCATAATATATTATGTTTTTTCTAAAGCATTAATTTTTTCTACTAAATGTCCTAATAACTAATGGCGTTTACCGCTGAAATTTTGATATAATACAGTACGAAATATATAATTTTATCTGAATTCTTTAATTCATCTAAAAGTGTTATTAAAAAAACAAAAGATGCATGCATGTGTTTTACTTATGCCATTTTTACCCCTTTTTTTATAGTATTTATGCCTTTTTTACTTCTTTTTTTACCTGTATTATGCCTTTTTTACTTGAAGAAAGGTTTTTGCATATTCTAAGAATAAAGAAACACAATCTCAACAAAATTATTGAACACATACTCTCTCGGTAATTATTATAAAGACCTATGACATATTTCATAATATGTTGTGTTTTATCTAAAGCCTTAATTTTTCTACCTAATGTCCTATAACTAATGACGTCAACTGAGGAAATTTCGATACTCCATCTAGTTCTTATTATAAGACATCAACTAACAATTCTCATAAACCAATAAAGACAGTTAAAGTCATTAAATTTGCCCTAAAATTTAAGTAATTTTTCATATTACCCTTACTAATTGCACTAAAGTTTAATATCATACTCCCTCCGGTCCTAATTATAAGACATATTTAACCGATTTTGGGGAGATTAAGGAAAGAAGTTAAATTACTTAACTTTACTCATTTTCCTAAAATGTCCTTATATAAATTTAAAATGACCTAAGTAAAAGTAAATCAATAGCTCCTACCATATGCTTCTCCAACCTAAATTTTTTTCTACATGCTATCTAATTAAAATAATGGTCTTACTATATATGTGTGTGTGTGTTGTGTGTCTAGACACACACACACGCGCACACACACACACACATATATATGTGTGTGTGTGTGTAAATATATCGACAGACACATATAGGCACACAGACCCCCACACACATATAAACACACACACACAAAGATATACATGTATATTTGTGTGTGTTTATATTTGTACACACACATATTGACAAACAAACAAATATACATATATGTACACACACCCATATATGTGTGTGTGTGACTATATATATTTGTGTGCACACACACACACATAAAATATATATGTGTAGACACACACACACACATATATATTTGTGTGTACACACACACACAAAATATATGTGTGTAGACACACACATATATACATACATACATATATGTAGACACACACATGTATGTGCGCGCATACACACACAAAAAATATATGTGTGTAGACACACACATATATACATACATAGATACACACACATATATATCTAAAAGTTTCATTGACTGGAAGAGTATACGCGTCCACATACATATACTCACAAAAATCAAACACACTTGAGAGAATAAAATAGGGGTATCTTAGGAAAAAATTGACAATTATTAGAATGTTGTCCTATAATTAGGACCAAAATCAACTCTCAAATGTTGTCTTATAATTAGGACCGGAGGGAGTATTAATTATGACTCTCATCCACTCCACTATGTACCCTTATTAATTATGTGCATACAGAAAGAAAAAATTTAATGCTCTTTAGAAATAAGCAAGTGCCTTATAAAAATGATCAACACACTTGTTGGTTAGTGTTTTATAATAAGGATCAAAGAAAGTATATTATAGTAAGAAATACATAATTTTATCTAAATTATTTAATTTATATAAAATTGTCATTAAGAAAAAGATGCAAGCATGTGTTAATGTTTATCGAGCCACATGGGGGCTCTTAATTATAAGTTGAGTCATATACAAGTAATTAGGGTGGGATCCCTATGCATGTGTATATATTGAGTCCGGAACAAGCCGAATTTCCATTTATTATATAGTTATTATTGAAATTGAATTAATTAATACTAATATAGAATATAGAAATATTTTTTCTACAACACTTACATAAAAGTGGGTGGGTCTCACTAATGGGTCCCATTATAAAGAGAAGAGAAAGAAAATATTAGTGAGACCCACCCACTTTTATGTGATCATTGAGAAAAATATTTCTAAAGAATCGAAATATTAAACCCTATTTGTAAAACAATTTATTAATTAGTGTGATGTGTTAAAAAACGTCAAATGATGATATATATATATATATATATATATATATATATATATATCTCTTAGTGCAATATGTCTTGAATTCAATATGCTTTTCTTAATAATCACAAGTATATGACTTATAAACACGGTTTCTTGATAGAACCACATTGATCCACTTTTGTGGGTATATATAGCACGAGAAAATGACATATAATGCGTGAAAAATTCTTGGATATATCTTATAAAAATAATTATTAATTTATTCATCTTATTTTTTTTATAGTATAATTCGGTATCTCGTTCGTGGCTTCCCCTCCTAATATAAGTGTCTTATCTGGGATTCGAACTTAAGACCTAGAAAGATCTAGCAATGCCTTATACTACAAAATTCTGTCAGTAATTGGATTTGTGACGGAAAAAGTGCATCGCAAAAAAAAAAAAAAAAAAAAATAAAAGACATTACAGATGGAATTCCATCGGTAATTTCTATAACAAATCGAATTACCGACGAATTCCGTCGGTAATTTCCAACAGATGTTTTCTGCCGGTAATTCTGTCCCTAATATGGCCTTTTTTTTTTTGTGGTAACGTCATAACAACTCCATCTGTTGATTAGTTTATTCGTCTTCTTTTAACATCACCAATATATTTTTTTCTTAAACCTTAATGTCCATTTAGAACACATAGTTTTAAAATTTAGATTATAAAAATGATGATATTAAGGAATTAAAATTTAGAGCATGTTTTAACATCATCGCTACTTATGCTAACGTCAATTCAAAGTAGGGAATTACCAAAGTTGATGAGTGAAAACTATGAATGACCCCAACTACGCTCATCAAGCCTAGAACCATACACCATTATAAAATTAAGAATATGTCATTTAAATACTATATGAAATTCTAAAACCCCAAAACATCTATCAAAAGTTGTAAAGAATCTTATAGAGATCAAAATGAGATTTTAAAATGATAATGAATTTACCATTATGCCCTCTTTCTCTTTCTCTCTCCTCTTCCTCTCTTCCTCCTCCGCTTCCCGGCCACTGCCTCTCTCTCCATGGTGGTGTTGGTCGTTAATTGTAGGGGAATACAACACTTTAAATTATTATTCAATCAAGATATGAATTTAATTCATTATGATTTGAATTTTTTAATTCAAGTTTGGATTAGGCCTTTCTTGTAAGCACTTAAATTAGGGTTAAACTCATATAAAGTGATGATTTTTGGTGTGCCCTTTTGATGGACGTTTTTTGAGGAAAAAAGGGGGAAATAAATGTGATCCATCATCTTAAATTCAATCGAACAATCAATATATAAATATGATTCATCATATTAAATTCAATCAATCAATCAATATGTGAATTTAATGTGATTTGGTTGACAAATACTGGACCTATTACCTAAAACCCCTTTGTTAGTGTATAAGCTAAAAATTCCTAAGGCAATTAGGGCTAGGAATTTTCAGCCCACCAAGGCTATAAAAGGGGAGGAGGGTTGGACATTTTTTCAAACATCCTCATGCTCTCTAAATTTCGGTATTTACCAAAGGTTTAGAGAGGAAAAGGTGTCATCCATAAAAGGGTAAGGTTCCAACATTGTTCATCCTATCTTTAACTTAATCCTAAGAAACCACAATCTTCTTGAAAATAGAAAAACCCAAAGAAACCAAACTTCAACCTTGTCTTCGCCTAGCAAGCATCCAAGGAGCGGGAGGAGGTTTCAAGAGAGGGATTCTCGTTGCAATCGGGGGATAGCCGTGTGTATTAAAGTTAGAAGACATCAATAATATTGAGGTCTTCAAGTGATCTAAAGTAATCCTAATTTGCAATAGTCATGTTATTAAGTTATCCAAATCCCCAATAGTTGTTTTCCATGATACTCGATGCAAAAAATATTTCAGAAAGCAGCATATAATTTAATTCTAAATAAATACAATATATAAAAAATAAAAATGCTCATCCCTCTAATATATCTTGTTATAGCAAACAAAATATAGCTTTTGTTTCAAAATGGCTCCAGGTTTTTATATTTTGTTGTCAATATAACACGTCCTATATTTATATTGTAGGAGTAATAAAGTAGCACAGGACTATTTTAAGGTTGCTAATTAAAATTGTACTATTCAATATGCTTGGAAAAAATCATTTCCTTTTCACACTCATTAACCTGGTTCTCATTATTTAAAAGTCAATATGCTTTAAGTAATTTTTTAAAGTGTCACTGCCCGTTGATTTTTAAAGTATTGAAAAAAATTAGTCATTAACTCGGTTCTCATTACAAAATTACTTAAAACAAATACTCCCTCCGTCCCTAATTATAGGAGTAAATTTTGGAGTTAATTTTGGTCCTAATTATAAGAGCAAGTTTTAACTTTTGTCAATTTTTTCCTATAATACCCCTATTTATACTTATTATTAGGATCATTATATATATGTGTGTTTACATATATATGTATATTTGTGTTTATGTGTGTCAATATATATATGTGTAGATATATATGTGTGAACACACACAAACATATATAAACATATATATATATGTGTGTGTGTAGATATATGGGTGTGTGTCTCTATGTATGTAGATAAATCTATATGTATACACATATATACACACACATATATGTTTATATAGCAAGACCATTATTTCAATTAGAAAGCGTGTGGAAATAAAATTAGATCTATATGTATACACATGTCATTTTAAATTTATATAAGGACATTTTAGGAAAATGAGTAAAATTAACTAATTTAACTCATCTCATTAATTCTCCCAAAATCGGTTAAATTGCTCCTATAATTAGGGACGGAGGTAGTATAACGAAAATGACTTGTACAAGTTATTTACGCGGACCCACATAAATTCCTCTAATCCCATCCATTCCCCTCTAACCAAAAAGTTAATACCTTCATTCCTAATTATAAGACCTAATTGCTTTTTTTTGGAGAGATTAAGGAAGCTAATTAAATTAGCTTAGAGTATTTTTATTTTTATTTTTTTCTTCAAACTAAATAGTTTGACTAATAAACTAATATATAATCTAAAAAACCACAACATATGAAATGATTAAGTAATTTATTTAGCTTCCTTAATCTCTAAAAAATATAATTAGATCTTATAATTAGGACAAGAGGTAGTACTTTAATTTGGCGAGTAAAGCTTCAGCCTATGAGCCTTCCTCAGCTGGTTAGGTGGGAGCAATAACGACATAAGGATTTATTCTTCTTTATTCCTTCACTTGAGAGCTTTCTTTTATATTTGTGTACACACTAAAGGGCATGAAACAGTATCAGTGCTGATTATTTAGTACATTGACTTGAGCTTTTACAAAAAAAAAAAAAAAAAAAAAAGCTTAAATAATGCATGTGTTTGTTGTGTATTATATTGCCTTAATTACTATGCACCATCAGATACATGGTTCAATAATTGGTTTGAGATGATTCCTTGACTTTAAGATTGATGTGTATACAGTTCATATAGAAGTTATCTATATATCTATATAATTAAAAAAGTGTGGGGATCCATTTTAAAGTTCAAATGTTCGGAGGGTTGTCGGCAAAAACAAAAAATAGTTAGGAAGGTTAGATGTAAATCATTCGAAACTTAGGGAATTGTGTATAATTTAGGCTTAGAAAAATAAGAAAACAAGAGAGTAGTCCTATTCAGAGTAATAATTATTAAGAGGGGATGATAGAGATAATCACAGAACATATAAGATAAGAGCGAGAATCTCTCTCATTTTAGTCTTCAAAATTCAGGTTTGGTTACAATCCTCTCTTTTTTTTTTTAATATATAAATAGGTCTTTATGAATGTAATGAACTTGATAGTGAGGGTGGTATCACAGTTCATGCTCTTATCTGGGAGATTCTTAGGTTTAGACGTTTAGTTGAAGTTATTTAGAAAAGAAAATTATGACAAACTATACAAGGCAGCCAACTTATATACAGTATATTTAATTATTTTAATGGTATGTTTAATTGTTATTTAATGATAATCCATGTTTTGGGCTATTTCATTTTTTCCTATGGTCTTTCTCATTTTTATTTGTAGTCATTGATTGATTTATTTTTGTTACATATAGATTTTTTTTTTAAATTTAAACAAGGGTATAATTCCTTTCAAAATTTAGAAAGTAAAAGGTTTTCACCCTCCTAATAAGTACATTTTTTGATATTTAATATTATTATGTTCTCCTATGGATTACCATCTGTAATCAACAATTTATTAGTTGAGATGATAAATGGTTTTACTTCGTATGAAAGATGTTCTTAATGGATATGGGGAGGTGTTTTTAAGACATTATATATCTAGTTTATTATTTTTATTCAAAATAATAAAATGAGGCGTTGTTCTTTACAGCTCACTATATATAAGTCACTGAAGATCTTTTTTTTGACCAGAAGTCATTGAAGATCTAAATCTTTAAAGCATTAAAAAAAATGAGATTCGTTAACTTTCAGGAAGGCATATAGACATACACATGGCACGCTTTGGGACCACTATATAAGTTTAATTATAATTTATGACCAAAATATTCTAAAATTATAATTAAACAATTAAAGGTGTTTATTATTAGGTATAAATGTATAATATAATTATTTTGTTAACTTTGTCTTTTAAACTTTTCATACTAGAAGTTACAAGAGAGGCAACCAATGGGGAGTTGAAACGTTGGTCGTAGGCTCGAGAAAGTGGGAAAGGGTGCCACATTGCTTTCTACTCTTATTACTCCCTATGCTGTCCTCAGAGTCATTTATTTAATTGACTTAATTATATTAGAAAAAGAAAATTATTTAACAAATGACAAATCAAACATATGTTACCTCCTCTCGCCTTAATCAAACACTTGCTTTATTATATATAATATACACACTGCATTACATCATTTGGGCCATGTGATTAGCAGCTCGAATTCAAACTTGATCCACTGGGGAAAAGTCTGACACATGAAATTGTACCGCCACCCCATATTATAAAGAGATAGGCACAAGTTGGAAAAAAAACAGAGAGATACAGATAAGTTGATGAGAAAAAAGGATCTAGAAGGTTGGCCCAAGAAAATGACGTAGAAACGGCCGCGTCTTTATTATATTTATATTTTTCCTTTTAGTAATTAACTAATTATAGATTTGGTGTAGATCTTCCCAGGCTCCAAAACTCTATGGATTATCATTAAATAACAATTAAACACACCATTAGAATAATTAAATATACTGTATATAAGTTGGTTGCCTTGTATAGTTTCTCATAATTTTCTTTTCTAAATAACTTCAACTAAACGTCTAAACCTAAGAAATTAAATAAAACTATAAGTATTTAATATTTATTTTACATTGAGAAAAGTTATACCTTTATCTGCAAACCTGACTAACCTGATAAAGTTGCGTGCAAGCAACAATTTTTTTTTCTCTTCACAATGCTTTTGAAACTTTCTTTTTAGTCAACTGATACTTTTGAAAATTGTCTTATGTGACTTCTTTCATTTTTCATTTTGCTAAGCTCATTCAATTTCGATCTCTCCTCTCTCTCATCCCCATTCTCTTCTTTCTCATTCGTTTGTCCAGCTAAAAAAAAAAACCAACTCTGGCGGCCTTCCACCTAGCCAACACACGGCCCCTACTTGCTCGGCGTCTCTGGATCCAGGGGGACTGGATCTATTCACATCGGAAAGTTTCAAACCCGTTACGATGCGTGCTGTTGACCTCGTTTCCTCGCTCTGTCACCGTCGTTCTCGGTGTTATCTGTTCACAGGCTTGTTTTCACTGGATCTGTTGTTTTTTTTGTGGGTTAAATTTGGATCTATTGGTATCATTATTATCATTGGTTCTCATTGTATTTGTTTCTCTCCATCTCTCTCTCCCTTTCTCTCCTGCAAACATCTTCAGTCTTCAATCGATTTTTTTCCAAAAAAAAAACTCTAACCCCGGTTTTATGGTAGACCAGATCGGTTCCACGGCCGGTTCGGCGGTTTCCGGTTCGAACCGGCCGGTCCGGGTTTAATTGTGGTGATTAATTAATTTAATTATTTATGTCTGCAGGTACTATATATATGCTTATAGTTAAAAAGTTAAAAGTGGCTTTAATTTCGTTAATTATTTATGTCTGCAGGTACTATATATATGCTTATAGTTAAAAAGTTAAAAGTGGCTTTAATTTCGTTTGTCTCTCACCTCTGAAGGTGATAATAAGAACAAAAGAGATTCTTAATGTGAAATGGATTACTTTGTTTCCTGCAATTCATTCCCAAACACGGCTATATGCCAAATGTGCTTCCTGCATTTTTGAAATTCAGGGGCATGAGTGCCCACAACTTTCATGAAGGCTCTTTATATATATATTCGTAATGAGGATACCCCTTCACTGTTCTTGTATACCCCTTCACTACTACACTGTTCTTGTATACCCTTTTACTACTACACTGTTCGTTTTCGCTTCTGGTCTTATCAAGATGGCACATTCTCCGCCTCAGTATGCTCCTCCTCTGCCTCAGTATGCTCCTCCATCGCAGCCGCCGCCATTGTATTATCAAGGTCCCCTATGATGGCACGTCCTCAGCAGTATGCTGCTCTGCCGCCACCGCCCAGAAGAAGAAATGGTTTCCTTGAGATATGGTAAGTCCCATAATTGTTTTGTAATTTTTTTTAAAGAAATGTTAATTGTTTTTCTTTTCTTTGTTAATCAGTTGTGTAGCTCTCTGTTGCAACTGCTACTCCTTACTTGAGGAGTCCTGCTCTGATCCTTCCATCATCACAGACATCGTCGCTGGTAACTTGTTTATATGCTGGGGAGAGAGAAGAGTATTATAAGGAACTTCTGGAATGTGTATTAACAAAGGATAATTATCTGCATCTAATCATATGTCACTGCTTCTCTTTTCCTTTTTTAATCAATGAGGGCAATTTCACATTCGTAATGCAAACCATTATATAAAGTAAAAAAAGTAATATAGTAGATTCCTTTATAAAAAAGTTTTTATAATATACATTACGGATGTGAAATTGCCCTCATTGATTAAAAAAGGAAAAGAGAAGCAGTGACATATGATTAGATGCAAATAATTATCCTTTGTTAATACACATTCCAGAAGTTCCTTATAATACTCTTCTCTCTCCCCCAGCATATAAACTAGTTACCAGCGATGATGTCCGTGACGATGGAAGGATCAGAGCAGTACTACTCAAGTAAGGAGTAGCAGAAGCAACAGAGAGCTACACAGCTGATTAACAAAGAAAAGAAAAACAATTAACATTTCTTAAAAAAAAATTACAAAACAATTATGGGACTTACCATATCTCAAGGAAACCATTTCTTCTTCTGGGCGGTGGCGGCAGAGCAGCATACTGCTGAGGAGGTGCCATCATAGGGGACCTTGATAATACAATGGCGGCGGCTGCGATGGAGGAGCATACTGAGGCAGCGGAGGAGCATACTGAGGCGGAGAATGTGCCATCTTGATAAGACCAGAAGCGAAAACGAACAGTGTAGTAGTAAAAGGGTATACAAGAACAGTGTAGTAGTGAAGGGGTATACAAGAACAGTGTCACAGTGAAGGGGTATCCTCATTACGAATATATATATAAAGAGCCTTCATGAAAGTTGTGGGCACTCATGCCCCTGAATTTCAAAAATGCAGGAAGCACATTTGGCATATAGCGTGTTTGGGAATGAATTGCAGGAAACAAAGTAATCCATTTCACATTAAGAATCTCTTTTGTTCTTATTATCACCTTCAGAGGTGAGAGACAAACGAAATTAAAGCCACTTTTAACTTTTTAACTATAAGCATATATATAGTACCTGCAGACATAAATAATTAAATTAATTAATCACCATAATTAAACCTGACCAGACTTGGTTCGAGCAGAAACCGCCGAACCTAGTAGTGGAACCGGTCTGGTCTACCATAAAACCGGGGTTAGAGTTTTTTTTTTTTGGAAAAAAATCGATTGAAGACTGAAGATGTTTGCAGGAGAGAAAGGGAGAGAGAGATGGAGAGAAACAAATACAATGAGAACCAGTGATAATAATGATACCAACAGATCCAAATTTAACCCACAAAAAAAACAACAGATCCAGTGAAAACAAGCCTGTGAACAGATAACACCGAGAACGACGGTGACAGAGCGAGGAAACGAGGTCAACAGCACGCATCGTCACGGGTTTGAAACTTTCCGATGTGAATAGATCCAGTCCCCCTGGATCCGCAGACGCCTTAGAGCAAGTAGGGCCGTGTGTTGGCTAGGTGGAAGGCGCGAGTTGGGTTTTTTTTTAGCTGGACAAACGAATGAGAAAGAAGAGAATGGGGATGAGAGAGAGGAGAGATCGAAATTGAATGAGCTTAGCAAAATGAAAAATGAAAGAAGTCACATAAGACAATTTTCAAAAGTATCAGTTGACTAAAAAGAAAGTTTCAAAAGCATTGTGAAGAGAAAAAAAAATTGTTGCTTGCACGCAACTTTATCAGGTTAGTCAGGTTTGCAGATAAAGGTATCGCTTTTCTCAATGTAAAATAAATATTAAATACTTATAGTTTTATTTAATTTCTTAGGTTTAGACGTTTAGTTGAAGTTATTTAGAAAAGAAAATTATGAGAAACTATACAAGGCAACCAACTTATATACAGTATATTTAATTATTCTAATGGTGTGTTTAATTGTTATTTAATGATAATCCATAGAGTTTTGGAGCCTGGGACTAAAAGGAAAAATATAAATATAATAAAGACGCGGTCGTTTCTACGTCATTTTCTTGAGCCAACCTTCTAGATCCTTTTTTCCCATCAACTTATCTGTATCTCTCTGTTTTTTTTTTTTTTTTCCAACTTGTGCCTATCTCTTTATAATATGGGGTGGCGGTACAATTTCATGTGTCAGACTTTTCCCCAGTGGATCAAGTTTGAATTCGAGCTGCTAATCACATGGCCCAGTGACAGAATGCAGTGTGTATATTATATATAATAAAGCAAGTGTTTGATTAAGGCGAGAGGAGGTAACATATGTTTGATTTGTCATTTGTTAAATAATTTTCTTTTTTCTAATATAATCAAGTCAATTAAATAAATGACTCTGAGGACAGCATAGGGAGTAATAATAGTAGAAAGCAGAGTGAGCCACACATGTCATCTCCACCTCTTATCAAGGCCAGTAGTAGCATGTGGCAGTGGCGGACCCAGGATTTAGGTTTGTGGGTGCACAATTAGTGGTGGGATACGGGGGTTCAGGGGCAGCGCCCCCGATTTTTTTTTTTTATACAGGGACACTAAGCAACTGAAGCTATGATTTCCCAACTCCAAAGCAATTTAGATAAAGCTAATCAATGAAGCTAATGTAGAGCAATGAAATTTAAAGAAAGCTAATCAATGAAAGCTTTGTTACCTTCGAAGCTTTTGTCAAGACTACAGCTTCTTTTGAAAAGTTGGTCAAAGTGTGGCTTGCAATAAAGAACTCCCTTAAAAGAATTGTAGTTGCAAAGCTGCAAATTAGATTGATCAAAGGAATGACTTGACTCACTCGTTGGGAATCAAGTTTAGATATTGTGCTTTCAGGTATCAACGGGTATGGTAAAATATGTCCTACAAAAAACAAGGTTATGAAAGAAAGCTATCCTATAAATATCAAGTAGAGACCGAAAATGAATTACACTAAAATACTCTCAACTCTCTACATATGCTGGTTTAATCATGTTGCCCAAGGACACGTAGTTGCAGAAGTGAATAGTACAATGGCTCACAATTCCACAGAATTGAGTATAAGGCAGATAGGTGCTGCTGCTGCACTGGGATAGAGAGAACCGAAGATCATTAATAACCTCATAGAAATGGTGATTACAATAAATGGTGTTCTATCAAAACAAAATTAGATGACCACCATGGTGAAACAATTTTGTAAAGCAAACAGGCTATTTATCATATGGGAAAACACTTCAATATAAATAACTCAGCAAGAAGACCAATCAACCAAATTCTTTCAAATGTAAAATGTTATCTGGCAGCACCGGAAGCTATGTGGTTTTGAAAGAATACCAGCTCTGCAGTAACTTATAAAATTGTTCATACTTACTACTTAAATATGCCTTTCCCATTATACTAAGCCGATGGGTCATGCCATAGCTTCTTCAGCACACACTTTCAGCTAAAATTCTTCAGAACAATAATGTTCATAAGTGTAAGAACTTTATAAGATCTATAAGGCTCCATATTGGCTCAATCTAGATTCTAGAGCAATTTTAACTTTTAAGCATAATAAAAAATTAATGATTAGTTGATTGTTTTGCCAGCAATATACATTGCAGATAATCTTTCTCAAATAATAACAAGAAAACTTACTTGAGTTTCAGGAAAGAATTAAGGAATTTACAGATTCTGGTTAGACAGAGGATTTCAAATCATAAATGATGTAACAAGAACATCAACTCATTTATAGTGTATAGACTAAAGGCGTGCCGGAAGCAATATCACTAAAGGTATGAAGAACAACAAAACAACCAATCGATCTCAGAACAGGAAACCCAGGAAAGGTGAAACGATAGTAGATCAGAAGGGCAAAAAAAAAAATCTTACGGAAAATCAAATTCCAAAGCTGGAAACTGAGAATCAAGCCTGAGCGACGGCGGACGAGGGAGAGCGTCGGGCAAGAACGGCGGACGAGGGAGAGCGTCGGGCAAGAACGATGGAGAAGGGAGAGCGTCGGGCAATGGAACGATGGATGAGGGAGAGCGTCGGGCAATGGAAATTTGGGGGAAAAAATTTGGGGGAAAGCGTCGGGCAATGGAAATTTGGGGGAAAAAATTTGGGGGAAAATGACGAGAGGGGGGAATTGGAAATGGGGAAAAAAAAGAGTAGAGGGAACTTTGGGTGGCCTCGAACCGTCGACCTGTGAGTAAGGGGAGAGATTAGAGGATTTACCATCAGACCACCTATACATGTTGTTACAAAATTTCTTTCAAATTATATATATTTTATGTCTGCACTTGCCCACATTGCCCCCATTGTAGGTCCGCCACTGGCATGTGGCACCCTTTCCCACTTTCTGAGCCTACGACCAACGTTTCAACTCCCCATTGGTTGCCCTCTTGTGACTTCTAGTATGAAAAGTTTAAAAGACAAAGTTAACAAGATAATTATATTATACTGTACCTGATAATAAACACCTTTAATTGTTTAATTATAATTTTAGAATATTTTGGTCATAAATTAAAATTAAACTTATTTAGTGGTCCCAAAGCGTGCCATGTGTATGTCTATATACCTTCCTGAAAGTTAATGAATCTCATTTTTTTTAATGCTTTAAAGATTTAGATCTTCAATGACTTCTGGTCAAAAAAAAGATCTTTAGTGACTTATATATAGTGAGCTGTAAAGCACAATGCCTCATTTTATTACTCTCTGCTTTCCTTTTCTGATATCCGCAAGCGGGCAAGCACATATCCTGATATTAATAATGTATTAATTTTTCTAAGTATTATTAATATATTAATTATGTAGACATCTATTAGCATGTCTGTCACTGTATATTATATTATATAATATAATATATAAAGATGTGGTTATGTCCCAGTATATTATATTATATAATAGTAAGAAGGATGTTCTTAATGAGGATATATGAAAAATGTTGCAAAAAGATGTGGTTGTGTATCTAAATTTGTTTATAAAATGCAAAACAATAAGTGGTCCCAAACTTAGAAAACAAAGAAGTGAAAAAAAAAAAACAGCGAAAGAAAAATTGCTTCATTTAAGCTATGTTTGGTTGGAGGTGAGGGAGGGAGGGGAGGTGCCCTCCCTAATGTGAAAAGTCAGATATGCCCATGTATGATATACTTCTAAAGTTAATGTGCGAAAAACGATACAAAAAGTTATGTAATTTTTAAAATTTCTCATGGGTAATTTGATCAAAAATTTTCCTCCCTTCCCTTCCCTCCCCTAACCTTCCCTCAAACCAAACATAGGATTAGGGGCAAAGAATGTGCTCACTATATATATATATATATATATATATATATATATAAGGTGCACACTGTCTCCCAATATCTAGACTGAATTTAGATAATTTAAATTTTTAATTTTAAAATTAACTTTTTCATTAATAAAAATAATAAACTAGATATATAATGTCTTAAAAACACCTCCCCATATCCATTAAGAACATCCTTCTTACCAAGTAAAATCATTTATCATCCCAACTAATAAATTGTTGATTACAGATGGTAATCCATAGGAGAACATAATATTAAATATCAAAAAATGTACTTATTAGGAGGGTGAAAACCTTTTACTTTCTAAATTTTGAAAGGAATTATACCCTTGTTTAATTTTTTTTTTAAAAAAATCTATATGTAACAAAAATAAATCAATCTATGACTACAAATAAAAATGAGAAAGACCATAGGAAAAAACGAAATAGCCCAAAATATGGAAGTATGACATAACATAAATAAAATACTTCCATAAAATACACTTACTGGCTAAAATCACTTGATCCGTCATAACATGCGTTTCCCAAAATATGACATCAACACGAATTTAATATTGCCAACGTAAGCAAGCCAGGAGAAGAAATATTCTTTTAAATATGGAAGTATCGGCTTTAGCATTAATTTTGTTCAAATTCACTTCTTTTTTTGTCGTGTGTAATACCCTGATAAATTAAATAGCTATTTTTAAAAAGGTGAATATATGGTCTCAAAAAGTATGTTATATTATCTTATTTTCTAAAGGAAATTCAAGGATAATTATGTAAAGCTCCAAAATTGGTGGTAAATGGCTAAGAATTAGCATAAATATATTTGTTAGTTAATTGGAAATTTTCAAGAGAAATTGATGAGATTAAGTAATTTTAAGCCTAAATACAAGAATGAATCAATAGGAAAATTTTGTAAAAAAATTATTAAATAATTATTTTATATATTATTAATTAATTAAATAATTAATTAAAACGAAAATTAAAATAATAATGATAATAATAAAAATAAAAAGGACAAGAAAAATCTTAAGAGGATAAGATGATAGGATTTTTGTAATATAATAATCTTATAAATAAGTACAGTGAATAGTGATCAGATTTATAGGAAACGGATCCTATCTAGAGTACCAGGAATAGGTTTTCTGAAGTCAAGGTAAAATATTGATCAGTGGATTTTTATCTTCAGTTAGACTTTTCCGGAAGTTGATTCGAGGCTAGGTAGAGCATTTTCCTAAAAAGACGAAATAGGGAGAAATGCAGATAGTCACATTTTAAGATTCGAAGAAAATAAATTCTAACTCAACATTTGGAAATGAGTTTGAATTTATCCGGACATATTTGGAACCAGGTGAATTTTTGTCCGTAGATTGATGATTCCAGAAAGTTCTTCCGGAACTGGCACGCTTTCCCGTAAACTTCGGACTGACTTTTAGAGCCCTGGATGGAATCAAAAATTAGTTTAGATTAGACATTTCTAATGAGAAGGAAAGGGGCTTCAAAATGGTGATTCCGGATTTTTGAGACTTTTCCGAGATTACGCAATTCGAACACCGATCGGGAACTTTATCGGTACAAGTTCATAAAGCAAAAGCATCACATCACATTAATTGATGTGACAAACCACCAACTAAGGGGGATAGGATGGTTTGGACAAGTGGCATGGTGAGGATCTTGACATTTGGCAAAGTGCGATCCGACGGCCCGTAATCCGCCGACAAAGTGTGAATAGTGCACACAACTTTCCCTATAAATAGGAGGCTCTCCCTTTGCATTCTTCACACCAAAAGCATTTTCTCTAGTTGAGCTATCCTAGAGAGAAGTTAGAGAGAGGTGCTCTAATGCCGCTTATAATGTCAAATCACTAATGAAAGTGATATTACTCTTATAGGATATCGAAACTCAGTCTGCTTCGCCGTTACGCCCGACGTGCCGTTTTTCACGTTTTTCCGTAAAAATACGTTTTCCGCGGGAAGTACCTAACGTCGTCAACGAAGGTACGTCCGCATCGTAACATTAACTCTTATGTTTATGGTATGCATATATGTGCTATGTGTATTGTTATGGTATGTTTATTGAATACAAATATGTTAGAAACGGTTTGGTGCCGAAGGCAAGGCTAGTCTACGTGGGTGTGCCATAAGTCGCCGTATAAGTCGGTGAGGCCCCCATGGTAGACACTTACTCGGCCATTCTCATTTCGGTTTACGGAAGTATGTACGTTCGCGTCTTTAACACTAGCTACGATGAATTATTGAATGCATATATATGATGATATGTTGTGTGAATAGTTTGATCAAGGCAAGGCTAGTCTCTGTGGGTAAGTCAAATAGTCGCCGTAAAGTCGGTGAGGCCCCCATGATAGACACTTACCGGTCATTCTATTCAAGTGCTACATGCACCGTGTCTATGGAATCGTACATAGATGCACGGTGTCTATGGAATCGTACATAGATGCACAGTGTCTATGGAATCGTACATAGATGCACCGTGTCTATGGAACCGTACTTACATGCATCGTGTCTATGGAACCTTACTTAGATGCACTGTGATCAAGGAACCGTACTTGGATCACTATTACAGTTTTACGGAGTTATTGTTATGATAATGTTTGTATTGTTTTCCTATATGGATCGTTCTTTGAAATTCTAGAAATATTTGTTACGCATATGTTGTTTATAAGCATGAGGTTAACTGCTACCCGAGATCCAATGTGGTAAATTGGATCTCGGCTATAGCTTCAGTGCTGGAGGACCAGGGCCGAGGAAAGAAGCAAGCGAGACCACGTAGAAGATCCATTGAAGATTTCTTTCTCATTGTATTATACCTTTGAACCACACGGTTCTTGTACCTTATTGTATCCAAATTTCGGACTTACGGCATTTTATACATACATATCAGTTACTCAATCGCTCCGATGCTCTACTCTGATTATTTAAAATGATGTTTGGATGAAAAAAAAATATACTGCTTTTGAAAATGGGATGTTACACTCGTGGAGGGAGCATATTATAAAGAGATAGGCACAAGTTGGAAAAAAAGAGAGATACAGACAAGTTGATGGGAAAAAAGGATCTAGAAGGTTGGCCCAAGAAAATGACGTAGAAACGGCCCCGTCTTTATTATATTTATATTTTTCCTTTTAGTAATTAACTAGTTTATGTTGCAAGATATAGTAGGATGTTAGAAAAGTAATGGTTATTATTATTTTTTTTTTGAATTTTAGGAAAGGGGTTTGGCTCACCCACAATTCAAGGGCAAGGCGCTTGGAGCCCAGTCCACAGGGCATACTGGACAGAGAGTACACATGTCTTCACCTCTACCAGCGTTTCCACTGCTTCCTAGACCCCTAGGATGCCTCCCCCAGCACCTTGACCAACACAGGGATCGAACCCCCTCCCTTGAAGTGTGGAAGTCCAACCCCTCTACCAGTTGAACCCAAGTACGAGGGGTGAAAAGTAATGGTTGTGGACGAGGTCAAAAGAGAAAGAAGGTAGAAAACTTTTCCAACTGAAGTTGTGGGGACCAGCTAAACTTGGGCTTTGTATTAACAAGATGCATTGTTGACCAAATAGAGAACACCATTAAATATTATAAGAAAAGCCCCATGGGCCCATACATTTTCCAGAGCGAACAAATAATAAAACGCCGTAAAGATTCCGTGACGCGTGTGGCCCTCCCAAAAGAGAAAGAAGGATATAATATCTCATCTCATAACTTAAATTTAAAAATAATAAGTGATGCAACAGACAATATTGTAATTAGGGGTGGCCCCCGCCCCCCCTAAATCTGAGCAAAGGATTAGAAAGAAGGAATTCTGAGGATGAATGTGTGGCGCAACGCGCAAGTATCCCTCACAAATTATGTAAATCCACGCATTCATATTTTATGTTTACTCCTCACTGAATTTTGCCAATTCATATTTATTCTCTTTTTTGGCAAATTATAATTATTGTTTCGTAATTAGTTGTAACTTTCTATCATGGAATTGTGATGCACATGCAAAACATCGTCTTCACACATTCAGAAAATATACCAATAAGGTTGTTATCATGTGGCCTGAAAGTCACAAGTTCAAACATTTATCTCTCTCCAAAACTCATCTCGTCCACCTTATGTACTGGGCTGTCCTTTTTTATCCAAACTAATTTTATTCTCAACCTTCATCTATCTTTCATCCTTTTTCTTAACATCATTTCTATCTCTCACTTGTTCCCTTTAGAAGTAAGGGCTTGCTTGAAAATAAACTTGCTTTCCACTTATATTTTATACAAATTTATTATTTTTTATTAATTTTAATTGATTTTTAAACCATATAAATATATAATTTGATTAAAAGGATTGTATAAAAAGTACTATTGGGAGTATTGCTGTATTAGATTATTTCCTATTGAAATACTTATCCTTGAATGTTTGTAGTAAATGCAATATCCTTTTTGTTAGATATATTATATAAATCAGTAAATTTGAGATATCAATGAATAACAATGGATTATTTCCTTATTCAAGCTTTCATATTTCTACTAAAAACAAAAAACAAAAAACAAAAAATTGGTAGATATAGAAATTTACATCATTAAATTTGTTGAATCATCGAATTAATTGTCTCGTATATTTTTAGATTGGATTTATTTTGTAATCCAATTTATTAGAGATGGTATTTCATATTTCTGTGTGTGTGTTAAAAGGAAAATAAACTTTTGAATATTCGGATCAAATATGAAATATTAATGGAAATCAATTGAACCTGTTAATTTAAGGCAAAACAAAATTGAACATGTTGACACACACATATATGTACTCCCTCTCGTCCTAATTATAGGACATATTTAACCGATTTTGGAAATATTAAGGATAAGGGTTAAATTGCTTAATTTTACTTATTTTTTTAAAATGTCTTTATATAAATTTTGCACTTCAACTACCTTGTTGATTTCATATAATCCCTTATTCGTATCAATAAGGGCATTTTAGGAAGAAATAGATAAAAAATTGAATGTTGTCCTATAATTAGGTCTAAAACAAATTCTCAAATGTTATCCTATAATTAGAACCAGATGGAGTATATCTTATTATTTGGGGGTATATCAATAATTCAATATAAAGTTTGTATAATCAGATGCTGGATATTCAGAAGTTGTTTGAGAAACAATTTCATCTGAAAATTATTAAAAAATAAGTAAATTCACCATAACTAATAATAAATTAATGTTGATTATCAAAAAATTGACATTGACCGTTAATATTTAGCGACAAGAGGATAAAATTGCTCCTCGAAAAATTTTCAAGTACTTATCTCCTAATTTTTTTTTATTTATATATTATCATCTGATATCAAATTCAAAGTTATCATTGTCAGCACAAGTAACCCCTCTTGGACTCGAACTTGGGATCCAAAGGAATCCAACAAAGCCTTACATCGCTGAACCCACTTCGTGTCGATAGCTTAGCTACCTCAGAGGCGAAATTGCATCTTAACCTTCTTCTTTTTTTATTACATCAATCAATTTTTCATTTTTTGCAATGTGTTTATATATTCATTTTTTATTTAAAAATTAGAGTGATGACTGATGAGCACTTACAATTCTGCTAAAATTACTCCTGGTCTTTCTATAAGAGACTGAACAACTAATTCTCAAAAATAAAAAAATGTAATTAAAATTAGTTTGGATTAATAATTACGTTAAAAATATAAATTGATTTTCAGAAATACCCTCATTTAATAAAAATGATTGGAGGGAGTATGGGCCAGCCACGGAAATAATTAATTAAGTTAAATAATGATTGAAATTAAGTACAATAATGACAAAAAAGTTTATCACAAAAACGGTTTGGCAGTAGTTGAAACATCACAGTAAATATTGTTAATCTTAATTAAGATATGCAATTATTATAATTATTAGTATTACTTAAATTAAACCCGAAAAGGGGTTGTTCCGTGGTTCGCCTTCCCCCACGTTGTTGCCTGATTGAGTTTGGCGGCCAGCTCTCCCTTTTGTGTATGTTGCTAGGTTAGGTTCATTTATAAGAGGAAGAGAGGGCTTTTGGGTACCAACTTAAGTCCAATAAAATTCCATCGTTGGATTTCCTTTTAGCTTTCCTGAAAAATTCTGCACCATAGGATCTAAATATGATAAAATCATGATCTATCATATATTAGAATTATTATTTAATCACAAGATATTAATTAGAATATTAATAAATTAGGCCCAATAATCTCATAATTCATTCAGATTTATATTATTTCTTAAAATTGGCTAACAATCCAAATATTATCTAATATATCCAAATTAGCCTAAAATAGTCCCCAAAATAAATGAATAAGGTGAGATAAAATATATAAAATTAGGGTTTATCAACTTCCCGACACTTACCCTTTGCACTCCTGGACAAAACAAATCAAGACCAAGGGAGAATAAAGAAAGAACAAAAACAAAAACAAAAACAAAATTAACTAAAACTTCAAAAATGAATGTTCCAATCACAAGCAACAAGTAAACAAAAGCATTTCAACACCTCTCATGTCCAAGTGATCTTCTCATGAATCAAGAAAGCAAACATCATGGCAATTTACTTGACAAAGGGGAACTTAAGCTAGAAATCCCTCACCAAGGATAATGTGTATGTTTTTCTTCACTCAAAAGTGTATAGGCTTGTGTTTACACTCAAATTCATCCCTATCTAATACTCTTTCCATAGGCTTGACAAGAATCTAAATCTCCACCACTAATAAAGCAAGGGCACGCATAAATCCAAAGGACTTTTATTAGGTTGTAATGGGGCTAATGTTAAGAAAGAAAAGGGTACGGTGTTTGGAAAAACAAAGTTGAATATCTTAAAAGATGAAGAGAATGATACAACAGAGAAAACGAGATGCAAGAACTAAACTAAACCTGAACTGAGTCATCATTCTTTTCTTCTTCTTTTTCTCTTCTTTTTTTTCTCTTTCTTTTTCTTTTTTTATTTTTTATTTTTTTCCTTTTGATTTTTTTTCTTTTTCATTTTTTTTCCTTTTGAAGATAACCTACCATATTTTTCACAATGACCCAATTCCTAATTTTATGCATGTTCTTCCATCCAAAACAGGTAATGCAATGCTCTTCAACTCCCAAGACATTCAAAAGGGTAGATTCTTTTTTTCTTTCTTTTTTGGCTATGGGTGTAGACAAGAAGGAAAAATAATAATATATAGGCTCAATGGGCTAAACAAAGGATATATGTATGAAAAAGGTAGACTTTTTGGCTTATCTGGCTAAAATGAAATGAATGCCTTTATCATTTTTATGAATATGCTTGCATAAAGTGTGGCCTTAAATAAGATTCAAGTCAAGTTCTAGATCAAGTAAAGAGATAGGGGTACACACGAAAAAAAAATGTAATAGGCTCAAAATCTCACTAGGAATATGATCACTAGCCTAAATTCACCCAAGTAATTCATTGCCACTAGGTTCACCAACTCAAAACATGATCAATTACTTTTCAAATCAAGAATGTATCATACTAAAGTTACTTAAAACTTGCAATTTTCACATTCAAAACAGTTGATCCCTCCCCCAGACTTAAACAATGCATTGTCCTCAATGCAAAACAGTCAAGTAATATGTAGAACTACACAACTCAGTAATATGACAAAGCAAAATAAAAGAGTGAAGGAAGGAATACAACCGAGGTCTACGTGGAGTCACGTAGAGCAGCTACCTCTACTGTCTGAGTGGAGAATCCATCAAAGAACGGTTTTAAGCGGTGTAAATTGACGATGAAGCATTTTCCATTTGGTTCCCTTTTGATCTTCACAGCTCCATGAGGGAAAACATCAGTGACAACGAAAGGCCCCTCCCATCGAGAGCGGAGTTTTCCAGGCATGAGTTTCAATCGGGAAACATAGAGTAGAACTTTTTGGCCCACTTGAAAGTCTCTCGTCATAATAAGTTTGTCATGGGCTGCTTTAGTTCTTTCCTTATAAATTCTAGCATTCTCATAAGCTTCTCTTCTTAATTCTTCAAGCTCTTGCAATTGCAACTTCCTTTCAATACTGGCACTATCAAGATCAAGATTGCACCTTTTAATTGCCCAGTATGCCTTGTGCTCCACCTCCACTGGAAAATGGCATGCCTTGCCATAGACAATCATGTATGGAGACATGCCAATGGGACTTTTATATGCTGTGCGATATGCCCAAAGTGCATCATCGAGCCGTTTACTCCAATCCTTCCGGTTGGGTTGCACTGTCTTTTCTAAAATGAGCTTGATTTCTCTATTAGAGAGTTCTTCTTGACCATTCATTTGAGGGTGGTATGGGGTGGCCACCTTATGCATTACCCAATACTTACCAAGCAAGCTTTGTAGACTCTGATTGCAAAAATGAGTTCCTTGATCGCTAATGATGGCTCTAGGAATGCCGAATCTGCAAAGAATGTGAGAGCGAACAAAGGAAACCACTACAGAAGAGTCATTAGTACGAGTGGGGATTGCCTCAACCCACTTGGACACATAATCCCAAACAACAACATATACAAATAACCAAATGAAGTGGGAAAAGGTCCCATGAAATGAATTCCCCAAACATCAAAGACTTCACAGAATAATAAGGGTTGTTGGGGCATCTCATGTTTCCTAGAAATATTACCCACAAATTAACACCTGGAACACTTCCTACAAAATTCATAGGCGTCACGAAATAGACTTGGCCAAAACAATCCACTTTCCAAAACTTTCCTAGCAGTACGCTTGGCACTAAAATGTCCCCTACATGCAAGAGTATAGAAAAAAGTCAAGCCATACTCAAATTCAACATTAGGAATGCATGGCCTAATAATTTGATCACTACAAATGTGCCACAAGTAAGGATCATCCCATATATAGAATTTAACATCTCTCTTAAATTTATTCAATTGATGTTTATTCATGTCATTAGGCAAAACAGATGCGACTAGATAATTAGCAATATCAGCATACCAAGGATAGAAACAACTACCTCACAAAGCCTTTGATCCGGAAAGTCATCTAAAGGTAGAGATGTTACCGTAGGTGTTTCAATTTTACTCAAATGATCAGCTACATATTCTCTGTGTAATATCTTGAATTCTGGGCCTACAGACTTGTGAATAAGCCGGAATCAGGCATACAACTAGACCCTGTTCAGGAAGTGTGATATTAAATTGGAAATAAAACATTGATATCCTATGAGTATTTTGACCAAGAGCTCAAGGCTGTAGAAGTTAAAGTGACAGTGCAGAAAGGCACAAAAACACTGATACGGTGTTAATCAGCTGGTAAAAATGTTATTTAGCTATGCCCTAAGGTATGAGACAGTTAGCTAAGCATAAATGTGCTAAAATAGGTATGCACATGACATTTTTTGGACTGGTGAGGGTTTCCTGCGTTTTTGGAGGGGATAAGAATGAAAAGTCAATGTAATTATTACTTGAGGACACGTGTCACTGCAGGATTCAGAAGTAAAAAGTAAGTAATTATTACAGAGGTAGAAAAGTCAATTCCTTACCGCATAAGGATCCATTTTCGTTCACATGGAGAGAGAGAAGGAAAATCAGATGATTTTATCCGTACTCAGGCCAAACACAAAAGACGGGTCCGACGGGATGCTAACCGGTGGAAAAGGGACCGACAAGGATCAATCAGGGGTTTCCTTTGGACTAAATGGGACAAGTGTGGGGCCACTTGGAGAAGTCAAGGAGGCGCCACCTAAGCATGTTCACTCAGAAGAAAAAATATCTGAAAAGTTGAAGAAAAGTACAAAAAGAGACATCTTTGTACCCAACGGGACCCACGTGGACCGGTAGAAGGAGATTGGACCGGATAAAATAGAAAAGACAGGGGAAAAGTAAGTGAACGGATTTGGTGGGACCAAAGAAGTGCCATCTAGCCCCCATAATGATTAAAAACGTGCTTGAGGAGAGAGAAAAGAAGAATCAGTCAAAAAGTCAAACTGCGGGTCCCACGTTCCAGGAAAAAGGGCAAAATGGGTATAAATTAATTAGGGCAGATATGTGGGCCCAAAATGGCGCCCACATGTCCCCATAAGGCAGGAAAAAAGTTTGGGAAAAATTTGGTAATAATTGGTAAGTTCCGGGTCACAATTGTAATTTACGAAAGTTTCAGGCCACAACAGGTAATTTTCCCCAAAAGCAGATAAAAATCTGCTCTTCTTTTTGTGGGGCTGCGCCACTTGGAATCCTAGGGGGACCTAGAATCTTCTGGATTGACTTGGGAAATAAGTCAAGAAAAGCTCGATGAATTTCATTAGTTACGGGACAGGAATTTACCACAGTTTTTGGGGACTGATCAGTTACTTTTCCTATTATTAAATAAACATGTTCTCTCTCTCCTAAACTAAGGGAGCACGAAATTTTCAGAATAGAGAGAGATTGTTCAGCCAACCTCCATATCAAAGAACTAGAACCAATCATCAAGGACACCAAGCCGGATCTCCGATTTCAGGTAAACACCGAAAACTCAACTCTTTGAAGTTCAAGTTGGGATTTTCGTGCATAAGGCTAGGGCTTGGTGTTGGGGTTGGATTTTAAAGTTTTTAAGGTCCCCAATGGTTCTGGAACGTGGTTTTTCAGGGTTATAGTCATGGTTTAAGTTCTCGAACTTGGAAACACCGAAAAAACCCCTAAAACCAAGCTTATCATTGATTCTGGAATTTCTGGCAGTGATGCTTCAACTCGGTCTTAAAAATAGTAAATGAACTTTTTTTAAGCCTAAATTTTACACCAAGAAACTAGACATCCGGGGCATGATTTTTATATATAATATGATGATTTTCGGATAAATATACTAGGTGAAATAAATTGTTGAAAAAGGGTCTGGAAACAGGGGAGTGAATCAGTGACCTCCACGCTAAACTACGTGTACTTATGATTTCTGTGATTATTTTTACTGGACAATATATATTTTAACGGTTCGGATGGCGTTGGTTTCATGTTAATATGATTTGTTTGGAATTTATCAAAAATCTTACAAGTTGGACCAGAAATCCTGGATTTTCTGGAAGTTCAAGAGGGGCTCGGATTTTTACGAAAGTTGTAAGGGTATTTTTGGAAAATGCTAAAATGAGGCTTTTGGTGTTGTTTAGGGCTGAACCACACTTAAGGGAGCTAGTGGGCCCAATAAAATTGTAAGACGGTACATGTAATACCTCAAAATTTATATTTTGGCAATTAATACCTATTTAAAATAGGGAAGTATATTGTCTCTAATTTTAGTAATTTAATTGATTATTTTCCTTGTAATTTAAAGAGGCAAAAATCCAATATTATTTTAGGGATCATAAGTTGTCTTATGATTTTTAAATTTATGCATGGAGCATAAATGATCAATGTAAACTCAAAAGTTGTGAGAAAATAATTAATCCAATTAAAGAAAATTGCCAACAATTAGTAGATAATTAAATCTCTATTTATTAGATTAATTTCAAGAACTTTCATGATTAATCTAGGAACCAATTATATTTTAATAATCACATTAGGGATGTTAATTAAAGATTAGATATAGAGGGCTAGGATTAAACCTCATAAAGCTAGATCTAACGGTTTAAAATCAACCATAAAGTTGAATCCATGTGAAACCCTAACAACCAATGAGAAATTTCCTAAATAATATAAAATTAAATAAATAACAAAATAAAATATAAAAAAAAAAGAGAAAAGGGACGAAATTATGGGTGAGAAAGAGAGGGGAGATGTGGCACATTGTGGGCCAAGCATTCGGAGAAGATATTTTGACTTCCAAAAGCTATTAGGATTAATTCAAATGAGAACCGATAGAAAATAAGTTGTATACTGAAATATGTGAACTAAAGATCAAATATAAGGACTTATTATGAACAAGTGTATTTTTGGCTCGAAGTAGGTTATCTCCGAAGTCATTTCCGTAACTTTTGGAATTTATCCTAAAATGACCAAAAGGCTAGTAAAAACCCCAGATTGAACTATAATTCCTTTTATTTCAAGTGCTTCTCAAGGGACTACATAAACTTCAAACTTTATCTCTAAAAGTATTTGTGATATATAAAGCACATGCAAATTGAAACATGGAGAGTGTTTGGCCAGAAATGCAAAAAGTAGAATAAGAGGACCAGAAGAGGCCAACAAGGCCTGAAGAAAAAGTGAAAAAGAAAGAAGAGAGAGAGAGGGACGAAACTTAGGGAGAAAGAAAGGGAAAATGAGTGATTGGCATAAGGCCACATATGCCTTCTCAGAACCGTTGATGCAAAAGAAGATCCAAGGGTTGAGATCCATAGGATTTTCCTATAAATAGAGCCTTCATTTCATTCAAAACTCACACCAAAATTCGAAATCCTAGGGAGAAGTGAGAGCTAGAGAGAGAAGCAGGAAGAAGGAGTAGAGTTCTTGGTAAGTTCTTCGGTCCTTAGCTTTTAAGTTCTAGTCTTTAGTTTTATAGTTCTTAGTATAAATGCTAGTTAGATCTAGGAAGTAGGGAGTAGAATTCCTATTGTTGTTTTTATGCCTCATTGCATTGAAAGATGCCTGACGAGGTAAACATGATAGGAATATAGTTTTTGAAAGTTAGGAGTCGGAGTAGCGAAGCTTTGGCGAAATTTTAGCGATTTTCTGAAGCCAGGGATGAAATAGTCATTTTTGGCTAAAATATCTGTTAGGATGTTGTTTATGAATTAATAGAGATGATATTACCTTTATAGGATATCTGTGATTGTGTTCCGACCAACAGACGTATCGTATTCGTCAACGAAGGTACGTTCGCGTACTAGTAACACTAACTCTGATGTTTATTGTATGCGTATATGTGTTAGAAGATAACTTTACATCTGCTGTGTGCGATACATCTGCTATATGCCTATGTACTATTGAGATACATTTGTTGTGTGCGATACATCTGTTGTGTGCTCGTATACTGGTAATGTTATGAACATCTGTAATCCATATATTGTTTATATAAGCATTAGGTTAACCGTTACCTGAGGTCCGATGGGCATTGGACCTCAGTCTTAACTAATAGTACAAGAAAGGATCAAGGAACAGAGAAGGCACCGGTAGATGGAGCCATAAATAGGAACCAAGGGGCAAAGTCGTAATAATGCACCGGTCGAGACAAGAGCCGGAAGAAGTTATCAGAGCATATTGCCAGGCATGGATCTAATAAGGTTACTACGAATAGTTTGGTGCCGAAGGCAGGGGTAGTCTATTTGGGTCAGCCAATAAGTCGTCGTGAACTCGATGAGGCCCCCATGATAGACACCTACCTGGCCATTCTGTTCGGATAACGGAGTTAGGTTCATTGCCCCAAGTCTAGTTAAGGCTTGGTCTAGATTGTTTAGTTACTTTCTGAGAAATGTAATTATACGAAGCTCTGTATATTGTATCACATGAATATTCCTTCTGGATTTTCAATTTAACCAGCATACGCCAGGCATCATCATATGTCGGGGTATTTTATTTCAGTTTACTCATTGTCCAAATTTTTAGTACATGCTCTCCGTTTCCGCATTACTCTGATGTAGCACCTCAAACTCTATCGAATTTCTAAAACCAAGTGTCAACCGACACGATTTATGCTACGGAATTTGGGGTGTTACAGTACAAACCCCCACCAGGTAGTAACTGCTTTACTCAGATATCTTTATGTGTTTTGTTGTATGTTTGTGTTTGCCATGTGTGCTTTTGTATATGTTTTGCCAAATATGCATATAGAGTTATGTGTTTCCTAGTGCTAAGGATGATTGGTCTGAGGTCGGCCTTGATTGGTGGCTGTACGGGTTGATAGGTCCGGGGCTGTCTTGGTGTAGGCAGCTTTATGGGTCGTGACTCCGGTAAGTCCAGGGCTTGCCTTAGTAAGGCAGCCTGACGGCACGTGGTAGTCGGTGTTGTGTATATTTTGTTTGCATATGTGGTATGTTTGGCATGTTACTTTTGACTTCATAATTGGCATGGTTACCTGCATACACTCTACACATTTAGTATTTGAGTACTGACGGTTACTCTGGGGGCCAACAATGGACTCCAGAAGCTTTTGTTGATACAGAGGGATGTTCATGACTGATAAAGGCCTTTTTGGAAAGGTAGGTATAGCAGTGCTGGTGAAGGATAGGGAATGCCCTATTGTACTTTGTAGTTATATGTTGAGGATAACTGTATATATTTTTGGTATTTTATTTTGGATGACTGTACCCTTAACCCTACGGGGACTTTTATTTATGTTGCTTTTACTTTTACCAGTACAATAGATAGTCCAAACCGGTTAAATGCTCTGTTGCTCTCACTCTGATACATATTAAGTGGATCTAATAACGAACGAAAGGTAACATATAAAAGGAATCCCTCTAACCCGCCACCCGAAAGGGCGAGGCCGGTAGGGGTGTAACACTCTGCACCACTCTTATCACGAATCTCCACATCAAACTCTTGTATCAGAAGCACCCACCTAATGAGGCGGGGTTTGGAGTCTGGTTTCTTAAATAAGTACTTGATAGCCGAGTGATCGGTAAACACAGTCACTTTCGTGTGAAGGATATATGATCGAAATTTCTCTAGCCCAAAGACGATTGCAAATAACTCTTTCTCTGTGGTAGTGTAGTTAGCCTGAGCAGCATCTAAAGTCCTAGATGCATAGGCTATGATATGTTGCCTCTTCTCTATCCTCTGGGCAAGAACAACACCCAATAATGTGATTTACCAGCTAGTCTTTCTAACATTTGATCTATGAAGGGAAGGGGGTAGTGATCCTTTCTAGTCACTGAATTTAATCTCCTATAGTCAATACATACTCTCCAACTGTTTTGAACTCTAGTCGGAACTAGCTCACCTTCATCATTACGAACAACAGTAATACCAGTTTTCTTGGTTACTACCTGAACTGGACTTACCCAATGGCTGTCAGAAATAGGGTAGATTATACCTGCAGAAAGAAGTTTAGAGACCTCTTTTTTTACCACATCAAGGATCAATGGGTTGAGTCGTCGATGTGGCTGTCGCACAGCTTTGGCAACATCTTCTAGCAGGATCCGGTGCGTGCACACATTTGGGCTGATTCCAGGATATCAGCAAGAGTCCAACCAATAGCTTTCATATGTCGCCTAAGTACCTCCAGCAGGCGGGTCTCCTCATCAGCAACTATGTCACTAGCTACAATCACAAGAAGTGTCTCATCCTTCCCCAAGTAGGCATACTTCAATGAGTCAAGAAGTGACATTAACTTTAAAGATGGAGCTTGTTCAATCGAAGGTATGAGCGGCTTCAATTCAACATTAGTGTCACGCCCCGAAACCTAAAGGGTGACCGGCACAGAATATGAGTGGACTCACATTCCTTAAGCCTTAATCTTTTAAACATATGTTCCGAAATACATGGATCCTACCTATAAATTACATGGAGCATCTAACTTTAAATATTAATACAAAAGTCTAGGGCTACGATTACATCAACTAATAGCACTACCAGATGGATCAGCAGACTTTATATCCTTAAGGAGACTCTTCATTGATCCGCAGGAGGTACATGATCGACAATACTATCTGTTACTCCTTCCAAAACTATACCATTACCAAAATCCATTGGATCCACTTTTCTCTTGAGCTCAAACAATTGTCAATTCCTTTATCAAAATCTATGGTTGCATGAAATGATCAGCCTCTCCTTCTTGATCATCCGACTCTCTCTCACTCTCGGCCCCCCTCTCTCACGCACTCACTCTCACTTTTTTCTGGGATTGTGGCTGAAATGAATCAATGAGAAAATGGAGAGTAGGGTGTTGTCGTGAATTGAGGGGGTGTATATATATTAGGCCGGCTGGAGAAATGGAATGAGATGGGAAAATGAATTGAATAAGGGAGCATGTGTGCGTATATGTCCGGATGGAGGGAGAGGAGATATAGATTCTTGTGTGTGTATTTGTCCGGATAAAAAAAAAATGAGAAGGAGGACATGTGGCAAACATGCATGAGAGGAGAGAGTGGTGTGGGGTCCACTTAAAATAATCTCATTTGACTCCCTACTAGTCTCTTGTTTGAAATCTAGTCCTTTTCTTATTTAATTACAAACATTTGATAGGTCTTAGAAATTAATCCTTATTCCCATATAAGGATTCCCCCCCCCCCCAATTAGCTTCTCTAAACAATAAAATATCAAATCTAAAATTTCTATGCCACAATTTATCCTCTAACTATTTTTCCTTAAATTTTTGGGGAAGTAGGTCCTAAATTCCTAATAATGGCTTTAAGACTATTTAAGCCAATCTTTCATAATTAAACCCCTAATAATAGTTCCAGATCCTCAAAATAATATTTCATATTTTTCCCAAAATTTGGGGGAGGATCAGTGGGGTAGGGCTGTCGTCTTTGCGCTTCTGTTGTATCTCTTTTCCTTGATAGGAAGTCATGCTTCCTTATTTGGAAAAAAAATTCTTAGCGAACTGAGCTCGCCATGTAGCTTGTAGCTGGCAAACTTGTTTAATTGCTGTTTGTCCCTATGAATAACCTGTTTTGGTAAACACAGACGGTTTCATTTTGTGTGTCAAGGGGAGGGGTAATGATAGCGCTACTGATTTTGTGAAGACCTATAGGAGGAAAGGAAGAAAAAATGGAGAATTACACACAGGTCCTAAGGATGACAAAAAAATACAATTAGGTCCCAACAAGAATTCACATTACACAGAAGTCCCTAGGGACTTCTGTGTAATTATATGTGAATGTAAAATGATCATTCTGGACAAGGGAAATTTACAACAGACAAAGTATAGATTTACAACAAAATTTGAAAACGAGATTTTTCCATTTTTGACTTCCAGAGGCTATTTACAACAGACAAAGTATAGATTTACAACAAAATTTGAAAACGAGATTTTTCCATTTTTGACTTCCAGAGGTTATTTACAACAACAGACAAAGTATAGATTTACAACAAAATTTGAAAACGAGATTTTTCCATTTTTGACTTCCAGAGGCTATTTACAACAGACAAAGTATAAATTTACAACCGTTAATTGCTTCCTTCAAGAAGACGAGGATCATTCAATACATCATGACTGCTTTTAATCTTTTGTTTTACAGATGCCATCTCCTTTTCCTCTTCTTCTCCAAATGAAAGCAAGTTCAGTTTTCTGCATTATAAAAGCAAGCAAAAAAAAAAAAAAAAATACTGAGGGAGATTTCACTAACTTAATCATTATTTGAAGTTCTAACAAGATACAATTTTTTCAGTGAAAAGAATTACTTTACAGCTTTTTTCTTTGAATCTTTACTGTCTGTATCAGCACTAGAGGGCGATCATTCTTATCAGTTTCAAGTTCACCCAATCTCAAAAGATTGTACACTGTATCTCCCGTCACCTAAACACAAGTACTGAATTCAATGGATCCACAAAATTAACACAAGTGGTAAAAGGTTTTGCAACAACAATATTCCATCTATTACCTCTCCAAAAATTGTATGCTTCCGATCAAGCCAGTCGCAACGATCCAGAGTTATGAAAAACCTACTCCCATTGGAGTTTGGTGACCCAGCATTTGCCATTGCAACTAATCCTCTATGTTTAAATCTTAAACGTGAATGAAATTCATCAGAGAAAACACCCCCATAAATACTTTCACCCCCTGCAATATTTAGGATAAGTTACAACCTAGCCGATAATCAGAAAATCATGAAGTCAAGGCAAAGGCCGATTTCACCAACAATCCTTTAGAAGCAGACATCATTTTTCAGGGGTGAATGTACTAGTGTTGTTTCAAATTCCAACCACAAACTATTAAATGAGCTGACCATTCGGTGAATGAATGAATCCCTTAAGTCACACTATATTTGAGTTGTCATTGTGCGGGAAAAAACAGAGAGAGAATTTTGTAAATTTTTCAGCAATTCTTCAATTATAATTCCCAACCGAAATTATGAGCTAGCCAGTTCTCATTTTGAAGAAGTTATTTGAGGTCCAGCTAAGAAAAAACCTTCGGGCACCAAGTGTAGATGCACTATCGTAAACAACTGGTTAAAGATTCATAAGTAAATATTCGATTGGGGCACCCAGGCAATAGGCGTAGCCGGTGTGATTGAGAAAGAAAAGAACCTGTGCCGCTGCCAGTGGGATCGCCACCCTGTATAAGAAAGTCCTTGATGAGACGATGGAAGATGGTGTTAACATAGTAACCTTCAAGGCAGAGCTGCACGAAGTTCCTGAAAGCTTTGGGGGCTTCCTTAGGCCATAGCTCAATGTCGAGCGGACCATGGGTTGTGTGCAACACCACCTTCCCTTTCGTCGGCGGTTCTAACACGTATACCGTCGACATCTTTTTCTAGTTGCTAATGCTTCACTCCGCCGGAATGGAACCTGGACCAGCAACTTCGAGAAAGAGGATTGTTGGATTTGACGAAAATGACTACTCGCAAGGCCTAGACCGGGAACCTGATCTGAGTAATCTCAGGTCATAGGGTTTCCGTTTACTGAGAAAAATGACGATGCAGGAGAGAGAGAAGAAAAAGGGAGAGAGGAGAAAGGGAAAGTCAACCAGGTCATTTTACATTCACAAATAATTACAACTAGGTCCTTTGGGACTTCAGTGTAATTTCATGATTTCAAGAGACCTAATTGTAATTATCTCTACTCCTTGGGACCTGTGTGTAATTCTCCCAAGAAAAAAGTTAGAAGGGGGCAATACTGCTGGTTTAGAAGATTTCCCATGATTCCTGACTGCCAGGGAAAAGAAGTGCTATATGAGTGGGCTTTATTTTTTTTTGATATATATGAGTGGGCTTTAGGTGCAGCTAGGAGTAGGGGTTGTGAGTATTGTAACTTTTTGGGTCTTGAAATCTTCCCATTGGTCTAGAGAAGGGGAAGTTCTGTCTTTTTGAAATTGAGAGTGGTGAGGAGAGTTCTGGTCTCTTGAATGTCAGGGTGGCGGGTGGGGGAAGATCAACCTTCATTTTCTGTTTCTGTTATAGTGTGTCTCCTTTTGTATCCTGTGTGAGTTTTCTTATATTGTAACACCGTTTCATTCCATTGAGAGGAAGAATATTTTGATATTTAATATAAATTCAGTGTTTGATATCTACTATTCTGCTTGGGCTCTATCATGTCTCTATTGAATTGGATGACCTCAGTTGCCAAATGATGTATGTATTGCTTTTCACACATACACTTATCAAGTTCTTGCAAAGCCTTTGTTTTGTCACATGCTAGTTTTTGAAAATTGTCAGGATGACAGATTGTATTAAAGTACCCAGTTATTTTACTGTTCCATACATTTTTGGCCTTTATGATGTCTTACTAGCTCCATTGCAGCAAAGATATTGCCAATTTTCACCGACCAAGAGCTTTATGGTATCCTCATGACAATGAGATGGCTGTCAAAGAACAAGGGAAGCTGCCAACACAAGGACCAATGAAAGTTATCATGAAGAGCTTGGGTGGCAAGGGGAGTAAACTGCATGTTGATGCCGAAGAAACTCTCTTCTGTTAAAGCAAAAGCATCTAAAAAGCTAGGTTGTGAATTTTCTCCAAACAATATGCCTTCTGTAATATTTCTTAACATCTTAAGATCATGATATATTTCTTTTGGCCATAATTGTTCATTTTTTAGTTTTTTTCTTGGCATTATTTTAGTCTTCAGGTTAACCTGTTTTTTATATTGATTACCTTTTTTCTCCTCTTGCAGATTTCAAACCATTGGAAACAGTGAAAATATTTTATCTTGGGAAGGAACTTGAAGATCAGAAATCGCTTGCTGCACAAAATGTTCGACCAAATTCCTTGTTACATCTAGTTCGTACAAAGATAAATTTGTGGCCTAGGGCACACAGGGTTCCTGGCGAGAACAAATCCTTGCGTCCACCTGGGGCATTCAAGAAAAAGTCTGATCTATCTGTTAAAGATGGACATGTTTTTCTAATGGAGTAAGTGACTGGAAAATATTACTGTGCTACGTTATACATATCTGCAAGGATAGTGCTCTGTTTTTCCATATGGTTTCTTGTTTGTGATCTACGAAGGGGACTAATTGGTTTTTCATTTTACATGTAGCATGGATGTTAGGTGGTTGTTCCTTCAAATAATTTTTGGGGTATATCTTGTTATCTTCCCCTCGGGAAGGATGAAGTTATACAACATCTTTTCTGTTTTCTTTTCCCCCCTTTCAATCTGAAGTTTAAAGCGTTTGTCTTTTTTTCTACTACATTATTCCTTGGTACTTAGTGTGCTCTGATAAATGAATGAGGAGTGTGGAAACTTCTTCCAAGAGCTCCATTGATACGTTTTATTTGTAGGTACTGTGAGGAAAGACCTTTATTATTGAGCAATGCTGGAATGGGTGCCAGACTTTGTACATACTATCAAAAATGTTCTCCAGATGATCAGGGTGGCTCTTTATTACGCAACACAAACAGTAGCTTGGGGCATGTGATTTCACTGGATCCTGCTGATAAATCTCCATTTCTTGGAGATTTAAAGCCTGGCTGCAGTCAGTCATCATTGGAGACAAACATGTATAGAGCACCCATATTTCCTTATACAGTGCCGTTAACCGACTACCTGCTCGTACGGTCATCAAAGGGAAAGCTGTCATTAAGACGGGTTGATAAAATTAATGTTGTTGGACAGCAGGTTCGTCATCAGTTAATAATGGAATTCTGTTAATTCTCTGAAAATCATTATTGATAAATTGAGAGAATTCTCTCCATAATTGAAGTATTATTTGACAAATAGCATTCATCTGAGCTCTAGCTTCTTTTATTGTTCTGCTGCTATTCTCTAACTACTGGGATGATATGACCCATCATTAAGTGTTCTCTAACTCATGACTACTTTTCTGGTTGTCCATAGGAAGAAGGATATTCAATTCATATGTGAGTGGATCTGATGTTTTTTCCCCTTTTACTCCTTGCAGTAGCCTCTTATGGAGGTATTGGCACCTGGAAGTAAGAATCTTCAGACATATATGATGAACAGGCTCCTGGTACACATGTGCCGTGAATTTCAAGCTGCAGAAAGGCGGTGCTTACCTCCATACATCCGTGCCGATGAGCTGCTGTCGCAGTTTCCTTACCTATCAGAAGCTTCTTTTCGCAAGAAAATTAAGGAGTATGCTATTTTACAGGTATTGGCGACTTAAATGCAAGCCATACAAAATTATGTGAGCAATAAAATAATCTTAAATAAAATTTGTAGAAGTTATCAGAATATACTCACACCAATGATTTCTGCTCCTTCCTTTTCCCCTCACGTTTTCTCTTTTTACCAGTGTTTCTCATTCAATCTAAATTATTGCAGAAGGGAACAAATGGACTGTCAATTCTGGTTAAAAACGAAATTTTCGCATGTGGTCGGAGGATGAATTGAGAAAAATGTTGACGCCAGAGCTTCTAAGTTATACTATATGCAAATTAGTTTTTTGGTTGATGAAGAAAATCATATCTCAGCTAAAACACTTTGTAGTCATTAGTGAAGACATCATATGTTAAGACTGGGTAGAACTTTGGATTCTATTGATACAACCTATTCAGTAGGTGCCTGATTTTTATGTTTTTCTTTCATAGTTAAAATGAATACTAATTTTTCTGTTACTACTAATTACGGGCATGCCTGTTCCTTGCTGCATAATATCTTTTTTATGATTTTATTACTTCAGTTATTTGGTCTCACACTCCAATTAGAAGTTTCTCATATAGTAGCCATTATTGATTATTCTTAGATTGTGTTTTTTATTTCCTCTGAAATGTGTTAAATGGAGCATTAATAAATTTCTGCCATTAATTGGTCCATAATGATGAAAAAATCTTTGTCCTTTTGATCTGATATCTTCCATTTTCTATCTGTTCTGATTTCTTTCTAGGTTTGTGCTTATGAAAGCATGCAAACTGGTCTCTACCGTCTAAAACATTTAGGAATTACCGAAACTCATCCTACTAATATATCTTCTGCTATGAGCCGCCTTCCTGATGAAGCAATTGCCCTGGCGGCTGCATCTCATATTGAGAGGGAGCTGCAAATCACTCCATGGAACCTGAGTAGCAATTTCGTTGCCTGCACCAGCCAGGTGATTAATGTTCAGTCTAGTTTTGTGATAATTTATTGTGATCTTTAAAGTATTCTGCTTACTTCAATTTTGTCCCTTTTCCCACTGCGAAGAAGACAAGATGATAAGGGAAGTTTTTAACAAAATAGAATTGGCTGCTACGGATGAAATGTTTGATATAGAATAATTTTATAGCTGGTTGTCCTGGTAACATGTATATATAACGTCATCCACTGAGTTTGAGACTGTATGTCATAGCAATTTTTGTTCATGGCTATATTTTTGTCTATTTTATAGCGAAAGGGATTATCTTGTTGATATGCCAGAATACTTTAAAGGTGGTATGGTATTTGACTCTGGTTTTTATGTCGAGACCCTAAGGATTGCTGGAGTACCTCTATTGTATGCATTAAAAATTCATTAACTCATTTCAAGACATTTCTGAAATGTATTTCTGTGGGCAGAAGTAATTGGTTGTACTTATGATGATTTGGAAAAAACTTTTCTGAAGATGAATTTTTACAATTGATATCTATTTGTTTGTCACGATCGAAATTCTTTATTTTTCACATTATTGCAGGGGAAGGAAAATATTGAGCGATTGGAAATTACTGGTGTTGGTGATCCATCTGGGCGTGGTTTGGGTTTCAGCTATGCCCGGACTACTCCAAAGGCACCAGTGTCAAGCACAGTGGTGAAGAAGAAAGCAACCACTGCCCGGACTGGCTCCACTGTTACTGGAACAGATGCTGATTTACGCAGATTGAGCATGGAGGCCGCACGAGAGGTGTGTTAACTTTTGTATAGGTTTGTGCTTGAGTTTGTCCCTATCACCTAAATTTCCTGACCTATTTGGTAAGGATTTCCTTTAGCTTATGTGCCCTTCATTTTTCTTATTAATTTTAGATGTTCAACTTCTATTCTGCAACATTTTCCCTCTTACTTTTTTTTTTTTTTTTTTTTTGTGGTTAACTTTTTTTATTAGATTGGGTGTGTGCTTTGAAGTCTTGGAGGCCTTGTGTCAGAATTCTCATTTTTATGCTTGGACTTCTTGAACCTCAAAGGTCTCATGTCCATTGTTTTTCTTTCTTTTCTTTTTTAAATGGTGATCTCATATCTTGCGGCCTTTAGGTGTGTTTGGTTTGAAGGGAGCAGAGCGGAGCGAAAACGATCCCTTTCCCTTATTTGGTTTAAAATTTTGGAGGAGGGAGCCAAAATCTTAAACCACCCTCCCCTCCCCTCTTAAACTAAACAAAAGATCTTTAACCCCTCCGCTCTAACAAACCAAACAAGGTATCATCCCCTCCCCTCAAACCAAATACACCTTTAGGCTACGATACTGTGCTAACTTTGTGCTTGTTCATATCACAAAAATTTCTTCCACAAGCTTATATTTCCTTCATCTTTATTAGTTTTAGACATGGGATCTCTCCAACATTGCGATTGTTAATAAGAAAATAAAACAGGAAGCCTGCATGTGTTCATATGGATGCTAGAACATAGTAAATATTAAGAGAAAGATTTCGTTCTCTTGGTGGTGGCGGACTCTAATTGTGCTTCTTGATATTGTTGTAATTAAAACTGAGATGATTATAATATATGTGGACAATTTGGGAGAAAAATATTATTTTGAATCCACGAGTAAAAGAGAGTACATATGAGATTTTATATAGGTAAACTTACAGCTAACCCTAGAATCTAATTTAATCCAATCAAATAAAAATAATTAAGATATAATATCCTAAGATAAAATATATCTATATTTAATCCTAAGATATAATAAATATCAAACTTAATAATAAAATAATAATTAATCTAAATATTCCATAATAATGCATAATATCCCCCAATATCTATTAATGAACTAACTTACTTGGTACATGTTTGGCAAAAAGCTTAGATATGCATATCCGGAAAGACGAACCGACACATGAATTTCATAATTTCGTAAGATAAAGTTCTTCATTAATTTGGTTACCTACAGAGGAAAGATATTCAATTTTTTCCAGTCTGTTTCCCTTTGGTGAAGACGTTACACCAATTGCTTTTTTTTCCTGCATAAGTATCCAAGTGTCTTGAGAAGCAAATTCTTGCCTTGCACTCATACACAGCTAAATGTAGAAAAAAAAATACATATGCATCAATGGCTTCTCATCTGTCCAAAGTTTGCTTCTGATCCATAGACCATGATAAGATTGTTTTTCCTCTATTTGATATGTAATCTCTAGTATGCACTTACTTTCAGGTTCTCCTTAAGTTCAATGTTCCTGAGGAAGTCATTGCAAAACAAACCAGGTGGCATCGGATTGCTATGATACGCAAACTTTCAAGTGAACAAGCAGCATCTGGAGTTAAGGTTGACCCAACAACTATCAGCAAATATGCTCGTGGCCAGCGAATGTCCTTTCTTCAGTTACAGCAGCAGACCAGGGAGAAGTGCCAGGAGATTTGGGATCGACAAGTTCAAAGTCTTTCAGCTGTGAATGGTGATGAAAATGAGAGTGATTCTGAAGGAAACAGTGATCTAGATTCTTTTGCTGGGGATCTAGAAAATTTACTTGATGCTGAGGAGTGTGAAGAGGGAGAAGAGGGTACCAATGATTTTAAACGTGACAAGGCTGATGGTGTCAAGGGTCTTAAAATGAGAAGACATCCAACCTTAGCCCAGGCAGAGGAGGAAATAGAAGATGAAGCTGCCGAGGCTGCTGAACTCTGCAGATTACTCATGGATGGTGAGATTTCAAACTGATCAATATTGTAAAACTTTCTGATGTGATTTGAAATGTAGCAGCAAATGATTTTTAGGGCCACTGATATGATGTTCTGAAGTTTGTAATTGAATCACTAGTTCCTAACTCAGCCAATGATGGTACTTTTTTTTTCCTAGTGTTTATGCCTTTTTTACTTTTTTTTTTTTTTTTAAACCTGTATTATGCCTTTTTTTACTTGAAGAAAGGTTTTTGAATATTCTAAAAATAAAGAAACACAATGTCAGCAGAATTATTGAACACATATTCTGTCGGTAATTATTACTCTTTTTGGTCTTAAATATAAGACAAAATTTATTTTTTTGGTGAAATTAAGAAAGCTAATTAAATTACTTTAGAGTATTTTTATTTTTTCCCTCCAAACTAATTAGATTGACTAACAAACTAATATATAATCTAACGGTACATAATATATAATATGATTAAGAAACTTATTTAGTATCCTTAATGTCTCCAAAAAAAAGTCAACTATATCTTACCACTCTGATCCTATTTATAAGTTCAGTTTGACCAAAAAATTTGGTCCTATTTATAAATCCATTTTGACCAAATAAATGAGATTGTGACAAGTTTGCCCATATTAATGATGATGAGAGAGATTGACTAGCTATGTTGGGAAGAGAGAAAGATGAGAAAGATTTGACAATAAATTTTAAAAGGTACCCATTTATAAATGAGGGTAAAGTTAGAAATTTGCTCTATAATCATTGAGATACCTAACTTTCCTTGGTATGTGAGATTTGGTCAAACTAGACTTATAAATAGGACCAGAGTGGTATATTTAAGACCGGAAGGAATATAAAGACCTATGAATTATTTCATAATATATTATGTTTTTTCTAAAGCATTAATTTTTTCTACTAAATGTCCTAATAACTAATGGCGTTTACCGCTGAAATTTTGATATAATACAGTACGAAATATATAATTTTATCTGAATTCTTTAATTCATCTAAAAGTGTTATTAAAAAAACAAAAGATGCATGCATGTGTTTTACTTATGCCATTTTTACCCCCTTTTTTATAGTATTTATGCCTTTTTTACTTCTTTTTTTACCTGTATTATGCCTTTTTTACTTGAAGAAAGGTTTTTGCATATTCTAAGAATAAAGAAACACAATCTCAACAAAATTATTGAACCCATAGTCTCTCGGTAATTATTACAAAGACCTATGACATATTTCATAATATGTTGTGTTTTATCTAAAGCCTTAATTTTTCTACCTAATGTCCTATAACTAATGACGTCAACTGAGGAAATTTCGATACTCTATCTAGTTCTTATTATAAGACATCAACTAACAATTCTCATAAACCAATAAAGACAGTTAAAGTCATTAAATTTGCCCTAAAATTTAAGTAATTTTTCATATTACCCTTACTAATTGCACTAAAGTTTAATATCATACTCTCTCCGGTCCTAATTATAAGACATATTTAACCGATTTTGGGGAGATTAAGGAAAGAAGTTAAATTAGTTAACTTTACTCATTTTCCTAAAATGTCATTATATAAATTTAAAATGACCTAAGTAAAAGTAAATCAATAGCTCCTACCATATGTTTCTCCAACCTAAATTTTTTTCTACATGCTATCTAATTAAAATAATGGTCTTACTATATATGTGTGTGTGTGTTGTGTGTCTAGACACACACACACGCGCACACACACATATATATATATGTGTGTGTGTGTGTAAATATATCGACAGATACATATAGGCACACAGACCCCACACACATATAAACACACACACACAAAGATATACATGTATATTTGTGTGTGTTTATATTTGTACACACACATATTGACAAACAAACAAATATACATATATGTACACACACTCATATATGTGTGTGTGTGACTATATATATTTGTGTGCACACACACACATAAAATATATATGTGTAGACACACACACACATATATATTTGTGTGTACACACACACACAAAATATATGTGTGTAGACACACACATATATACATACATACATATATGTAGACACACACATGTATGTGCGCGCATACACACACAAAAAATATATGTGTGTAGACACACACATATATACATACATAGATACACACACATATATATCTAAAAGTTTCATTGACTGGAAGAGTATACGCGTCCACATACATATACTCACAAAAAATCAAACACACTTGAGAGAATAAAATAGGGGTATCTTAGGAAAAAATTGACAATTATTAGAATGTTGTCCTATAATTAGGACCAAAATCAACTCTCAAATGTTGTCTTATAATTAGGACCGGAGGGAGTATTAATTATGACTCTCATCCACTCCACTATGTACCCTTATTAATTATGTGCATACAGAAAGAAAAAATTTAATGCACTTTAGAAATAAGCAAGTGCCTTATAAAAATGATCAACACACTTGTTGGTTAGTGTTTTATAATAAAGATCAAAAAAAGTATATTATAGTAAGAAATACATAATTTTATCTAAATTATTTAATTTATATAAAATTGTCATTAAGAAAAAGATGCAAGCATGTGTTAATGTTTATCGAGCCACATGGGGGCTCTTAATTATAAGTTGAGTCATATACAAGTAATTAGGGTGGGATCCCTATGCATGTGTATATATTGAGTCCGGAACAAGCCGAATTTCCATTTATTATATAGTTATTATTGAAATTGAATTAATTAATACTAATATAGAATATAAAAATATTTTTTCTACAACACTTACATAAAAGTGGGTGGGTCCCACTAATGGGTCCCATTATAAAGAGAAGAGAAAGAAAATATTAGTTAGACCCACCCACTTTTATGTGACTGCTGCAGAAAAAATATTTCTACAGCAACTGCAGAAATATTAAACCCTATTTGTAAAACAATTTATTAATTAGTGTGATGTGTTAAAAAACGTCAAATGATGATATATATATATATATCTTAGTGCAATATGTCTTGAATTCAATATGCTTTTCTTAATAATCACAAGTATATGACTTATAAACACGGTTTCTTGATAGAACCACACTGATCCACTTGTGGGTATATATAGCACGAGAAAATGACATATAATGCGTGAAAAATTCTTGGATATATCTTATAAAAATAATTATTAATTTATTCATCTTATTTTTTTTATAGTATAATTCGGTATCTCGTTCGTGGCTTCCCCTCCTAATATAAGTGTCTTATCTGGGATTCGAACTTAAGACCTAGAAAGATCTAGCAATGCCTTATACTACAAAATTCTCAGTAATTGGATTTGTGACGGAAAAAGTGCATCGCAAAAAAAAAAAAAAAAAAAAAAACGTGATAAAAGACATTACAGATGGAATTCCATCGGTAATTTCTATAACAAATCGAATTACCGACGAATTCCGTCGGTAATTTCCAACAGATGTTTTCTGCCGGTAATTCTGTCCCTAATCTGGCCTTTTTTTTTTTGTGGTAACGTCATAACAACTCCATCTGTTGGTTAGTTTATTCGTCTTCTTTTAACATCACCAATATATTTTTTTCTTAAACCTTAATGTCCATTTAGAACACATAGTTTTAAAATTTAGATTATAAAAATGATGATATTAAGGAATTAAAATTTAGAGCATGTTTTAACATCATCGCTACTTATGCTAACGTCAATTCAAAGTAGGGAATTACCAAAGTTGATGAGTGAAAACTATGAATGACCCCAACTACGCTCATCAAGCCTAGAACCATACACCATTATAAAATTAAGAATATGTCATTTAAATACTATATGAAATTCTAAAACCCCAAAACATCTATCAAAAGTTGTAAAGAATCTTATAGAGATCAAAATGAGATTTTAAAATGATAATGAATTTACCATTATGCCCTCTTTCTCTTTCTCTCTCCTCTTCCTCTCTTCCTCCTCCGCTTCCCAGCCACTGCCTCTCTCTCCACGGTGGTGTTGGTCGTTAATTGTAGGGGAATACAACACTTTAAATTATTATTCAATCAAGATATGAATTTAATTCATTATGATTTGAATTTTTTAATTCAAGTTTGGATTAGGCCTTTCTTGTAAGCACTTAAATTAGGATTAAACTCATATAAAGTGATGATTTTTGGTGTGCCCTTTTGATGGACGTTTTTTGAGGAAAAAAGGGGGAAATAAATGTGATCCATCATCTTAAATTCAATCGAACAATCAATATATAAATATGATTCATCATATTAAATTCAATCAATCAATCAATATGTGAATTTAATGTGATTTGGTTGACAAATACTGGACCTATTACCTAAAACCCCTTTGTTAGTGTATAAGCTAAAAATTCCTAAGGCAATTAGGGCTAGGAATTTTCAGCCCACCAAGGCTATAAAAGGGGAGGAGGGTTGGACATTTTTTCAAACATCCTCATGCTCTCTAAATTTCGGTATTTACCAAAGGTTTAGAGAGGAAAAGGTGTCATCCATAAAAGGGTAAGGTTCCAACCTTGTTCATCCTATCTTTAACTTAATCCTAAGAAACCACAATCTTCTTGAAAATAGAAAAACCCAAAGAAACCAAACCTCAACCTTGTCTTCGCCTAGCAAGCATCCAAGGAGCGGGAGGAGGTTTCAAGAGAGGGATTCTCGTTGCAATCGGGGGATAGCCGTGTGTATTAAAGTTAGAAGACATCAATAATATTGAGGTCTTCAAGTGATCTAAAGTAATCCTAATTTGCAATAGTCATGTTATTAAGTTATCCAAATCCCCAATAGTTGTTTTCCATGATACTCGATGCAAAAAATATTTCAGAAAGCAGCATATAATTTAATTCTAAATAAATACAATATATAAAAAATAAAAAATGCTCATCCCTCTAATATATCTTGTTATAGCAAACAAAATATAGCTTTTGTTTCAAAATGGCTCCAGGTTTTTATATTTTGTTGTCAATATAACACGTCCTATATTTATATTGTAGGAGTAATAAAGTAGCACGAGACTATTTTAAGGTTACTAATTAAAATTGTACTATTCAATATGCTTGGAAAAAATCATTTCCTTTTCACACTCATTAACCTGGTTCTCATTATTTAAAAGTCAATATGCTTTAAGTAATTTTTTAAAGTGTCACTGCCCGTTGATTTTTAAAGTATTGAAAAAAATTAGTCATTAACTCGGTTCTCATTACAAAATTACTTAAAACAAATACTCCCTCCGTCCCTAATTATAGGAGCAAATTTTGGAGTTAGTTTTGGTCCTAATTATAAGAGCAAGTTTTAACTTTTGTAAATTTTTTCCTATAATACCCCTATTTATACTTATTATTAGGATCATTATATATATGTGTGTTTACATATATATGTATATTTGTGTTTATGTGTGTCAATATATATATGTGTAGATATATATGTGTGTGTAGATATATGGGTGTGTGTCTCTATGTATGTAGATAAATCTATATGTATACACGGGATAGGATATTGTTACTACCATTTTTTGTTACTACCAATGTTACTACCACTTTTCCATCGTTAGATCAGAATCTTAATAGGAGAGAGAAATTATAAAGGTAGATTAGATTTTGATCTAACGGTGGAAAAGTGGTAGTAACATTGGTAGTAACAAAAAATGGTAGTAACAATATCCTATCCCATGTATACACATATATACACACACATATATGTTTATATAGCAAGACCATTATTTCAATTAGAAAGCGTGTGGAAATAAAATTAGATCTATATGTATACACATGACTATATAAAAAGCAACTAATATACATATATAAACTAATATGTCATGGATATCTAACATAAGATAAATTAGAAACACTTATAATTAGGGCAACTTGTGTCATTTTAAATTTATATAAGGACATTTTAGGAAAATGAGTAAAATTAACTAATTTAACTCATCTCCTTAATTCTCCCAAAATCGGTTAAATTGCTCCTATAATTAGGGACGGAGGTAGTATAACGAAAATGACTTGTACAAGTTATTTACGCGGACCCACATAAATTCCTCTAATCCCATCCATTCCCCTCTAACCAAAAAGTTAATACATTCATTCCTAATTATAAGACCTAATTGATTTTTTTGGAGAGATTAAGGAAGCTAATTAAATTAGCTTAGAGTATTTTTATTTTTATTTTTTTCTTCAAACTAAATAGTTTGACTAATAAACTAATATATAATATAAAAAACCACAACATATGAAATGATTAAGTAATTTATTTAGCTTCCTTAATCTCTGAAAAATATAATTAGATCTTATAATTAGGACAAGAGGTAGTACTTTAATTTGGCGAGTAAAGCTTCAGCCTATGAGCCTTCCTCAGCTGGTTAGGTGGGAGCAATAACGACATAAGGATTTATTCTTCTTTATTCCTTCACTTGAGAGCTTTCTTTTTATATTTGTGTACACACTAAAGGGCATGAAACAGTATCAGTGCTGATTATTTAGTACATTGACTTGAGCTTTTACAAAAAAAAAAAAAAAAAAGCTTAAATAATGCATGTGTTTGTCGTGTATTATATTGCCTTAATTACTATGCACCATCAGATACATGGTTCAATAATTGGTATGAGATGATTCCTTGACTTTAAGATTGATGTGTATACAGTTCATATAGAAGTTATCTATATATCTATATAATTAAAAAAGTGTGGGGATCCATTTTAAAGTTCAAATGTTCGGAGGGTTGTCGGCAAAAACAAAAAATAGTTAGGAAGGTTAGATGTAAATCATTCGAAACTTAGAGAATTGTGTATAATTTAGGCTTAGAAAAATAAGAAAACAAGAGAGTAGTACTATTCAGAGTAATAATTATTAAGAGGGGATGATAGAGATAATCACAGAACATATAAGATAAGAGCGAGAATCTCTCTCATTTTAGTCTTCAAAATTCAGGTTTGGTTACAATCCTCTCTTTTTTTTAAATATATAAATAGGTCTTTATGAATGTAATGAACTTGATAGTGAGGGTGGTATCACAGTTCATGCTCTTATCTGGGAGATTCTTAGGTTTAGACGTTTAGTTGAAGTTATTTAGAAAAGAAAATTATGACAAACTATACAAGGCAGCCAACTTATATACAGTATATTTAATTATTCTAATGGTATGTTTAATTGTTATTTAATGATAATCCATAGAGTTGTGGAGCCTGGGAAGATCTACACCGAATCTATAATTAGTTAATTACTAAAAGGAAAAATATAAATATAATAAAGACGAGGCCGTTTCTACGTCATTTTCTTGGGCCAACCTTCTAGATCTTTTTTTCCCATCAACTTGTCTGTATCTCTCTGTTTTTTTCCAACTTGTGTCTATCTCTTTATAATATGCTCCCTCCACGACAAAAAAAGAAGTGATTTTGAACAAAATTAATGCTAAAGCTGATACTTCCATATTTAAAAGAATATTTCTTCTCGTGGCTTGCTTACGTTGGCAATATTAAATTCGTGTTGATGTCATATTTTGGGAAACGCATGTTATGACGGATGAAGTGATTTTAGCCAGTAAGTGTATTTTGTGGAAGTATTTTATTTATGTTATGTCATACTTCCATATTTTGGGCTATTTCGTTTTTTCCTATGGTCTTTCTCATTTTTATTTGTAGTCATTGATTGATTTATTTTTGTTATATATATATATATATGTGTATGTATATATATAAATTTAAACAAGGGTATAATTCCTTTCAAAATTTAGAAAGTAAAAGGTTTTCACCCTCCTAATAAGTACATTTTTTGATATTTAATATTATGTTCTCCTATGGATTACCATTTGTAATCAACAATTTATTAGTTGAAATGATAAATGGTTTTACTTGGTACGAAGGATGTTCTTAATGGATATAATGGATATGGGTAGGTGTTTTTAAGACATTATATATCTAGTTTATTATTTTTATTCAAAATACTAAAATGAGGCGTTGTTCTTTACAGCTCACTATATATAAGTCACTGAAGATCTTTTTTTTGACCAGAAGTCATTGAAGATCTAAATCTTGAAAGCATTAAAAAAAATGAGATTCGTTAACTTTCAGGAAGGCATATAGACATACACATGGCACGCTTTGAGACCACTACATAAGTTTAATTATAATTTATGACCAAAATATTCTAAAATTATAATTAAACAATTAAAGGTGTTTATTATCAGGTATAATATAATTATTTTTGTTAACTTTGTCTTTTAAACTTTTCATACTAGAAGTTACAAGAGAGGCAACCAATGGGGAGTTGAAACGTTGGTCGTAGGCTAAGAAAGTGGGAAAGGGTGCCACATGCTACTACTGACCTTGATAAGACGTGGAGATGACGTGTGTGGCCCACTCTGCTTTCTACTCTTATTACTCCCTAAGCTGTCCTCAGAGTCATTTATTTAATTGACTTAATTATATTAGAAAAAAGAAAATTATTTAACAAATGACAAATCGAACATATGTTACCTCCTCTCGCCTTAATCAAACACTTGCTTTATTATATATAATATACACACTGCATTCTCTGAGGAATCAAAAGAATGACTTGAATAGCAACAAAGAATACTGAATAGACAGACAGATGACAGCTAAGCAAGGGCACAAGGATGACGAATAGCAACAAGAACCATTCAAAAAAGTCATAAAAGCATTCACAACCAAGGTTATTAAAACCGGACCGGTCATTGAACCGGTTGGGATACTGGGTTAAGGGTCAGTAGGTCAGACCGGAGTCAAACCGGGACTAAACCGGGGCTAAACCGGTCAGAATATAAAAATTCCAGGGTTATTACTCATTACTCATTAATATAAAATTACATAAATTTTTTAAAAAAAAAAGAAAGAGAAAATGCAGAAAGTAGGTTCAAATTTCGAAACTTAAAGGAGGTTTAAATTTTCAAACAGGAAGTTCAAACCCAACAGATGTCACTCCAAAGGTCAAATGAGTGGCCCGATGCTTCTCCCCTTCCTTGGGATTCATACTAATATTTATTACAAAAATGATTTAAAATTTACAATAATCAATAAAATATAAAAAAGTATGAGAGAAGAAAACCTCATATAGTCATATGTCAGAAGCATGATTTGACAAAAGGTAAAAAGCAGATGTCATTGCGTGTTTAGTAAATAAACAATGCCAGGATAGTTTTGTAAAAATAATAATATATTGGAGAAATATAGGAGAATGGGGGACACTGGAGAGAGTCAAGTAGAGTGGCGAAAGCAGTCCTTGCAGCCGAGCCTTCTTCTTTCTTCATCTTCTTCTATCATCCTTTTCGTCATACCAGAGAGAGAGAGAGCGAGAAAGACAGAGAGGAGAAATCAGAAGAGAAACCGAATCATCAGCAAGAGTGAACAGGCCTAAATCGTCGCACAAAATATTGATCGTGATCTAGGTTGATTTTTGTTCCTCTTCCTCTCCTCATCCATTCTTTTTTTTTTTTAAGTACTGGGTTGGTGACTCCGGTTTCTAAGGTTTTCCGGACCGGACTCATGGCCGGTTCGCCGGTTTCCGGTCCGAACCGGCCGGTCCGGTCCGGGTCTAATAACCATGTTCACAACATATAGTTTTAAAAAAAAATTCTAACGGGTATTATTAATAATTACCAGCTGATTTTATGTGTCTGGGAAAAGACTGAATACTGAATAGACAGAGACATGGAACAAGTAACTTCTTATTTATTAAAAAGATTCATTTGATTTTTTTTTTTTTGGATGAAGATTCTTTTTCATCCTTTGTCTTGTCTGCTTGATATTCTAATTCCGGGACCATTCCTCCCATTCTTCTCTTTCTAAGGACAAAAATTACCAAAAAATGAAAAACAATCCGGGCTACATCTTCACCAAGCCTTGTCACAATGCTTTTGAAACTTTCTTTTTTAGTCAACCGAAACCGATGCTTTTGAAAATTGTCTTATGTGACTTCTTTCATTTTTCATTTTGCTCAGCTCCTTCAATTTCGATCTCTCCTCTCTCTCACCCCCATTCTCTTCTTTCTCATTCGTTTGTCCAGCTCAAAAAAAAAAAAAACCAACTCCGGCGGCCTTCCACCTAGCCAACACACAGCCCCTACTTGCTCGGCGTGGTCCATGCTCGGCGTCTCTGGATCCAGTGGGATTGGATCTATTCGCATCGGAAAGTTTCAAACCCGTGACGATGCGTGCTGTTGACCTCGTTTCCTCGCTCTGTCACCGTCGTTCTCGGTGTTATCTGTTCACAGGCTTGTTTTCACTGGATCTGTTGTTTTTTTTTTGGGTTAAATTTGGATCTGTTGTTATCATTATTATCACTGGTTCTCATTGTCTTTGTTTCTCTCCATCTCTCTCTCCCTTTCTCTCCTGCAAACATCTTCAGTCTTCAATCGATTTTTTTTCCAAAAAAATAAAAAAATCTCTAACCCCGGTTTTATGGTAGACCAGACCAGTTCTATGGCCGGTTCGGCGGTTTCCGGTCCGAACCGGCCGGTCCGATCAGGGTTTAATTGTGGTGATTAATTAATTTAATTATTTATGCTTATATTTAAAAAGTTTAATTTCGTTTGTCTGAAATGGATTACTTTGTTTCCTGCAATTTACTTTGTTTCCTGCAATTCATTCCTAAACACAGATATGCCAAATGCTTCCTGGATTTTTGAAATTCAAGGGCATGAGTGCCCATGAAGGCTCTTTATATATATACTGTTCTTGTATACCCCTTCACTACTACACTGTTTTTGTATACCCCTTCACTACTACATTTTTCGTTTTCGCTTTTGGTCTTATCAAGATGGCACATTCTCCGCCTCAGTATGCTCCTTCGCTGCCTCAGTATGGGCATACTGAGGCAGCGGGGGAGCATACTGAGGCGGAGAATGTGCCATCTTGATAAGACCAGAAGCGAAAACGAACAGTGTAGTAGTGAAGGGGTATACAAAAACAGTGTAGTAGTGAAGGGGTATACAAGAACAGTATATATATAAAGAGCCTTCATGGGCACTCATGCCCCTGAATTTCAAAAATTCAGGAAGCATTTGGCATATAGCCGTGTTTGGGAATGAATTGGAGGAAACAAAGTAAATTGCAGGAAACAAAGTAATCCATTTCAGACAAACGAAATTAAACTTTTTAAATATAAGCATAAATAATTAAATTAATTAATCACCACAATTAAACCCTGATCGGACCGGCCGGTTCGGACAGGAAACCGCCGAACCGGCCGTAGAACTGGTCTGGTCTACCATAAAACCGGGGTTAGAGATTTTTTTATTTTTTTGGAAAAAAATCGATTGAAGACTGAAGATGTTTGCAGGAGAGAAAGGGAGAGAAACAAAGACAATGAGAACCAGTGATAATAATGATAACAACAGATCCAAATTTAACCCACAAAAAAAACAACAGATCCAGTGAAAACAAGCCTGTGAACAGATAACACCGAGAACGACGGTGACAGAGCGAGGAAACGAGGTCAACAGCACGCATCGTCACGGGTTTGAAACTTTCCGATGCGAATAGATCCAATCCCACTGGTTTTTTTTTTCTGGACAAACGAATGAGAAAGAAGAGAATGGGGTGAGAGAGAGGAGAGAGAGGAGAGAGAAGGAGCTGAGCAAAATGAAAAATGAAAGAAGTCACATAAGACAATTTTCAAAAGCATCGGTTTCGGTTGACTAAAAAAGAAAGTTTCAAAAGCATTGTGACAAGGCTTGGTGAAGATGTAGCCCGGATTGTTTTTCATTTTTTGGTAATTTTTGTCCTTAGAAAGAGAAGAATGGGAGGAATGGTCCCGGAATTAGAATATCAAGCAGACAAGACAAAGGATGAAAAAGAATCTTCATCCAAAAAAAAAAATCAAATGAATCTTTTTAATAAATAAGAAGTTACTTGTTCCATGTCTTTGTCTATTCAGTATTCAGTCTTTTCCGAGACACATAAAATCAGCTGGTAATTATTAATAATACCCGTTAGAATTTTTTTTTTTAAACTATATGTTGTGAATGCTTTTATGACTTTTTTGAATGGTTCTTGTTGCTATTCGTCATCCTTGTGCCCTTGCTTAGCTGTCATCTGTCTGTCTATTCAGTATTCTTTGTTGCTATTCAAGTCATTCTTTTGATTCCTCAGTACCTTTATTTATCTTTATTCTTTCTATCCATGGCTTCTCCTATTTTCCTCTTTTATTCGGGTGTAAGGTAAAAATAAAGGTACTGAGGAATCAAAAGAATGACTTGTAGTTAAAAGGCAAAATCAAAATCTTATGGCCTTTATATCAGAATGGTGGCGGTACGATTTCGTGTGTCAGACTTTTCCCCAGTGGATCAAGTTTGAATTCGAGCTGCTAATCACATGGCCCAGTGACAGAATGCAGTGTGTATATTATATATAATAAAGCAAGTGTTACACGTGAGTTTCAATTATATAATCATAGTCTGGTTTTCTGTCAGATTCAAGCCTTCATGGAAAGGAATTGTGAGTTTCAATTATCTCATGTTACACGTGAACGGAATCAGGTAGCTGACAAACTAGCTAAGGAAGCTCTATCTGGTTCGTGTTTTTTCGAGGAGTGTCCTCACTTTGTTAGGACTTTAGTCTCTCAGGATTGTATGGGATTGATTTCCCCAACTTCTTTATTTTAATGCAAGTAGGCATGGAAATAGGCCAGGCCAGGCTAGGCTTTGGCTAAATAGGCCTGAGCCTGCAATGGGGGCAGAAGGCCTGAGCCTGGGCCTGAGCCTGAATTCAGGCCTTTTTCTAGGCTCAGGCCTGAGCCTTCATAAGGCCTGGTCAAGTCTGAAGCCTTTTTAAAGGCCTACTTACAATGTAGGCCTTTAAAAAGGCCTCATATTACAAACCTTGGAGACCATAAATAAGCTTTGTACACTTTAAAGCCTACCAAAACTTGTATAAATATATCTTGAAATTATAATATAAGAATGAAAAACAATAAATATTATCTTATTTATATGATATAAATATAAATATATTTATTTAATATTTAAACAGGCCAGGCCTGCAGGCCTACAGGTCAGGCCTTAATAAAATAGGCCTGGCCTATTTACATATTCAGGCCTTTAAATAGGCCTTGGCCTGACCCTTTTAACAAACAGGCCAGGCCTGACCAGGCCCTAAATAGGCCAGGCTGTAGGCCGCCTGATAGGGGCCTGGCCTATTCACATCCCTAAATGCAAGGCTCTAGCCTCCGTTTTATACCAAAAAAAAAAATAATAATAATAATAAAGCAAGTGTTTGATTAAGGCGAGAGGAGGTAACATATGTTTGATTTGTCATTTGTTAAATAATTTCCTTTTTTCTAATATAATTAAGTCAATTAAATAAATGACTCTGAGGACAGATAATAAACACGTTTAATTGTTTAATTATAATTTTAGAATATTTTGGTCTAAATTATAATTAAACTTATGTAGTGGTCCCAAAGCGTGCCATGTGTATGTCTATATGCCTTCGTGAAAGTTAACGAATCTCATTATTTTATTACTCTCTGCTTTCCTTTTCTGATTTATCATCTCAACTAATAAATTGTTGTTGATTACAGATGGTAATTCATAGGAGAACATAATATTAAATATCAAAAAATGTACTTATTAGGAGGGTGAAAACTTTTTACTTTCTAAATTTTGAAAGGAATTATACCCTTGTTTAAATTTAAAAAAAAAATAAATCTATATGTAACAAAAATAAATCAATCAATGACTACAAATAAAAATGAGAAAGACCATAGGAAAAAACGAAATAGCCCAAAATATGGAAGTATGACATAACATAAATAAAATACTTCCATAAAATACACTTACTGGCTAAAATCACTTCATCCGACATCAACACGAATTTAATATTGCCAACGTAAGCAAGCCACGAGAAGAAATATTCTTTTAAATATGGAAGTATCAGCTTTAGCATTAATTTTGTTCAAAATCACTTCTTTTTTTGTCGTGGAGGGAGCATATTATAAAGAGATAGGCACAAGTTGGAAAAAAACAAAGAGATACAGATAAGTTGATGGGAAAAAAGGATCTAGAAGGTTGGCCCAAGAAAATGACGTAGAAACGGCCCCGTCTTTATTATATTTATATTTTTCCTTTTAGTAATTAACTAATTATAGATTCGGTGTAGATCTTCTCAGGCTCCAAAACTCTATGGATTATCATTAAATAACAATTAAACATACCATTAGAATAATTAAATATACTGTATATAATAAGTTGCTGCCTTGTATAGTTTGTCATAATTTTCTTTTCTAAATAACTTCAACTAAACGTCTAAACCTAAGAATCTCCCAGATAAGAGCATGATGTCACGAATCAAAGGGAATGCAAGATATTTTGTGTTCAAGACACTCCCAGAGGTTTCTAGATACTTCCACATTAGTGTAGATCATTGTACATAGTACTAGACTTGTATAGAGAATTCTAGAAACTCTCTTGTAAAGAGCAAATATCTAGATATTTCTAGGGAAGGTTCTGGAGAGCTATTCTCCACCGTAGGATCCTTTTGATCTCAATCGTCCATTGAGGAGGTGGATGCCTATAAATAGGAGGTGCCACCCTCATTTCTAACCATCCAAGAGCAATACAAGTTCTTGTGTTCTAGAGCTTCTCTCTCTAAGAGTTCACTTCTCTCTCTAAAAGTTCTCTTAGTCTTTGTGCTCTTTGCCTACTTGTGAGGGTTCGGCTGACTTAGCCAAGATCAAGGGAGTGATCAAGCTAAGGCCGGCACGGTTTTGGGAGGGATTTCGTCTAAGACCGTGACAACGTGGTATCAGAGCCAGGTTCGAAGCTTTGAGCGTGGTTCGTGGGAGCCATTGTGTAGGCGAGGATGTCGGGCACAACTGAGGACATTGTGATTGGTGGAGAAGAGAGGGGTAGGGAGACTCAACCTCCTCACCAAACAAAGAAGGTTCGAAGTACGAGCAAGTCTCGCCAGGCCACAAATGTAGCCACCTTGACGGTAAAGGTGGAGGCTTTGGAGGAGGCATTGCAAGAGGTGGTTACTAGGGTGGATAAGGTTGAAAGTGACTTTACAACACTTGAAACCCACACCCTAGAACAATTAGACAACTTGAGGTCGGATCTTGATTCGCACCTCAATGTCGAGGAGGAACGAGTCGAGTCCATGAGGAGACTCGAGGCTAAGGTGATGGATGCCATCACTGCCATGCAGGAACAGCTTAACTCTCTTAAGGCTTCTTTAGAGAGTCAAGCCAGGAATCCGTTGGTAGCTGGGACCAGTGGAGCAAGGGAGGTGAGGCTGGACCTCCCTAAGCCGAAGGAATTCAAGGGCGTCCGTGATGCCAAGGAAGTTGAGAACTTCTTGTGGCAAATGGAGCGATATGCTGAGAGCTTGAACTTGGCCAACGACACGGACAAGGTACGCCGTGATAATGCTATGTTATGGTGGCGTAGGAAGCATGCAGACATGGAAAAGGCCTTTGCACTATTACAACATGGGAAGACTTTAAGAAGGAATTGAAGAAGCAGTTCTACCCTGAGAATGTGGTCTATGAGGCTCGAAAGAAGTTAAGGGAACTCAAGCACAAGACCACAATCACTGACTACGTAAGGGACTTCACTACCCTCATATTGCAAATCCCCAACCTGACCGGTGAAGAATCATTGTTCTACTTCATAGACGGTCTTCAAACTTGGGCCAAACATGAGCTTCAACGGCGTGGTGTGACGGATGTGGATGAAGCCATTGGCATCGCCGAAAGCCTTACCGAGTATCAAAGGGGAGAAAAAGGTGAGTCTTCCAAGCCTAAGTCTTTCAAACCTAATCAAGGAAAAGGTGGGGAGACAAAAGCAAGGGGACCGCCAGGGAGGAGCTGGCAAGTCCTTCAGCAAGAACCAATATGAGGAGAAGAAGAAGAACAAGAACTATACGATAAGCTGCTTCGTGTGCAAGGGGCCACATCGCATGAGTAATTGTCCGAAGCTTGGTACCTTGTCAGCCATTGTTGAAGGGCAAGATGTACCCAACGAGGAAGGGCCTAGTTCACAGATAGGGTCCCTCAGACTCCTGAATGCTCTCAAGGCTAAGCCTATGCAACTGCTCCAAGAAGCAACGGACGATGTATGTGGAGGCGAAATTGAACAGGATGCCCGTGAAGGTGATGGTAGACACTGGGGCAACCCACAATGTCATTACTCCAGAAGAGGCTAAGAGGGTTGGCCTCTCGATTACTCAACCACGAGGAGGATGGCTGAAGACGGTGAATGCTCCTGCCAAACCCCTTAATGGCGTAGCAACTGGAGTAGAGCTATGCCTTGGCACGTGGAAAGGGACCGTGGATCTATCAGTAGCCCCTATGGACGATTTCAAAGTGGTATTTGGGATGGACTTCTTGCGCAAAGCAAAAGCCTTCCTCATGCCATGTTATGACTCGGTGTGCATCATGGAAAAGGGGCTCGCTTGTACAGTACCTGCAACAAGCGATGATCGGATTGCTCACTTGTCAGCCATGCAAGTAGAAAAGGGAATTAAGAGAGGGGAAGTCACCTACCTTGCGGCTTTGAAGGAGGTAAGTCCTGATGTAGAGGATAGTAAGAGTCTTCCCCCTATCATCCAGAATGTCCTCAAAGAGAACGAGGACATTATGCCGCCAGAACTTCCTAAGAGGTTGCCACCTAGACGGGAGGTGGACCATAAGATCGAGTTGGAGCCGGGAGCACGACCGCCTGCCATGGCACCTTATCGCATGGCACCACCTGAGTTGGAAGAGCTGAGGAAACAACTAAAAGGGTTGCTCGACGCTGGGCATATACGGCCTTCCAAGGCACCTTATGGGGCACTGTCTTGTTCCAACGGAAGCACGATGGATCATTGCGACTTTGCATCGACTATCGGGCCCTCAATAAGGTAACTATTAAGAACAAGTATCCAATTCCTTTAATAGCAGATTTGTTTGATAGGCTTGGCAAGGCAAAGTACTTCTCCAAGCTAGACTTGAGGTCGGGGTACCATCAAATTCGCATTGCCGAAGGAGATGAACCCAAGACCGCTTGTGTTACAAGGTACGGGTCCTTTGAGTGGTTAGTGATGCCTTTCGGACTAACCAACGCACCGGCGACATTCTGCACCTTGATGAATGAGATCTTTCATCCTTTCCTTGATCGGTTCGTGGTGGTCTATCTGGATGACATTGTAATCTATAGTGACACCTTGGAGTCCCATGTAGAACATTTACGGGCCGTGTTCCAGACTTTGCGCGAGAACGAGTTGTACGTCAAAAAGGAGAAATGTTCTTTTGCCAAGGAGGAGGTGCACTTCCTTGGACACGTAATTCGCGGGGACCCTTATGATGGACAAAGAGAAGATCCGCGCTATTGAGGAATGGGAACCACCTACCCGAGTGTCCGAGTTACGATCTTTCCTTGGGTTGGTGAACTACTACAGGCGGTTCATCAAGAGCTACTCTGCCAGGGCAGCTCCTTTGACAGATTTGTTGAAGAAGAACAAGTCCTGGGAATGGACTAAGGAATGTCAAGATGCCTTTGAGGACTTGAAGGCGGCAGTAATGGAGGAACCTGTACTTGCTCTCCCGGACTTCTCCAAAACTTTTGAAGTTCACACGGATGCTTCTGACTTTGCTATTGGAGGGGTGCTAATGCAAGGAAGGCATCCAATAGCATTCGAGAGTCGCAAGCTCAATGATGCCGAGCGGCGTTACACGTCCAAGAGAAGGAGATGACTCGCTGTAGTGCATTGCTTGCGAACTTGGAGGCATTATCTGCTGGGATCCGTGTTTGTGATCAAGACCGATAATGTGGCTACAAGGTACTTCCAATCTCAGAAGAAGTTAACGCCTAAGCAAGCCCGTTGGCAAGACTTTCTAGCCGAGTTTGACTATGTGATGGAGTACAAACCCGGCACGGCTAATGTAGTGGCAGATGCATTAAGCCGAAAAGCAGAGTTGGCGTCAATGAATCAAGCCAAGGGTGACTTGATCACAAAAATTATTGAAGGTATGAACCATGATCCTGTTGCTCGACAACTAGTAGAGATGGCCAAGGAAGGGAAAACCAAGAGGTTTTGGTTAGAGGATGGCCTTCTCTATACTATTGGGAGGCGAGTCTTTGTTCCGAAATGGGAGAACTTACGAAAAGAGCTCATTAAGGAGTGTCACGACTCCAAGTGGGCCGGTCATCCGGACAGACGCACACTTGCCTTGTTGGAAGCAACCTATTGCGGCCGCAGATGAGGGATGAGGTGGAGCTTTATGTGAAGACTTGTCTTGTGTGCCAACAAGACAAGATAGTGAATCAACCACCTGCAGGATTGTTGGAGCCTCTCCCTATACCGGGGCAACCATGGGAAAGTGTTTCCATGGACTTCATCTCGGCTTTACCAAAGTCCGAAGGGTGCGGCTCTATCATGGTGGTAGTAGACCGATTCTCAAAGTATGCAACATTCATAGCTGCCCCTACGGATTGTACAGCAGAAGAAGCGGCCAGGCTATTCTTCAAGAATGTAGTGAAGTATTGGGGGCTACCCAAGACAATCATCAGTGACAGAGATCCCCGCTTCACTGGGAAATTGTGGACTGAGTTGTTCAAGCTACTGGGCACCGAGCTGCACTTTTCCACAAGTTTTCACCCACAAACTGATGGACAAACGGAAAGGGTGAATTCTTTGCTGGAGTGTTACTTACGGCACTTTGTGAGTGCCAACCAAAAGGATTGGGCCAAGCTTCTCGATGTGGCTCAATTCTCTTATAACTTGCAGAAGAGTGAGGCAACAGGGAAGAGTCCCTTTGAAGTGATAATGGGACAACAACCACTCACTCCTCATGCCCTTGCCACCACCTACAAGGGCAAGAGTCTAGGAGCCTACCACATGGCCAAATCTTGGCAAGAACAAGCTGAGGTAACGAGATCCTTCCTTGTCAAGGCGGCCAAGCGAATGAAGAAGTTTGCAGATAGGAAGAGGCGTGCTTCTGAATACCAAGTGGGAGACATGGTTATGGTGAAACTTCTTCCTCAACAATTCAAAGTGTTCAGAAAGGTGCACAAGGGCCTCATCCGCAAGTACGAAGGCCCATACAAGATCGTGGGGAAGGTAGGAAAGGTCTCCTACAAGTTAGACTTACCCCCGAACTTAAAGATTCATCCCGTCTTCCATGTTAGCATGCTCAAACCGTTTCATGAAGATGTGGATAATCCTGATCGAGCCATCTCGACCAGCGCCTCCAACCATGACCAAGTCATATGATCGAGAGGTAGAAGAGGTGCTAGCTGATCGAGTGGTACGACGACGAGGGGTACCACCAAGTACCCAATACTTAATCAAATGGAAAGGATTGCCAGAAAGCGAGGCCACATGGGAACCTCAGGAGGATCTTTGGCAATTCGAAGACCACCTACACCGGTACAAGTCAGTGACGAGGACGTCACCGGATTAGGTGGGGAGAGTGTCACGAATCAAAGGGAATGCAAGATATTTTGTGTTCAAGACACTCCCAGAGGTTTCTAGATACTTCCACATTAGTGTAGATCATTGTACATAGTACTAGACTTGTATAGAGAATTCTAGAAACTCTCTTGTAAAGAGCAAATATCTAGATATTTCTAGGGAAGGTTCGGAGAGCTATTCTCCACCGTAGGATCCTTTTGATCTCAATCGTCCATTGAGGAGGTGGATGCCTATAAATAGGAGGTGCCACCTCATTTCTAACCATCCAAGAGCAATACAAGTTCTTGTGTTCTAGAGCTTTTCTCTAAGAGTTCACTTCTCTCTCTAAAAGTTCTCTTAGTCTTTGTGCTCTTTGCCTACTTGTGAGGGTTCGGCTGACTTAGCCAAGATCAAGGGAGTGATCAAGCTAAGGCCGGCACGGTTTTGGGAGGGAATTCGTCTAAGACCGTGACAATGAGCTATGATACCACCCTCACCATCAAGTTCATTACATTCATAAAGACCTATTTATATATATATATATATATATATATATATATATATATATAAAAGAGGATTGTAACCAAACCTTAATTTTGAAGACTAAAATGAGAGAGATTCTCGCTCTTATCTTATCTGTTCTCTGATTATCTATATCATCCCCTCTTAATAATTATTACTCTGAATAGGACTACTCTCTTGTTTTCTTATTTTTCTAAGCCTAAATTATACACAATTCTCTAAGTTTCGAATGATTTACATCTAACCTTCCTAACTATTTTTTGTTTTTGCCGACAACCCTCCGAACATTTGAACTTTAAAATGGATCCCCACACTTTTTTAATTATATAGATATATAGATAACTTCTATATGAACTGTATACACATCAATCTTGAAGTTTAGGGGTCACTTACACATTAATAAAAGTTTGAGGGGTTATATATGCACACAAAAAAGTTTAAAGGAATATGTACGGAGTACTTGATAATTTAGAGTTATTTGCATAGACTCGATAATTTAGAGTTGTTTGCATAGACTTGATATTTTAGAGTTGTTTGCATGGTGAGGGTGGTATCACAGTTCATGCATGTGATGGCTGAAACAAAAGTTGTCTCTCTAATATAAATGAAAGCTAAGTACCTTCCTGTTTCCCTTCTTCCTTTACAAATATACTAGTAGTTCGCTTTCAACCACACATTTCCCACCTTTTGCTTCTTCCATGAAAGGCCCTTTTCAAAAGAATCTTTTTACAGCTAAGTACCTTCCTGTTTCCCTTGTGTGACCTTTTTTCTTTTTTTTGCAAGCTCCCCCATTTTTTTTTAACGTTTGAGTTTACATAAGTCTGAGATGGAATTTTTTTACATATTTATTTTATATATATTATGCATCATATATTAAAAAAACAAACAGTTTCTACAACTAATTGAATAATAATTAATTACAAATCATATTCATACCCAAGAAAAATTAATTAATTATATTGGAAAATATCTCTTATTGTTTTGGTTTTTTTTTTTTGATACAATAATTTTAGGAAAATGTGAAATCTCTCTTTCTCCTAAGTGATACCGATGTTGGGTAAGGCTAGCTGTCTATTACCCTTAGGCAATTTACCTAGTCACCTAGGAGCTAAGATGTCTCCCCCAGCGCCTTGACCAACTCCAAGATCAAACCTCCTCCCTTTAGTAAGAGTGTCCGACCTCTTTATCAGTTGAATTCAAAGGCCCGTACTTGTTTTGGTATTACGTACACACATCATTTCTTCTTGTTTGTTTAGGGCCCACTCAAACTACGCTGGTCTCGTACCAATTGAACCATGTATCTGAGGGTGCATAGTAATTAAGGCAATATAATACACAACAAAACATGCATTGTTTAATGTTTTTTATTTATAAAAGCTCAAGTTAAAGCATTAAATAATCAGTACTGATATTGTTCCATGCACTTTAGTGTGTACACAAATATAAAAAGAAAGCTCAAGCGAAGGAGTAAAGAAGAATAAATCCCCCGTGTCACTATTGCTCCCAGCTTAGGAAGGCTCATGGGCAGAAACTTTACTCGCCAAATTAAAGTAACTTGTATATTTGTTTATCATTATTACATAGTAACGAGAGGATGGGAATTGAGAAGTATGGGGACCATGATTTGTAATGTAGTATTGAATTAGTGATGGGAATTGAGAAGTATATATAATATATTACTCCCTCCGGTCCTAATTATAGGAATTAATGGAGTTGGTTTTGGTCATAATTATAAGAACAAGTTTTAACTTTTGTCAATTTTTTTTCCTATAATACCCCTATTTATACTTATTATTAGGAGCATTTATATATATGTGTGTGTAAATATGTATGTATGTATATGTGTGTGCATATATATGTATATTTGTGTTTGTGTGTGTCTATATATGTGTGTGGATATTGGTCGAAGAGATATGTGGCGGGGTTGTAATTCACTTTTACTTATGTCATTTTATATAAGGGCATTTAAGGAAAATGAGTAAAATTAACTACTTTAACTCATCTCCTTAATTCCGTCAAAATCGGTTAAATAGTTCATATAATTAGCAAGGTTATTAAAACCGGACCGATCACTGAACCGGTCGAGGTACTGGGTTAAGGGTCAATGAGTTACACTGGAATCAAACCGGAACTAAACCGAGGCCAAACCGGTGAAAAAATAAAAATTTTAAGATTAATAAGTGCACTTATTAATCAAATAAATTAGAGTAAATTTATGTATGTATTTTTACTCTATCATTATTTGATTAATAAGTGCACTTTTACATATTTTACTCTAATTCTCTCATATCATTTATCATACATTATTCTTCTCATAAAAATTATTATTTTATTTTAGAAGAAATTTATGTGAGTTTTGTTATAAAAATAAATCATATAATTTTTTGTTTAAGATATATAATAAATTATAAAACACCTTGAATTTTATTTAAATCATATAATTATATTTTTAATTAAAAATTTTGTTTATTTTAGCAAATTATAATTTTGACAAAATTAAAGAATGAATAATTTTTGTCCTTAGATATCTATACAAGTAGTTTTGAATAATGACAATTGAGAAAAAAATTATTTAATTTAGTAAAATTTAGAATTTTGTGCTGGGCGCTCCTGGAGTAAGGGTTCGTTGGCCAATTTGTACCTTAGATAACGGTTAGATAACGGAGGTTAACTTTTTGTTAACGGCGTTGTGTTGGACGCTCCTTTTTAAAAGTTTGTTGGTATTTTTGGTACACTTAATAGTTTTTTATGTTAGGTGCTCCTGACCCAATAGTTAGTTGGCCAAATTTCCCCTTAACCCTTTTTTTAAAAAAAAAAAATATGAAGAGAACCAGATGGATGAAAGATGTAATAATTATTTTGTCTCGGTTAACAATTGCTGCTCCGATGGGAGGAAAAGTATGACATGGTTTTTTTGTCTTCATTGGGGTTATTACAAATTCCTATTTTACTTTATATATATATATATATATATAATATTATAATATCTCTTTCTGGGCAAAAAAAAAATTACTATTGTCTTCTCTTGTGTTGCTATTATTTCTTTTGTCCATACACAATAAATGTAAAAATTTACATAAAAAGTATTCTTGCCATAATGATGTGTTCAATTTTCATTCTTATATTTTTTATCTACTTTTACTTATGATATTTTTTCTAAGGTTAGATAGCAAATCTATTTTAAAAGTATAGGTCTAAGAGCGAAAATTGACTAATTGTACCACTTTAACTAATACCCACTTCTATCATTTTTATAGGACTCTTGTTTTTCAATTGGTTTATTACATGATAAAACCGTGGTTTCTGAAGTCCTTTTCAGTATGCTAAAATTAAACTTCTCTTGCATATTTTCATAAATCGTAGAGCTATTTTTCAGAGGTTAATCCAAACATGTGCAATCCATTAAAAAAAAAATGGTTTAGTCGTTTTTATGCCAGTTCAGCTAATACTCCCTCCTATAATTTCTATAAGATATCTTATGTTTGAATTGGTTTGTTTTTAGCAAAAAAACAAAAACAAAAATTGGTTTGGTCCTTCTCATACTACTATCTATGTGACTAATGCATTTTTACTAATTTTATCCCAAATTAATTTTGTTCTCAACCCTCATCTATTTTTCATACATAGAGAGTAAGCATTGATATACCAATAAGGTTGTTATCATGTGGCCTGAAAGTCACAAGTTCAAACATTTATCTCTCTCCAAAACCCATCTCGTCCACCTTATGTACTGGGCTGTCCTTTTTGTCCATAACTAATTTTATTCTCAACCTTCATCTATGTAACATCCCGTTTTCTAAAGCAATTTTTTTTTTCAATCAATCAGAGTCGAGCATTGGAGCGAAAGAGTAACTGATACATATTCAAATAAAAACCATAGTGTAACATTGTATGGATAATACAGTTATCCTACTGTTTCAAAAGAAAGTACAAAAGCGGAAATACAAATTTCCCGGCTGGCGATCTACCCGTGCTGCTTCCCCTGATCTCCAATTCTTGGTCCTCCAGACCCTGAAGCTACAGCTGAGATTCAATTTACCGCATTGAATCTCAGGTAACGGTTAACCTCATGCTCAAACAATACAGTATATAACAACAGATATTCTAGAGCTAATACAACAGAAAAACAGCGGGCTGACAGCGGCACGTCGGACAACGTAACGACAGCAGATCAAGGTTTCTGATATCCTATAATGATAATATCACCATTATCAATATTTGACATTATAACGGGCATTTTAGGTAAAAATTACCATTTTGCCCCTATACCCCTAATCGGCGGATTTCGCCAAGACTTCGTTACTTTGGCTCCGACTTTCCAAAATTTTGCCGAACTCCGACCCCACCATGATTTTCGAATTTAATACTTAAAATAAAGCTAAAGATCTATCTAGCATTACTACTAAAACTACGAAAGCATTAAAAGCTAAAGACCGGAAAAATTACCCAGAGCTTACGCAAAATTCCCCGGGCTCCTTCCTCCTCCAGAGCTCCTCTCTCTAACTTCTCTCTAGGAAAGCTCAACTAGAGAGAATGGTTTTGGTGTGAAAAATACAAAGGGAGGAGCTTGCTATTTATAGGGAAAGTTGGGTGCACTATTCATACTTTATCAGACGGATTCTGGACCGTTGGATCACACTTTTGACAAGTGTCACGATCCTCACCGGGACACTTGGCAGCTGTCCTTTTGGCCCTTAGGTGTCCAAAAAGTGATGTCATGCATGACATCACTTACTTCTTCAAGAAGGTTTTGTACCGATAAAACCTCGATTGGTGTCCGAATTGCGTAATCTCGAAAAAGTCTCAAAAATCCGGAATCACCATTTTGAAGCCCCTTTCCTTCTCATTAGAAATGTCTAATCTAAACAAATTTTTGATTCCATCCAGGGCTCCAAAAGTCAGTCCGAAGTTTACGGGAAAGCGTGCCGGTTTCGGAAGAACTTTTGGAATCATCAATCTCTGGACAAAATTCACTGATTCCAAATATGTCCAGATAAATTCAAACTCATTTCCAAATGTTGAGTTAGAATTTATTTTCTTCAGATCTTTAAAATGTGACTATATGCATTTCTCCCTATTCCGTCTTATTAGGAAAATGCTCTACTGGCCTCGGAATCAACTTCCAGAAAAGGCTAACTGAAGATAAAAATTCACTGATCAATATTTTACTCTGACATTGGAAAGCCTATTCCTGGTACTCTAGGTAGGATCCGTTTCCTATAAGTCTGATCACTATTCACTGTACTTTTATACAACATTACACTTTAACTTGCAAGGTAAGGCACCATGATATTTTTACCTAAGTCTTGTCCTTATTTCTTTTTCTTGGCCAAATTTTGGTCAAATCTGGTCCTTTTTATTTTAATTTTCGTTTTAATTATTTATTTAATTAATTAAGAATATATAAAATAATTATTTAATAATTATTTTATATAACTTTTTACAAAATTTCCCTATTGGTCAATTCTTGTATTTAGGCTTAAAAATACCTAAACTCAACTATTTTTCTCCAAAATTTCCAATTAATTAGTAAACATGTTTTTTACTAATTTTGAACCATAAACCACTAATTTTAGGATTTTATATAATTATTCATGAATTTCATTTTCTTATGCTTAAGTAATTAGCAAATAATTACCTAATTACTTTATTATCACTTGTTGATAATTTTCTTAATTAGAATGCCTCATTACTTCATAACATTTGCATTGACATTTGTGTTTTCATGTCTCCTTTATTATATTAGAATTTACAAGGGTATTTTAGTCATTTAAATACTTTTGAGCATTCTTATTCAATCTCTCCAAGTTCATAATTTATTAAATTACCAAAATTAGAGATAATATACTCTCTCAATTTTAATAATCATTTTACTGCCTTTTAGGATCTTTCACAATTTTCCTAAGTTCTTTATGTCCCATAGGGGCATTTTTGTCATTTTTGGCACTATGGCCCCTAAATTCTCTAATTTCTCAGAGATTTTTCCGTAGAAAATAAAATAGATTTAACATATTCTTTGAAACCACATATTCACCTATTTTCATTAGGTATTATTTCCTAATTTATGATATTTACCCTAGGTCAAATTTTAGGGTATTACAATCTATCTTTCATCCTTTTTCTTAACGTCATTTCTATCTCTCACTTGTTCCCTTTAGAAGTAAGGGCTTGCTTGAAAATAAAATTGCTTTTCACTTATATTTTATACAAATTTATTATTTATTATTAATTTTAATTGATTTTTAAACCATATAAATATATAATCTGATTAAAAGGATTGTATAAAAAGTACTATTGGGAGTATTGCTGTATTAGATTATTTCCTATTGAAATAGTTATCCTTGAATGTTTGTAGTAAATGCAATATCCTTTTTGTTAGATATATTATATAAATCAGTAAATTTGAGATATCAATGAATAACAATGGATTATTTCCTTATTCAAGCTCTCATATTACTACTAAAAACAAAAACAAAAAATTGGTAGATATAGAAATTTACATCATTAAATTTGTTGAATCATCGAATTAATTGTCTCGTATATTTTTAGATTGGATTTATTTTGTAATCCAATTTATTAGAGATGGTATTTCGTATTTCTGTGTGTGTTAAAAGGAAAATAAACTTTTGAATATTCGGATCAAATATGAAATATTAATGGAAATCAATTGAACCTGTTAATTTAAGGCAAAACAAAATTGAACATGTTGACACACACATATATGTACTCCCTCCAGTCTTAATTATAGGACATATTTAACCGATTTTGGAAAGATTAAGAATAGGGATTAAATTACTTAATTTTACTTATTTTTTTAAAATGTCTTTGTATAAATTTTGCACTTCAACTACCTTGTTGATTTCATATAATCCCTTATTCGTATCAATAAGGGCATTTTAGGAAGAAATGGATAAAAAATGGAATGTTGTCCTATGATTAGGTCTAAAACAAATTCTCAAATATTGTCTTATAATTAGGACCGGAGGGAGTATATCTTATTATTTGGGGGTATATCAATAATTCAATATAAAGTTTGTATAATAAGATGCGGGATATTCAGAAGTTGTTTGAGAAACAATTTCATCTGAAAATTATTAAAAAATAAGTAAATTCACCATAACTATTAATAAATTAATGTTGATTATCAAAAAATTAACAGTGACCATTAATATTTAGCGACAAGAGGATAAAATTGCTCCTCGAAAAATTTTCAAGTACTTATCTCCTAATTTTTTTTATTTATATATTATCATCTGATATCAAATTCAAAGTTATCACTGTCAGCACAAGTAACCCCTCTTGGACTCGAACTTGAGATCCAAAGGAATCCAACAAAGCCTTACATCGCTAAACCCACTTCTTATCGATAGCTTAGCTACCTCATAGGCGAAATTGCATCTTAACCTTCTTCTTTTTTTATTACATCAATCAATTTTTCATTTTTTGCAATGTGTTTATATATTCATTTTTTATTTAAAAATTAGAGTGATGACTGATGAGCACTTACAATTCTGCTAAAATTACTCCTGGTCTTTCTATAAGAGACTGAACAACTAATTCTCAAAAATAAAAAAATGTAATTAAAATTAGTTTGGATTAATAATTACGTTAAAAATATAAATTGATTTTCAGAAATACCCTCATTTAATAAAAATGATTGGAGGGAGTATGGGCCAGCCACGGAAAGAATTAATTAAGTTAAATAATGACTGAAATTAAGTACAATAATGACAAAAAAGTTTATCACAAAAACGGTTTGGCAGTAGTTGAAACATCACAGTAAATATTGTTAATCTTAATTAAGATATGCAATTATTATAATTATTAGTATTACTTAAATTAATACCCGAAAAGGGGTTGTTCCGTGGTTCGCCTTCCCCCACGTTGTTGTTGTGGTACCAAGCTGTTGATGAGTTTAATGGGGTTGGCTACGGTCCACTTCTCTTCCCATCCTCCTCCCGTTCTCTTCCTCGTCTTAGCCGTTGGATTGAAATCTTAACCGTTCAGATTTAATATTTTATAAAAATATTTTTTTTATATTTTTTTAATAATTTAATATTTTATTAATATAATAATAATATTTTTATAAAACATTAAATCTGAACCGTTAAGATTTCAATCCAACGGCTGAGATGAGGAAGATGACAGGAAGAGGATGGGAAGAGAAGTGGACCGTAGCCAAATCCGAGTTTAATATACTCTCTCTGATCTTTATTATAAGACATTAACTAACAAGTTTATTTAACCCTTTTTATAAGACACTTGTTTGTTTCCTATGAGTATTGATTATTTTTTTCCATGTCTACTATTAATAAAGATAATGAGTGAGAGTAATAATTAATATAATATTAGAGTTTAGTGGAATTAGTATGTGTAATATTAAAAATTACTTAAATTCTAGGACAACTTTATTAACTTTAATTATTTTTATTGATTTGTGAGAAAAGTTAGTTGGTTAGTTAATAAGTGTAAGTTAAGAAGAAGAAAAGAGCAATAAATAAATAATTATAAAACTATAAAAAGGGAAAGAGAGAGGGCGAAGTGGGAAATAGAGTGACAAGTTGCACGAAACCGTACATAAAATGATAAGAAGAAACCCCAGAGCCAAAACAAAGGAAATATCATGAATCATGAGAAAGTGATAAGCACGTGATAGAGAGACAAAAGCAACGGCTTAAGTGGGTTAGGAACTTGGGAGTGTGATGTAATGTAACCAACACTCCATCCAGTATGAACGTGGTGGGGATGATCCATGCTCCTTTTCAAGAAATCAGCTGACAAACTATGAATGTCATTACTATTAATTCAGTACTTGATATTGTAATTGACAATACTAAATCTCCAACATTATTTTTATTATACTAATTTGTTACATTTTAAAAGTTGACCCCATCTAAAACTAAAAGATTGTTTTTACGGTGGAAGTGCAAATTTAACAATGATCTTTTTCGGTGTAAAAAGTAGACATAAACATTTTTTTCTTGTTGAGAATGGATATAGTAACGCAATTAAAGAGACTTAATTTTTGTTACTTTTTGTACTATGGGTCCCACCAATCTTCTCTCTTTATTACTCCCTCTGGTCTTTATTATAAGGCACTAACTAGCAAGTTTATTTAGTTCTTTTTATAAGGCACTTGCTTGTTTCCAATGAGTATTGATTATTATTTTTTCTATGTCTACCCCTAATTAATAAAGGTAATGGGTGAGAGTAATAATTAATATAATATTAGAGTTTAGTGGAATTAGTAAGAGTAATATTGGAAATAACTTAGATTCTAGAATAACTTTATTGACTTTAACTACTTTTATTGGTTTGTGAGAAAAGTTAGTTGGCGCTTTATAATAAGGACCAGAGAGAGTATTTTGATATTTTTTTAATGAGAAAAATATCACTTAGAGCCCATGCAAACATTTTATTTCAGTTAACCCCTAAAAGATTTTAAAATTTCATGGCACTTTCTTGGGTCAAAACGAAATTAAGTTTTGTCAGTGAAAAGACAATAATACCCTTATTTACCTTTTCATAAGAGCATTTAGAAGACAAATATGAGCATTTTAAAGACAAATATGTAAATAATACCCTTATTTTATTTTTCATAAGAGCATTTTTAGAGGGTCATTCACATGTTTGTCTTGTAAATTTTTATTTGCCTTGAAAATATTCACATTTGTCTTCTAAATGTTCTTATGGAAAAAATAAAATAAGGGTATTATTGTCTTTTTACCGACAAAACTTAATTTTATTTTGACCCAAGGGGTGCAGTGAGATTCTAAAATAGGGTGAAGGTGCAAATAAGCCAATAAACTATTAGACCAGGAGCACCCAACACAAAAAATAATTGAAAGGACCATAAATACCAAAAAAAACTTTAAAAAGTTGCAATAATCACAATTCACTCACAGTTAAACTAACGTCGTTGGGTATCAATTGAAGATGTCCATGTGGCTGGCTAGTGAGAGGATTGAGAACCAAAATCTGGACTGCGTGGTCGTGAGCTTCAAAGACGAGAGGGAAGAGAACACAGCCACCGACCATTAGTTTCAGCTACCACCTTCGTCAAACCAAAACCAATGGCGGATCGGAATTTTAATGACAGTTGGGGGCGGGGGCAAAAATTTTAATGACGTGGGCATAACTTATTTTGTGAGGAGATAAATAGGAAAGACAAAATCAAACCCAAGAATGCAAACCCAAAAATTTTTGATTTGTGGATAGCTGATCTCTTCATTCATTACTTTAATTCAAAACCCAAAAAAATAAAAATAAAGAGATTAGCTGAGTTCTAATGTTTCCTACTTTGAACCCATAATCATTAATGGGATAGCTGAGTTCTGCTCTTTCAAGATGCAAACTTTGAAGGAGAAGGTCACAAATAAGATATCTCGCCTCTTCGCCGATTCTTCGCAGACTACGCCACATAAGGTTTTGGTTCTTTCTTTCTTTATTTTGTTAAATTAAAATTCGAATGACATGAAAAGGTTTCATCTTGTTACTCTGATCTGCGTTGGGTTTTCTTGTTTATTTATGTTTTAAACAATTAAATTCTAGCTTATATGGCCTTTGTTCGGAAGTTTGATCTGTGACAAACCCACTACCTCCATTACTTTAATTCAAAACCCAAAAATGAAAACCCAAAATCAAGCTCTCTATGACAAAGCCAAAAACAAAAATTTTGGAATTCAGAGTTGCATGGCGATGAGAACGGCGGACCTTACGAAGGATATCTTCGAGATGAACAAAAGAATCAGCTTTCATAGATTGGGATTTGTGGAGGAAGAAGAGATGGAGAAAAGAGGGGCTTTACCAGAGGAAGCTGACTGGAGATGAAGGCCAACGAAACTTTACGAAGCGTTTGCCCTCTCTTCCGTCGACTATGATGAAGATTTTGCATAGAAGCTAAACCCTCGTTTTCATATCGCTTTCCAGATCGGTTTCGCCTTTACCTCCTCGATCGCGTATTGTAGCTGAGCTCTCCGGCGACTCTGAGAAGGTGAAAGAATGGAGGTAGTGGTAGTGTGGTCAAGGGAGAATCTCACCGGCGGTGATGAAGGTGAAGGAGTGCTGGCGAGGAAGAGAGAGGCGGGGGTGAGATATTGAGGATCGATGAAATATTTCTTTGACCCAGCTTGCTTCGTTTTTTTCCCCTGCTGATACATGTATGCCACGCATTTCTTCCCACCGTGCCACGTCAACGTCAAAGTCTTCCCCTACTAACTATTTAAATGCCGTTAGTTTAGTTTGTAAGGGATTGTGATAGTTGCAACTTTTTAAATGTTTTTTGGTATTTATGGTCCTTTCAATTGTTTTTTTGTGTTGGGTGCTCCTAGCCTAATAGTTTATTGGTTTATTTGCTCCTTCACCCTCTAAAATATTTTGGGGGTTAACTGAAATAAAATTATTTGCATGGGATCTAAATGATATTTTCCCATTAAAAAAAATATTAAAATAAGAGAAAGAGAAGACTGGTGGAACCCACAATACAAAAAATAATGAAAGTTAACTCTGATTAACAGCATTGCTATATCTACTATAAAAAAAATTGTTTAAGTTTACTTTTTACAATGAAAATAGATAGTTCTTATAAATGCATATACCAAAATTGTTCATTACTAAATTTACACATTTGCCCTCATTTTTAATGAAGATTGGAGCATGCAGAAACAATTTTTTAATTGTAATTTATAGTATAATAATATTGGATAAATATGTAAGTATAGTTTTATCTCAATTTATGTGAATCTCATTGTGATAAGTAGTTTCAAACAAACACCAATAAAATGAAGTATACACAGATATTAATGGTTCATGTCCTCCTGATAAAAAAAGAAGTTCCAATTTTGAGCTCTCACTTTTTGGGGGCAAAAATTGAATAGTCAGGTTATTATTTTTTGTATTTTTTTTTTTTAAAAATACTCCCTCCGATCCTAATTATAGGAACATTTTTATAGTATAAATTACATTACAAAAGTGTTCCTATAATTAAGACCGGAGGTAATATTATTTTTTTGTTTGTAGCTCAAATATTTTCTGATATCATTGATGGCTGTTTATCTGAGATCACTCAATCAGCATTGAAGTGAGCATCAATTATCAGTTCAAGTGGCATGTCAATGTGGATATGGTCCAATAGCATGTGAAAGTGAAAGCTCAGATTGTGGTGGCAATTGGCAAGTGTACCTAAAACCAAAAAAACTCATATAAAAAAAAAACCAAAAAAACAAAGACACTCTTAACTATTCCTCCTTCAGTCTGAAATATAATATAAAGTTAAATTTTTTAGAAAGATTAAATATGTTAATTATATTACTTTAGAGTGTGTATGCATGTATGTGTGTGTATTCTCTAAACTAATTAGTTTGGCTAATAAACTGATATATAAACTAATAATACAAACATATAATATGATTAAGTAGCTTATTTAACTTCTTAATCTCTAAAAGTCAACTCAATCTTATATTTAGGGTTTGGAGTTGGAGGAGTAATAAGAGGGCTTCTATTCGGTACAACGGTCATCTCACATGTTATGCTGCTCCCTCAGGAACTTCACTCTACAATACCACACCACATGATAATGTTTATATGTACTTCTTATAGAAATTACAAATTTTGAACATTTATAAATTAAATCTCAAATATATATCATTTAACAGATTCAATTACCAATTAATATAAAATAAAAATTTATAAGTTCGCTTTTTATAAATGAAAAAAATTATGTTAATACAGTATTTTTATCGTTTGATCTTTTAATGCATGTCAATGTATTAACAACAATATATTAACAACTAAATCAGTATACGTTAATAACTATACCAGTACATGTTAACAACCAAGGGTGGAGCCAGAAATTACCATTACGGGGGGCTAATATTATAGAATAGAACCCAAATGTTTATAAAATTACATTTTAGCCACAAAAAGATTTCAATATTTTCATTTTAGTCCCTCCACAAAACAAATAATAAAGACTTAAGGGAAAATATTGAAATTTGTATAAGACTGAAATATAATTTTCTAAAAATTTGGGTTGTTATCTATAATTTTAGGGGGCGGGGGCCACCCCTAACACCGCCTGCCTCCACCCCTGTTAACAACTATATCAGTACAACGTTTTCTAAAATAATAACAGAAAAGACTATAGACATGTGACTTTTTTTAGGCATTTTTTGATAATATTTTAGTAATTTGAGCCTCGAGGAAGATTTTTCCTTTATAAGGAGGCCTACAATACCGTATAAGGCCTCTTCTCAAGGGACCGGGCCACAAACTTTTATTACAACATTGCGTATAGTTAAGTGGTTAAGTTAAGAATAGTTGTATTAGAAATTTTAAATGTTTAAATTAAGATTCTAAACAATAATTTATGTATAGCTTTAGAGTTATTTTTTAAATTCTAAAATTTAAAAGAATTTTTAAGTTTTGAGAAAACATAAATACTATAAAACGTAACATATTGAATTTCTATATCTTGTAATTAAAAAGTTGTACTATATTATATACCCGCCAATAAATAAAGTGATTGAGTGTCAAAATTAATTTGTACTGAGATATGAACATGATTTATATATTATACATGCGCTTCAATTCTTGTGAAAGCCCCATCTACCTACATTTGCCCACTTACAACAATTTATTCAATGTTAGAACTTGAATTATCTTTTTTACTGTATTTTATTTATTAACTTTTTTCCTATATAAATATAAAACTATTTGATACTCTTATTAAGTACAATTGATGAATTCACATTCCATTTTATTCAGGATCACTCATCGGTATGTTTAGTCTAAATATCAAAAAAAATTAAGTTCAGCATGATTTTTTTTTTTTAATTTACAAAAATAATCCAAATTCTCTCTAATTTCGGATATTAAATTCAATGATTTTATGGAGAAGGAGTTGGTTCAAGAGGTCCATATGAATTTTTTGGGTTCTTTCCTTTGTGGGGACTAAAAAACATAGAAGGGATATGGGCTTTGCAAAAAGAGAAATATATATGATCTATTTATAAAATTTTCATATAAACTACGCTTATAATATTAATGAAAAATATGAGTTGTATGATGTCATGCACTCATCCCTCTCTTTTAATTATATTACTATTTTCATGCTGTCCTCTTTTTTTTTTTTTTTTTACTATTTAAATTTAAAATTTTATTTTCTTACCATAAATTTTATTTAAACAAATATATTTTTTAGTAAAAAATTTAAAGAGAATATTATTTATGCTTTATTTTCACGGGGAAAAAATCTAATCAGCGAAATAAAGCAAAAAAAAAAACGACAATATAAGAAAGCCAAAGCTAAATTTTCCTTACCAAAAATTGAAGATTTTTTTTCCCAATTTGCCCCTTATTAAATAACTATTTACCAAAATGCCCCTGTTTGGAAACTATTTTCCAATGTGCCTCTGTCAGAAAACTATTTCCCAATGTGCCCCTGTGTTAGTCGACTAAATCCATGGTTTAGTCGACTAAAATGTGGGGCCAATTTTTTTTTGAATACCCCGCGATTTAGTCCACTAAAAAACTCATTTAGTCGACTAAATCATTTAAAAAAAAGTTAAAACTTCGGAAGGCCATAACTTCTGGCTCAGGAGTCCGAATCAAGTGATTCTTTTTTTGATTCCACATAACTTTCTGAGATCTATGCACTGATATAAAAATTAACTTCAGATTTAATGAAGAGAAAGGAGGAAAAACAAGTGATTCTTTATTGTGCAGGAAATACTAACAATTCATTAAATATAATCAAGTGATTCTTTAATTAATATATATTATTAGATCATATAATATTTCTGGTACAATAAAGATAGGATATGTGTGTGTGTATACAGTTGATCGCGGGAGAGGGGCGGTGCCACAAGGAAAAAAAGATAGAGTGGGAAATGATGGCACCAATTCTAGGGTTTTGTCAGGATGGAGGAAATTAATTATATTTAATTGAGAGATATTTATTGTAAAATTAATTAATCATTATTTCTAATATTATTATCTAATAATAATTAATTGATCTTATTTTAGATTTTAATATCTTTATTTTTCTACCATGTATTTGGTAAACTTTGAATTTCAACGTAACAATTAATAATGGATTTTCAAAATACAATATGTTCAAAATTGAGATTTTCTCTCCATTAATAATATGGATTTTAAAAGAAAAGAGAAATAGGAAAAATATCAACACTAAATTTGTGGGGCTTGATTTTAGGGGGAATAACAGTGTTTGGAAGTTATGCATGAGATCAATCTAGCTAAAATCTAGGATCATAGCTAATATCTAGGTTCACTAATATCACTAACCAACAGACTCGGTAAAACAAATTAAAATGACTCCACTACTTCCTAAAAAATAGCTAACCACATGTTTACAATATTATAATAAAAAATCAGCACACTCAACACAATAAACAATTAAAAAATAAATAACTTAATCCCTCTTATTGGGGGAGATCAACAACATGCGGAAATCAGCACATTAACCACGTAGAGAAAAAGCTGGGATTATTAACTTCAACAATACTAACAATTCATTATATATATATATATATATATAGGGTTTAAACTTCTCATGTTGCATGAAAAGAAAAAGATTCCTATACACACATGAAATGGTGGGACCCACATATATATATAATGAGCATTATATATATATGTGGCTCCCACCATTTCATGTGTGTATGACATGAGAAAACACTTCTCCTGCAACATGAGAAGGGTGTGCATGGCAACCATTCTGTTCCCCAGCACTGTTTCTGAGATGAAACTGTTTTTTCTGATTCTGTGCCTTGGAAGAGTTTTGAGAATCAGAATTACGTTTGTTAACTCATTTTATTTTTACTCCGAGAATCAGAATTACGTTTGTTAACACGTTTTATTTTTATTTATGTAATTTTTCTATTCAAAAAATTATTTATGTGGTCGTGGTGGTGGTGGTGGCGATGAGGTGGGGGTGGGGCGGCGGCGAGGGTGGTGGTGGCGGTGAGGTGGGGGTGGCGGTGGGGTGGTGGTGGTGGTGGCGGGGCGGCGGTGACGTCATGGTGGTGGCCGTGGTGGCGATGAGGTGGGGCGGCGGCGAGGGTGGTGGTGGTGGTGGTGGCGGTGGGGGTGGTGGTGGTGGCGGTGAGGTGGGGTGGCGGCGGCAATGGGGGTAGTGGCGGCGGCGGTTGTGGTGGTGGTCGTGGTAGTGGCGGTGTGGTGGTGGGCTGCGGCGGTGGTGGTGGTGGTGGTAGCAGTGGCAGTTGTGATGGCGGTGGTGGCGATGGGGTGGGGATGGCGGCGGCGGTGGTGGTGGTGGTGGTGGCGGTGAGGTGGGGGTGGCGGCGGCGGTGGGGGTGGGGGTGGTGGCGCGGCGGTGGGGTGGGGGTGGTGGCGGCGACGGTGTGGTGGTGGCGGTGGTGATAGCGGTGGCAGTGGTGGTGGTGGTGGCGGTGGCGATGGGGTGGGGATGGCGGCGGTGCGGTGGGGGTGGTGGCGGCGGTGGCGGCGGCGGTGGGGGTGGGGAGGGTAGTTGGCACTGCGAAAGGTTTTCGAGAGAAAGAAGAGAGGTTGTACGTTGAGGAATAAATTCTGATTTTGTGCCCAGAAATAGAAAATCATGAATTTTCTGCTTTTTTTTTCTATTCCCCAGCACCAAAGTTGAACCGGTTCATCTCGGGAACAAAAAAAAAAACCGGATTTACCAAACAGATTTCTCATCCATTTGTGTTCCGGGGAACAGAAATTAACAAAAAAACACATTCTGGGAGCGTTACCATGCACACCCGAAGTGTTTTTCCCTATATATATATATGGGTAAAGGAGCAAATTTACACATGTGCTTTACTCCCGGGAGCATCCAGCACCACGAGCTTTTTTCTGGAGCAAAAGTACACATGTGGTTACGTTTTGGGAGCAAAAATACCACGGGCCGTTAGTTGACCAGACGTTGACCGTTAACTTGGATGGGACTGAACAGTAACTCGGGTAAAATTACTCTTTTGCCCTTAGTTTTAGGTGAAATTACCCTTTTGCCCTTAGTTTTTTTTAAAAAAAAAACTAAAATACCCCACCCCTGGTTCTCAGCATGGACGACAACGATCACAGACGAGTTTCAAGGCGTGAAGCTATGGCTGTGAAGTAGAACGTCGCGAGCTTAGAAAGCTGTAGATAGAAACTTCTAGTAAGTCGATCTTAGTGATCGAAGACATTGATTGCTCTCTTGATCTTACCGGGCAGAGGAAGAAGAAGAAGAAGAAAGACAAAGAGGAGGGATCCAAAAGACGCAGTAGTTAAGAAGGCGTTAGATGAAGAGGAAGATTATTGGAAATTGAAGATATAAGAAGTTCAAAAAAAAACAATACTTTTATTATAAATTCAAATACAACAATACTCTGTTTTTTCCCTCCCACGCAGAGCTCTATTTTTCTTACACACACAGTTCTCAAAATACAATTTTCTCACTTCTCTCTCAAAGTGCTTCGGCACTTATCTCTCTTGTCTCTTTTTCTTGATCTCTCTAATATTATTTCAGATACATATACATTCTACAACAATGAAACGCACACACATACATATATATAGGTGTAGTAAGCCGACTGATTTTTTGCAACATGTATATCATTTAATTGTTCCTTGTGCCGTCTTCATAATCTCTGGAAATAGAGCTTATTTTTTATTCAACTGCTTTACAACTCATAACAGCATTTCTTCAATTTGACTAGCGGTGGAAGAGAAAAATAACGAATTGCTTTTCTTCTTATAACGTGACACCTCATGCTGTCATCTTATATCCATTTGAAAACACAGCTTGCATTGATCATCCATTTGACAACTCATGGTCTCAAAATATTAAATCTAGCGGTTGATTTATTTTGTCAGGCGGTGAGACAAAATTCAGTTTGAACTCTATCAAAGATAAGGAGAGTAAGGTGACACTTTCAGGACTGTTGAATGTAATTAATGGGATTTGGTCGGCTTGTGGAGGAGAGAGAGTGATTGTGTTCACAACTAATTATGTGGACAAGCTTGATCCTGCTCCTATAAGTAGAGGACGCATGGATAAGCATATTGAATTGTCCTACTGTTGCTACGAAGTGTTCAAGGTTCTTGCGAGGAATTACTTGGATGTTGAGAGCCATCGTTTGTATACGAGAATTGAGGAATTGTTTCAGGAGATGCAGATGACTCCTGCTGATTTTGCTGAGAATATAATGCCGAAATCAGTGGAGGAAGAATATACAGCTGGCAAATTTCAAACGGACGTTTTCTTTTAACAGGCAGGTGTGACTTTTGCTTCAAAAAGATAACCACATGAGTATTTTTGCTCTCAAAAAAAGCATATGGTGCTGGATGCTCCCCAGGATAAAGTACATGTGTGTTTTTGCTCCTTTACCCTATATATATTAAATATTAACAACTCATGTTAATATTAAAAATTCATTAAAAAAGAAAACATCAATTAAAAGAAAACTATATATATATATATATATATTAAAGAATCACTTGATTATATTTAATGAATTGTTAGTATCTCCTATACAATAACTAATCACTTGTTTTTCCTCATTTCTCTTCATTAAATCTAAAGTTAATTTTTATATCAGTGCATAGATCTCAAAAAGTTATGTGGAATCAAAAAAAGAATGTTTGACTCGGACTCCCGAGCCAGAAGTTATGGCCTTCCGAAATTTTAACTTTTTTTTAATGATTTAGTCGACTAAATTAGTTTTTTAGTCGACTAAATCGCGGGGGTCTTCAAAAAAAATTGGCCCCGCGTTTTAGTCGACTAAACTATCGATTTAGTCGACAGGGCACATTGAGAAATAGTTTTCTGACAGTGGCATATTGGGAAATAGTTTCTAAACAGAGACATTTTGATAAATAGTTATTTAATAATGAGCAAATTGGGAAAAAAGCCAAAAATTGAAAGGAAACGTTAGAAGTTGAGAACTGAAACATAGAAAAATTGACAAAAGGACGAAGTTGCCCTGAAAATGCGGCAAAAAATTGCGAGTGGAGGGAGGGACAGGTGAAAGACAAAGGCCTTTCTTTAGATAAAGGAACGTTTGAATACAATTCCAACCGAATGGTCCAAATGCATAAAGCCTTTATTTTCTTTGGATCTGCTTTAAGGGCCAATTTTATTGCTGAAACATGATTTAAAAACAAAATGGACCTTGAAGGTCAATATTGAAAGAGACCATTGGACCTAAAAGCCCTCCCCCTCCAATTCCAATAGCATCCTATTCTTTTTTTTTTTTTTCTTTTTCGAAAAAAAAGCAGTGTCTATAGATTCTTTTTTCTCTCTTTCAAAATACTTATTCCCTCTACTTATTATTATAGATAATATATGAAATGATTTATTATTCTAAACTCTAGAGCGACCATAGAACTTTCAATGTAAAATTTAACTTCCCACTTACAACACACAGACACACACAATTACTGGCTGTGTATTTTATTGGGTAGAGAGAATCAAACTTATTGATTAAGAGTCGATATAATTGCAAGTAGTTGCTTTCAGTGCTCACCTTTTAATACAGTTGCTTGAAATTTAAGCACAAGCAACTTTGATGCTATGCACAAGAAAGGCTATAATACTCATGATCAAGATCAGGCCAAGACATGTGCTAACTTCCATAACAAATTCATTCAGTATTAAAATATATTAGGACCCCAAATCTGCGAGGATCTCATGATATACATGGATAGTTCCTTATAATCTTTTATTACACCACCACCTCAGGTTATGAAAATATTATTCAAGATTCTTTGGATTTTACTTTTTCATATATGAAGGTCACAGACTCATAGGGAGTTCAATAACAGACACTGGTAGCCGAACTAGGACCAGTATCCTTCACTGAAAGTGAGTTAAACACCATTCCTTCTGCAGCACAGAGATTACCTCTAGTATCATTGAGATTGCCGGGATTATAGCTTGCCATCTTTATGGCTGTCTCGGTTTTTGCTACTCTTTCTGTTTTGGCTACTGCCTTCAGCCGGATACGCTCAGCTCTCGAGCCGATAATCTGACCGAGGATAGAGGCTCCAATTGTCAATGCCATTGCTGATTTAGGCATCAGGACTGACTTCCGAAGCATGGCTATGAAGGGAACAGCTGCGTGTACCGCGGCAAACCATGACAGCGAGAACTTCTTTGTGTGCTCCCTCCATACACCCAAGGGGACATTAACTGCCATCCCCAGTGCTGCAATGGCAAGCATTTTTGCAGGAAGTGGCTGAGGACGTAAGTTTTTAACAAAGGCTGTACGAGCAAGAGCCGCCCTGGCAGCAACAACTGCCGGCGGGCATTTAAACTTCATGCTGGGAGGTGGCTGGAAAGCTGACGCGACAAGGGGGAGGACATTACTTACAGCTCTATAAGACTTGGCAATTGGGCAGTTGCCCTTTTCTAACCATTCATTTCCAAACGCCTCATGCTTTGATGAATTTTCTTTCTGGACGATGTTCAGCATGAGAAAGTAAAAGCTATGTAAGTTTATGCTACATCTCAAAGTTAATTAAATCAATTCATGCTTGATTAGTAATCAAAATAAAGGATTTCAAAAAGAAAATTGAAACCTTGCCCTATGAATCATTTCTAATCAAATGGGCTTAGTTAAGAATGTTTAGCAAATAGCTTGTAAAGATTAGACCTATTAGAGCTAAGGCAAAGAAGGCAGTAGCAATTTTGCATTTGTATGTCACTGCAGATTAAGTATGGGATTTAGCCCCTGACATTTAACGCTCTATATAACATATCACTCATGTTGAGGTGTCAGAGATACAATGGAATTTTCTATTTGCTGAACATATTTCTTAGTAGTAAAATAACCAGATCAATAGGAAAACAAATACTTACATGAGATGAGTTATCCCTTTTGTTTGATGATTCAGTCTTCTTTTGCTTCTTCCACTTGTCAGAAAAATTACCAAAACTGAAAGGGCCACCTAAGCCAAAGGCAGAAAGACTTATGGTAGCAGCTTTTGCTGCTAAAGGATTGAAAGGAGGCAGGGAATCAGGCTCTTTGCTATCATTAAGGGGAATGACTCCATCTTTTCCATGAAAGAGCTTAAATGCCAAGCCAAAATTGGGACCATCTTCAAATATAGGACCATTGGCTCTGCGCACCTAAGCACGAGAATAGAAACGCATTTAGCTTAAAACATTGACCCAAATTGAAATTTAAGTATTATCAGTACGGAGAGGAGATCAAGTTGTTTGTTTAGAGCCTAGTTAAGAGGGGTAGAGGTTATTGGGCGATATCTCTTAGTTAACAATTTATTCCGAAATTTGGTTTTTGACTGAGGTCAATGACGTCGTTTGATCCATATAGCCGACTATCTAGTGGGATAAAGGCTTTGTTGTTGGTGGTGGAAATGGCATGAAGATGAGTAACTTACAGGAAAGGAAATACTTGCGGCAGAGAAGGAGAAGTTTGTAGGTTTGTTGATGTTCCTCAAAAAGGGGCACTTTTGGATGTCTTTTACATCAAAGGGGCACTCAGATCCATCCTCGGCTATTCCCTTGAATAAGAAGTCCATTGTCTCCTCTTGTGAAAGCAGTTACTTTTAGAAACAAGGAAAAAATTGAAGATAAGCCTAGAATCTTTGATCTTTAATATAGCAGAATAAAGACATCATATAAAAAGCTACAACATATTATCGATACCAGGAGCAAAAATCACATAAATCAGTATTGCATGAAAAATCAAGCAGCTAAGAAGGAACCAAATTGAAAAACAATTTAGTAACAACATCGCAGATAAGGTTGCCAAAACATACAATCAACAAATTCAGCAAGGAAAAAACAGAGCTATCGAAATCTGGAAGTTAGATCAATGTCAGCCCTAACACTCTAATTCATTTTATCACGATAATCTACCACAAAAAACAAGCAGAATTAAAACAAGAGAGCAACAGAAAATCAAAAAGTGAAAGGCATTTGGTTAAAAAGAGCGTACCGGAGTCTTTCTTCTCGGCCGGCGAACGAAGTTGAGAGAAAGGGAGGACGTGTGGCTGCCACAGACACCGAACACGCGCGAACCAGAACTTGCTTGTTGGAAGGAGAAGAATAAAACAAACACGTAACTAAATTACAGTATCCAATTGTATTTCCACGAGGCAATGACTTTTAATAGCAGATAGAGATCAAATACCGATTTTTCAAGTATTTTAATTTTGTTAACTAATTTATTTGATATTTCTTCTAGAAAATAGTATTATAAGAAAGTTCTGGAAGCTGTATATACCACTCTGGTCCTATTTATAAGTCCATTTTGACCAAAACATATATACCAAGGAGAGTTAGTTAGCTCAATGATTGTGGGGTAAATTTTCAACTTTGCCCTCATTTATGAATGAGTATCTTTCAACTTTTTCTTCTCTCTCTATTTTCATTGGGTATATTTCAACTATTTCTTATCTCTCTATTTTCATTGGTATAATTAATATGGGCAAAATTGTCACAATCTCATTTATTACCTAAAAGATGACTTATAAATAGGACCAAATTTTTTGATCAAATGAGACTTATAAATAGGACCAGAGTGGTATGTTGAGAAAAAATAGGTAAATATATATTCACTCAATAATATATTACTTAGTCCAAAAAGAAAATGTTACAGGTGATTCATGTCTTGATGAATATTAAAAGAGTTCATATAGTAAGAAATAATGTATGTTGCTGGCAAAAACAGAAATAATGTATGTATTTATAGTTATAACTATATAGAATGAGATACATGTACCTGAAGGACTGGTTCAATGAACAAAAAGTTAATGGCACCTAGATTAGAAACAAGTTTGTTCAATGCATTCATTTATAGTGAATATGCTTTTACCAACTTTTTTTTTTAAAAAAAAATATAAAGCTTTTAAAGTTAGGTATTGTATTTTTACAAGGGTTAATGACCAATTTTACCAACGAACCATTGGGCCAGGACCGCCCAGCACAGCGAACTATTTTTTGGCCCAAAATTACAAATAAAGCATTTAAAATGAATAAGTGGCACAGAGATGGCAAACGTCCGTCTGTTCACTTTGACACCCTCACACGTAATCCTACACGTGGCTTGGTGAGTGTGATTCAGCAAAAAACGTGGAAAGGAATTTAGATGTGGAGGATTGGATTAAGCCAAAAACTAGGGATCGGGTTCTTTCTATTTGGGGGAAAAACCGACCATCGGGGAGAAATCGAGAGATTGATGCAACCTATCGTCGACGGGGAAGGCTTTAAACGGAATGGCATCATCTGCGTCATCGTCGTCTGGAAGATTTAAGCGGAGGGTGGTTCTGCTTCGTCAACCGAGTCGCGAGGAAGAATATGAACCTCCTCGGAGGTATTGCAATCACAGAAATGTTGGCGGCGAGATGGACGTCCTGGACTGACGGCAACCCAGGTCGAAGGTTCTACGGCTGCCCATTGTACAACCAGGTAAGCAACCCATCCGATTCTATGATTTTTGATTCGTTGCTTCTTCTTTCTCGGCTGCCCATTTCTGATTGTTCAGGTAAGCAACCCATTGTTTATATTTGTGCTGTGTTTTTTTTTGTTTGGAGAAGGATGATATATTAAAACCGAGAAACATCATAAAAGCTGGAAACAATTTTTTTTTTTTTTTTAAAAAACTGAATCAGCAACTCAATTGCAAGACCGTGGGATGAAGTGCCAAATGACTTTGTTTGATTTAGCAGAAATCTTTAATGATGCAGATAAGTTTAAAATTGTTCAAACCAAGAGATATCTTCTGTTATAAATCCAACAAAGACACATCCGGAAGCATACCCTGGTTCAAACCAAGAGTTTCAAATTCTTTTGCACGGGTATGCAAAAGAATTGGAGGATTTGGATATATTCTTCATAGATTTAACACTCCCTCTGGTTCTTGGAGTATATATTTGAGGTGTTTCAAATTGCCCAAATAATCTAACATCTTAATCATTCTCAATTTATATGGGGATTTAAAAAAAAACGAGCCCTGTACGTTTAACCCATGCTCCAAATCAACTGACTTTATTGAATACTTCCAGCAATGAGTAATTTCTTTTATATTTTTGTGAACACAGGATGGGGCGTGTGGATTCTTCGCTTGGCATGATAACGAGTTCGGAGAGAGGGCAAATACCGTGATTAAGGAGCTTTTAGACGACATTGACAAGTTGTATGATGAAAATTGCAATCTCCGAAGAGCACAGCATGGGCAGGGACTTAGTGGAGAGATTGATGCAATACATGGTGAATTGAGGAAGCTTAAACGCAGAAATGAGTTATATGATGGGGAACTTAGGAAAGGGGAAAACAAGTTTAAATTAGCAATGACATTGTTATTTGTTACATGTGTTTGGTTGTGTGTATTGTATCTGAAGGTGTAGTATGCAATAGATATTATATGTACTTGATCAGATCGGTAAAGGTTGCACTATAGACCCCTTGGTTTTTAGGAAGATGCTGCCTTCAGATATGTGGATTCATTTCTCAGCCAAGGGGATTTTTGTTTCTCTAGGGGCAACCTTATTTTGTAGCCTTCTAGTTTGTTAGTTAATTTTATGTACTCCTCTAGTGGACATTATATTGTTGTATTATAGAACAGAAATGTTAGTCCAGTATATTTAAATGCTTGCAAGTTGTAGTAAAACTATTGCTTTACATTGATTTGTTGATATATATACATGTAAACGGAGTGCCGCAGAGAATATAATCATATCAATTAAGACAACCTTCAGGCTTCAGCACTAATACAAGGGGAATATTTTTTGTTTGCTACATGAGATAAAGACTTCAATAAAAACCAAGCAAGAAATTATCCATTGGGGAAATTAATCCCAATCTGGTCACGAATGAGCACATTCTAGAGCAACCAATTATTCCTGTCCCTAGAATATAATGTGTGATATGGAGCAACCAATTCCTGTGTTTCAACTCGTTAAAGTCTCCAAAGTAACAAAAAAAAAAAAAAGAGGATCATGCAACCTATCATATCAGTAATTGACTTAGAGGATCATGCAACTTATCATTTTCTCATGGGACATAATAACTAACGGCAGAAGTGGAAACAGATGATTATACAAGCTATTTGCAGTAACCTTCATTAAACCTGGCAAAGTTTCTATACAAGCAAGTACACAGATGAAATGATTCAAGGATATATATTACACCTGCCAAAGCTAGTGCACAATATACAAGCAAGTACACTGATTATCTGATGCAAGGATCAATATAAATACAAAAGGATCCTAAACAAGTGTTTCTTGCTACAGTTAGCCCAAAATATACCCAAAATACAGTACTTCTTGCTTTCAGGTTACATAAAACATGGGTGATTCCATATATACACCAAAAGCACCCAAACAAAAAGTATCCTAACGAAGTCTACTTGCTAGAGTTAGCCTTCTTCCTGCTCATAATCTGCTGGCTTTGTAAGCGGAGTTGTGAGCTGCTAATACTTGGTTTCCCTTTCCACCGCAATCCAGGAGGGTTCACAGCTAGTGCAGGTTCAACATTACTAGGGGAAGTGAAGTCAATCTTCCTGGAACCATCTTGGGAGGATGATGTTGCAGCTCCTGACATTCTTATTTCTGTCTCATTTGGAATAGGAAAGTTTGTTGTAGGGTTCGCATTATGCATAAACTCAGCCGGTGTACCTTCCTCAATGACCTTTTCAGTCCTTAATCCGGGCTACAATAAAAAAGTGCACATGGTCATAAATATAACTAGCATCTAACATACAACTTTACCACATATATGTTGAAATGAGTAACTATAACTTACATTATAAACACTTCTACCACTATCCTCATCAACCATTACTCCAAACCCAAATATCCTTTTGTAAAAACGTGTCCTACCCACTTGACGATTCAATCCACTTGACTGGTTTCCAGATTCAGCCGGTGTTGAAGTCTGCTGGGTACTTGCATCTGGAGTACATGGAAGGATTACAGATGAACTTTCCACTTGACTGGATTGCAGACGAGTTTTCTTCCTGCCTGGACGACGATTGTTCGAGGGGGGTGCTTGAAATAAGAATTTAATATATCATTTAATTCAAGTTTTCAGTATTTCATATTAGAGAAATAAATATATCAAAGCATACTCAAATATAAAACATAAGCAAATAAAGTACCTCTTTGCATGTGCTTCTATTATGTCCAACTGTTCTACAGAAGCTGCACTTCATAACAGTGCCTTTTCTACTGATTCGTTCAACACTGGGTGCTGAACCTGAAGCATGGCTTTCATCAACTTGGCTACTCATGGACTTAGACAAGGCCGTGCATGTATTCAACCTTCTTTGTGGTTCTTCAGTCCTCTTTCTTTTTGTTGGAGGTCTGCCCGGATTTTTGCATATAGGTGGGGGTAGCATGGGGAGGAACTTGTGTGTTTCCCAAAATACTTGTCCTCTAACAGGTAGGAATTTCGTTCTATAGCTCGCTAGATATGTATCCCTATGGTAATACCTAGAAATTTGAGTGGTGGGATCTAGCTTGGCGTGATACATCGCACAAATCGCATGTTGGCATGGGATTCCGGTTAAATCCCAAGCTTGACAAGTACATATTTTCCTACTAAGGTTAACTGTGTGCCTATCCTTCCCCTCAGTGACCTCATACCCATCATCACCATTGAAAAATATCCTACAATTTACAGCCAAGTACCTATTCGTCTCAAAAAATTCATTACATTTTGGGCTATAGTTGGACTTCCAAGAGGTTACTATTTGCTCACTCGCAGCCCATTTTTCCATCAACTTAATCCTAACGCCATCAAACATTTTAATTACAGGAAAATACCTATACTCCTTAATCCAGGCATTAAAACTCTCACTGATATTATTGTCTGCCACCATAGACAAGCATCTATTGCTAAAAAAGGCTCTTACCCATCCCTTAACAGGGTAACTCACTGCTCCTTCCGCTGCTGCCTTTTTCACTTTCTCCAATGCCTTTAGGTTGTCATTGAATTGTTTCCTGTAGGTGCTCCATGCACAACTGAAATTTTTTTTCTTTAGTTCATTTCCCCTCCACCGTTTGCTCCAGTTCGCATAGACATGTCTCGCACAAAGCCGATGTTCTGCGAATGGAAGGACGTCACTGACAGCTTGTAGCAAGCCCTACATGCAACAAGAAGTCAGTTATACGCTGTATGGCTGCAATTAAAAAAGCACACATATACGAAAAAAATTTGTACCTTCTGCATGTCAGACATGATTGTAACTTTTCCACCGTCATCAAGGTCAAGCGAGGATTTCAGCCATTGTATGAACCAGCTCCAATTAACAGTTGACTCCTTATCAGTCAAAGCAAAAGCTAGTGGGAACATACTATCATTTGCATCTAAACCCACGGCAGTCAACAAAATGCCCCTAGCTTTCCCTTTCAAAAAAGTGCCATCTAGTCCAATAAATGGCCTGCAACCTAATTTCCACCCGACCTAATAAATTAATGAAAAGCACAGCACATTAGAGACAGCTAGCGTAATAGCCAGGATAAAAATATAAAATGTTTTTAAAAACTGCTAACATCTAATTCAAGGGTAAAAAATGTAAGACAACACATTAGGGACAACAAATGAGATAAAACCAGTATTATTCCACAATACAATATAAGACAAAGACATTAGTTTTTGACTGAATATACAACAAATGCACTAAGATACAGCAATTAATTCAAATTCAAAGTATTAAAGTGTTTCAAATCAGTACCTCTCATTGTAAACAATTATATAGGGAAGACAATAGGAATTTTGTACATACCTTAGATGCATTAAAACAGACGTACATCCTTCTAAATACCCTCCTTCCTTGATCTAAAGCTTCACCACTTAACTCCACACTAACATCGGATCCCGGATTTGACACTTGCAGTTCATTACAATAAGCTTCTAATTTGGCATACTCATCTGCGAAACCCCCATCCATGACCTCCATTATCATCCTTTTAGCCCTCCTACACTTATATCTACTAACAAACAGTTTCAAATCTCGCTCTACATCCTTCTTCATCTCAGTTACACTATACTGAGGATTATCTTGTACTTTATCCTTGAAGTATTCAGCTAGCCACTTCGCACTTGCCCTTTGATTCTTATAAACCCTAGCACACATGTGCTCATGATTTAGTGTTTTCACCATGTACCCAGGACCTACGCTATCTCTACCTGCATACAACCTAAATGGGCAGCCCTCTTCACAAGTGGCAATGACCATCTTTTTCTCACTTCTAAGTATTTTCAAATTCACCCCCTTCTCAATAGCATAGTTATCAATAGCCCTCCTCAACTCGCGTCTATCCAAGAATGTCATTCCCGCTCTGAAAGAGGTCCTTTTTTCAGATCCATCCGACTCCCTTCGTTTAACCCTCTCTTGTGGAGGTGCATTAGAATTAAACTCATCCTCATCACTAGATCTATCCTCATCCTCATCACTAGATCTATCCTCAGGGTCTTCATGCATTTCATCATCATCAATTAATCTCTCTTCACTATCACGACATTCTGACCCTGACTCTGAATGTTCCATGTAGCCTCCATCATCACTATCAGAGTCATGTCCATCATGATGGTTCAGCTGAATGGCTTCTATCCCACCTATGTCATCTACCTGACTTTTGTCATGTACCTCACCTAATTTATCTACATAATCATCGGTTCGTGGAAGATGTCCAAATTCATCATCTCCTCGCCTAAAAATTCTATATAATCATCGGTTCAAGGAATATTTTCAAATTCCACATCACTAATTTCTCCCTCATTATCTTTCCCTTTCCTCGCCATTGCACCTGTAGGACAAGTTCAATAAATCATGACATGAGAGCCAACTTATAATACATGTACGATCAATGCTAGTAAGGAAAGGAAAACATGTCAAACATGAAACAGACATGAAACCAGCAATGTTCTCAAGCAGAATGTTGTTAAAAAAGCCAACAAGCCTGTGCTCAAACCAACTTTTACAATGCCATGTTTGCAAAAGTGATTAAAAAAAGAAAAGAATAAAAACACTAACACCAAGAGATTGACCTTGCTACACGAAAAGCTCTAGAAAAGGGTCAAAGAACACAATACCTTGCTACACGAGATGCAAGAAATGGAGGAGGATATGCAAAAAAAAAAAAAAAAATCAAATGTTCTAAGAAACATGGAAGAAAGAAGCTAGTTTAAATTTGAGATAACAATACCATGAATAAAAAAATTCAAAAAAAATCAAAAGTTATAGGAATTAGCCACATGAAAGAAATTCTATACACACAAAGGAGCTAGGAGAAATAGAACACTTGATCTTAGGTTTAGGTTCAGCATATACCAGATTCGACAATGCCTCTGTAAACACAATAATCACGAACAAGCTTATCAACTAGTGGTACATCCAGCCTTATCCGACATAACTCATTCTGAAAAAAAAAAAGATACAACAATAAAGATTTGAAGGAAAAACTCCAAAAAGAATTCATCAGTCAAATGTAAACAAGCTCAAGCCACATTTGATGAAATCAAAAGTTAAGGAAGAGGAAGATGAATTCATCAATAACAAAAGGAAGGACATAGAAGAAGAAACCCATTCACCAGATAAAAGCAGAGCAAAAATATAGCAGTTAGAGGTGTTTTCAATGAATATTGAAGACACATAGCAGTTAGTCAATGCCATGAGATTCATCAACAAATTAATACTTTGCATAGTTCAGTAGTAATGCAGATAAGGGTAATGCAAATGTCTTTTCCACCTATATGGTACGGCAGCCACAGCTATATTGGACTTGAACAACACACAAAACTCAAGCAACAAAAATATAACTGTTTGCAAAATAATAAAGGGCAGGCATACAGTGGTCACAACACAAGGAAGCATCAAACAATGACACCTGCTAGCTTTGCACCCCAAATTACAGAGAAAAGTAGGTATGCCTCAACATGATATAGTAAATTTAAGGGTTAAGCATATAAAGATATTTCCCCAAACTTAGTTAATAGACGGTCAAACTCTATTCAATTCCAGTTACTTCTATCCTCTAGTATATATGAAGAAAGGCTATAAATGCAATCAACACCAGTAATTAATTTTCCAGCATGAAAGCAGAAAGGCTATAATGAATCAACAAAAACTATAGCAGTAGGAGAATCGCTAGCTTCAAAGCAGTGGGGCAAAAAACTTAACACACTTAGATCAGAAAAGGCATAAAATGAAGCCACAGACAACCAAAAGAGAAATAGGCAACATACCCAGTGTTATAACCTGAAATAATTGAAGTAGATCACCCTTAGCGAAAGAAAAACCCTAGCCGTTCTGAAAATCAAAGAAAAACATCATTAAAAGGGGATAAACGAAACCCTAAAAGAAATGAAATCGCTGACCTCAACTTTGAGAAATTTATGTCAGATTATCTGATCCCTTGAGAGAAATCGAAGGTTACTTGTCGACGGGATTCCAGGTCCAACAATGTCTCAAACTTTCGTGCGAAAACCCTAGCCGATTGTCGATTCAGTCTTATCCGTCGTGCAATTGTCGTCTAAGCCATCGTCGACGAGATTCCAGGTCCACAAAGTCTCAAACTTTCGTCACCCGCAGCGGCGGTCTCACCCCTTCCTCTCAAACCAAGTCGGATGGGTTTGGCTCGACCGTCGACTCTCCTTTCTCGACTCTCCTTTCTTTGTTTCAGAATGAACCTATCGGATACTTGCTTCATCCAATCCAGAGTTAATTGGTTTCTATGCTTAATTCCTCCCACCAGGCCACGTGTGTTGTCCTACATGGCAAATTTTTTTTTTTCAATTCACCCAAACGGAGTTAGGGAAAATGTAACGGTGTTGTGCCCATTTGAGGTTTTAAAAGGTTTATTTGTAATTTTGGTCCAAAAAATAGTTTGCTGTGCTGGGTGGTCCTAGCTCAATTGTTCGTTGGTAAAATTGGTCCTTAACCCTTTTTACAAATTAGTGAATATACTAATTTGTGCCCGTCCAATGGTGCCCCCTTCAGTAAATTTCTGGGTCCGCCCCTATCTGCAAAGGATATTTCCTTGGCTTGCTGGTATTGCTCACATACGGCAAGCTTGTTTCCTTCTAGCTTACTGCTTCTTTGTGGCTTGGTTGGCAATTGAATACGGGAAGATGCTAGGCCTCTTGGATATTGTTAGAGTTCCTGATTCTTGGCACTTGTTTTTGTGAAGTGCCGTGTCTTTTCTATTTGTGATGATATTATTTGGTTGCAGCTTGTACCATTCTTGTGTCATGATAACTTGGTTCTATTATGCCTCGTGTAAATATGAAGGAGGAAATAGAAGTCAGATACACTTAAATAGGAGTTTAAGACAGTAATACTACTGGATCAAGTATGGAGTTAGTTGAAATCAGTGGGTGGACTTTGGTGAAGGAGGGGCTTGAATAATTTGCATAATGGGTTAGGTTTATACCTATGTCGTTATGTACTAAAATAGAAATCTTGAAGTTTCTGATGTTGAAAAATCTAGTTGAAATATGGCATTGTAGTTTACAGAATTAACGGATGTTCGTTTCTTTTATAGTTATAGTCACCAATGCATTCATACGCAGAGTTTATTTTCAGATAAAAGTTGCTAATTTATACGGAGAATTTTCTCTTCAAGGGCGTTGGGGTGGTCACAATGGGGAAATATTTTTATAGTGAAATCGTGATTCGTTTTATTTGTATGCACCTATAATGGTAAAGTATATATTGACAAGTATATATGTCTATTTAAATCAGCACAGTTGATGTGTTTATTTTGATAAATCATAGAGTGGTTATTGACAAGTACCGACACCTAATCATATATTATTGTTTTTCTTTTCCTATTTTAATCCATGGGGGCAATAAGATAATTTCACATTCAAAATTTATATCGCTGCAGTTAGTGATTAATAAAATAGACCCCGTTTTTTAAAAGAAAAGAAAAGAAGAAGACACAAGTCACGGGAAGGAAAAAAACGTCTGGGATTAAATTGCGATAATTGTGTGTGCGTGTGCATTTTAATCTAAACATAGGTTAATAAATTTTAAAGGTTTATTTCCATAAACTATTCCTTGTTCAAATTTTAAAATGTTTACCAAATAGTATAAAATAAATCATTCTTTATGAAATCTTTGAACGATCAAAAAATCACTTATTTTTTAAGCTTATACAAAGGAGCTTTTAATTTCAAAGTTTAAATTTCATCCATTATACGAGAATGAAGAGAAAAATCAGAGAAAATGTCAAATCATGCATGAGAGATGATGCATGGTTCAAAGCACATCCCATGTTCTCACTTCAAACCGCTTTCACCCTAAATAGTAAATACACAAGGACCTAGCCCGCTAACTTCAGATTTTTATTTCAATGCGGCAAAAAGCAGGCTAGTTTTTATGCATCATAAATTTATAATGCTACAACATGATAAATAATCAACATAGTCGACAATTTAAACAAGTGGTTCACTATTCTTGAACAAATTTCCCCCAAGACAAATCTGAGAAAAGCTAGCATCTCTTACAGTTCATTACACCAACCGCCTTGGATAACAAAATGCTAGTAAATCTCATCATCAGGGATCTGAGGGTTAACGAACTTCATCGGGTCTTTCATCATTTCTGGAACCAGAGATGACTCGACCTTTTCTGGTAAAGGCATCAGAGGAATGATGCTATCTCTGTCGATTACTCCATCAATTATTCCATATTCAACTGCTTCAATTGGAGACATGTACAGATCCTTCTCAATATCTTTCTCGACTTGTTCGAATGAGCGACCAGAAAATTCGGATATAATTCTAATAACATTATCTTTGCCGACCATAGCCTCCTGAGCTTGAATTTCTACATCTAAGGCTTTTCCACTAGTACTTCCAAGAGGTTGATGAATCATAATCCTTGTGTTGGGCATCGCGAGGCGCTTGCCTTTCGTGCCACCACCAAGGATAATGGAAGCAGTTGATGCTGAAATGCCGAGTGCAACTGTGGAAATAGGGGCCCTCACAAGTTGTACCACGTCAAAGATGGCCATTGTAGAGCTGAAAAGATTATCAAACTCAACTGTTATAAGGATGCCAGCCAAGGGAGACAAAGAAACGCAACAAGAAAATAAACCAAGCAGACCAGCACCAATAAAAGAAAATTCTACCGGCCAATGGCATTTCTGGCTCACGTAGCACCAGTCTAATGTCAAGGGTTCAATTTCTACCCACACCATGCCCAAAGAAGCATCAATGCTGATATGCTTATCAGGCACAACATTACAAATATGCTAGATACAGTAATTTCTAGGATAAGAATAAGGTGCTATGATAAGTGTGCATGTACACAAACAACAAATTAACACTGAAAAAATAACAAAAAAATCTTAAACAAGTATTTCAAATGCAAAATAAGATGTTCATATTAAGTTGTGCATAAAAATAAAGAGCAAATTAAAACTATATTTCTCAATTGAAATATCAATCTTCATCTTCCATTCACCTCACTAAAATGTCCCATAAGCTCTTCCAATTCCAACACATCTAGAGAATGATTTGCAACTTCTAAACCTCTAGCTCCATCATATATGGCTCCCATTGATCTCCATTATATCAGATCTTATTTTGTCTACTGAAAATACATTTCGCACTTCCTTGATGGAAGCTGAAGATCGGCATCAAGGAAGCACTGATACGCCAAAATATGAAACATTCAGTTCACATATAAGGGGCACTTGTCAACGGCACATGATATAGGAATTGGTACATGTGTAAAGTTCGATATTCAATGTATAGTAGAAATGAAAATTAAAAGATCAAATTCAAATCAAAGTTTTAACACCACCACTAGGCAAAAGCTTATCTCTTTTAAACCTAAATGACTACTACTGTTGAAAGTGAGACAATCATGGAAAAATGGAGGGCGTGTTTGGTTTGGAAAGAGCCCTCAACCAAGGAGCTAGGGAGAAATTGTATGTGGAAGATGCTATAATGCTTTATTATGGTTATGTATCATCAGGGTTGTTCGTCAAACATTAGATTATTTCAATACACTGCAAGCATTACATTTTTCAATGGGACTCCTAGTTATGATGCACTAAGAGACACTTTATTGCAAAAGGAGTGAGATGACGTTGAGAGGCCAGAGGTTAATTAAAACAATACAAAATAGTGGGGCGAGAAGAAAGTGAGTATAGTGACAAGCGGTAGTATCTGATAGAAATCTAAATTTTTTGAAACACAATCATGGCCAAGGGAGTGACATCATGTAGCCAGGTACAGACAAGTCAGTGAAATAGGACAATGATGTGTAACTTGATGAGTTTAAAGAGTACCAGGGAAAATTCTACATAGCTACACCCATAATACTTTCATATCAATCTTTCTTATATTCATATCTTTCTAAAACCTCCACTGGCAAGAATTCAAAAGGCACCAAGATTCCCTTTTCCCCGTCAATTTTCTCTTCATGGTCAATATTATTATAACTTATCTTATACAATTCCACCTTGTGTTAAAATTTATCTATCTCTAACTTGTCCAATCCTCAACAAGCAGACCACAGCTAAAGCAAAATGGCCACACACACACACAGACAAATAACTAAAGCAAAATTTTACCTTAGACTGCCACCAGTCGAATTAATGAAGAGTCTGATATCTTTTTTGGGATCTTGTGCATCCAGAAGCAGCAGCTGACCGATAATTGCATCAGCCACAAGATCATCGATATCGCTACCCAAAAACACAATCCTCTCCCTAAGCAACAACCCCATCACATCAGATTCGGCCCCCCTCATAGCCGTAGTTGGCGTCTGAGTACAAGATGGTTTGAAAGTGTCATAGAAGTTTTCAGGTTGGGACACAAAACCTAGGGTTTTAGGGGATTTTGGTGAAGATGCTAGCATACACCTAAGTGAAGTTCTCGAAGAATGGGGACGCAAGGGAATAGCAATTTGGGAATTGAACGCGGAAATTGACGGCTTTGAAGGAGAGAGGTGAAGCCGGATAGAGGTAAGCAAAGTTGAAGGGTGCGTTGAAGGGTGCGAAGGAGAGAGTGAAAGCAAATCCATGGTTGAACTATCTGAAACTAAACCCAGACGGAAATTATCGAGATACTGAGCTGGTTATTATCCCATAAGGGAAAAGGGGAAATGACATTTGGGACCTTCTTAAAGACTACTCTTTTTTTTTTTTTGGTAAAAAATGGGGCATTAGCCCATCACTATTATTATATCACAACAAGTCTTGGGATAGAAACTCCCAACTCATCTCTATACAGCAGCCTATTAACAAACATTGGAGGGTTATCATATACAGCAAACACCTCCTCCTGAACCCAAGAATAATTGGCAAGGGCATCTGCACATGCATTTCCCTCCCTGTATACATGAACGAATACTAAACCAGCAAAGTTTGACAGCAAACGAAAAATTTCAGACAACAATGACGAATTCACATCAGTGGTTGCCTCTTCTTGCAGCCGCTTCAACCTGTCTATTACAGTTAAAGAATCACTTTCAATCACAATATTATTCAGTTTCAACCCAGAAGCTAGTCTTAATCCTATCAGAACTGCCTACAGCTCTGCCTTCAAAGCCATACAGGATCCTAGTTTTTTTGCAAAACCTGAAATCCATTTTCCACCTTCTCCTCTCAGTACTCCTCCACACCCAGCAATCTGCTCCCCCCTTTTGAAACTCCATCCACATTCAATTTAGCCCAACCCCTCCCAAGAGGATCCCATCCAACAAAAACCTCCTGTATTCCATTCAATCTTCCAAAATCAATTCTTGCCCTGTTCACATCCCTCACATACCATGATACTACCTGACTTTGTTTCTCAGGTAGCACAAAATCCTAATCAAATATGCTTTTATTTCGCCAATTCCATAGCAACCAGCAGGCAATACCAAACACCAACCTCCAATCTTCCTCCTTTCTCGTTAAGTTCCAATTAAACCACTCCACACCCTGTAAACACAGGAATTCAAACTCCAAAGTACCCTCCAATAACTCCTGCCATAATGAATGTGCAGCATTGCAATCTCTTAAAACATGCATCAGTGTTTCAGAAACATTGGTACATTTATAGCAGTTAGAATTACCACCCATAATCATGCACCTCCTCTCATTAGTCAACAATCTATTGTGAACAGCTAACCACAAAAAAGTCTACACCCTTGCTGGCCCCTTCCAACCCCATACATTCCTCCACACCTTTTCCTCTGAATGCATTTCATTCCGCAACATATGATACATATCAGCAACTGAATATTGGTTCTGCATTCTTTTCCCCCACCTAGGCACATCCACACCATTCAACTCGTTTGGGGGAGGTGTTGCCATTATGAGTCTCTTCCCTTCCTCATTAATCCACCCACTAATTTTTTCTAAATCCCACTCACCCTCATCATTCAAAATCTCCTTCACCCTTATGTCTCCTTCCTCCTCCGATACAATTTTAGCACTCTTCTCAATTAATTTCCTACCATCATCCAGCCATTTATCATGCCAAAATCTCACCTTCTCTCCATTCCCCACCTCCCAACACATATTGTCTAAAATTCTAGGCCATATTCTGCACAAATTCTTCCATATTTCTGAGTCATACTTCTTCATATCACACTCCTCCACTAGGTTACTTCCTCTGCTATATTTTCCAGTAAGCACCAAGGAACATAAGCTTTTCGGTTTAGCAATTATGTTCCAAGCCACTTTCCCCAACAAGGCATCATTCATTATTTCAAGATCCCTCAAGTCGAGACCTCCATTCTTTTTTTCCTTACACAAAGTATCCCATTTTACAGCATGTATTTTCTGTTTGCTTCCATCACTGTTCCAGAGAAAATTCCTCTGTATTCTTTCTATTTCCTGACTGACCCCAGCAGGTATATAAGAGTGTTGCATCTCATATATTGCTAACTGACTTGTTACTGATTGTACCAAAGTTATTCTTCCAACCAAAGACAAATTTTGCTTCTTCCAATTACTTAACCTCCCCTGCATTTTGTCAATCAAATACTGAAATCTTCTTTTATTATCTCCTCCCTTAAACATATACGCATCCAAGTACCTTCCCAAGTCTTCCATTCTTTTGAACCCCGAATATGCACAAATTTAATTTTTCACTCTCCTCTCTACATTCTTAGAGAAGAAGACACTAGTTTTCTGTATATTCACTCTTTGCCCAGATATCTCACCAAACAGCTCCAAAATACTCATTACATTGCACATTTGATCCAAATTTGCCTCACATACAAGAAGCAAATCATCCGCAAACATGAGATGTGACACCTCCATTCCATTCCTACCCAATCGCATTGGACACCACTTCTTACAATTCACACTATCCACAATCAAACGTGTTAACTTCTCCATTCCTAGAATAAACAAATACGGGGACAAAGGGTCTCCTTGCCTCAATCCCCTAGAAGGAACAAATTCCTCCATCTTTCCTCCATTCCACATTAATGATGTTCTAATCGAGCCAACACAGTGCTTTATGACATTACGTAAATGACTCCCTACTCCAATCACTTCTAACACATTACTAAGGAAATTTCATGCCATCCTATCATACGTCTTTTCTAGATCAATTTTGATCACCATATATCCCTTTCTTCCCCTTAACCTTCCCATAGAATGCACTAATTCCTTAGCAATAATAATATTGTCATGTATACTCCTCCTAGGTACAAAACTTGATTGGTAGGGGGATATCAACATATCCATAATTGGTTTCAGTCTATTTACAATCAGTTTAGACAATCCCTTATAAATCACATTACATAGTGCAATAAGACGAAATTGACTTACCATTTCCGGGCTTTCAACTTTAGGAATCAGCACCACAAGCGTGTCATTGACCTCTCCAATGCGCTCTGAATTCCTCCATAGTTCTTCAATAAAATTCGTAATTGAATTTCCCACTACCTTCCAATTGTGTTGATAAAAGGCAGCAGGAAACCCATCACTACCAGGGGTCTTAAATGCCCCCATTTGGAAAAATGCTCGCTTTATTTCCTCCTTCTCAATATCCCTCTCCATTCTCCTCCACCTTTCCTCAGGCACTCTTCCCCACCCCTGTTCTGTTTGAATCCATTCCCTACAAGCCTTATCTTCATGAAACAATTTCATGTAAAATTCCTGGAACAGTTTTGCAATGTCATCATCATCCTCAATCCAGCTGCCCTCATTGTTCTTCAACATCTTTACCTTATTCCTCCTATATCTAGTCAGCGTTTTAGTGTGATAGAACTTAGTATTTCTATTCCCCTTTCAACCACTTTTTTTTTTTTGCTCAGTTCTTAAAGACTACTCTACTACAATTAAAAACTAATATTATCTGCCAAAAAAATTGCCATATGTTCAATAAAAATAGATTGCCAAAAAAAAATTAGAGTGCTCCTTAAAAAAAATAAAAATAGAGGGACCATTAAAAAACACAAAGCTATCATTTAGAAAAACTACATATTTTTATTACAAAATAAGGAAATTTGATTACAAAAATCAAAAGAATATGAGAAGTTAAGTGTCTTTTGATATTTAAAAAAAAAACTCATGATGAGGGATAACTATCAACCCTATAAGAAGAAAGTAACTTCCCATGACAAAAAAAAAAAAAAAAAAATTGCATGACAAGTTTTAGAGGCAGTACATAATAACAAATTCATGCTACTTCATTCCATTGTTGTGAGGATTTTTCAGTCATTACATTTTTTATAAAATAGCCAAAATGAAGAAAAGAGAATAGTAGCTTTCTTTCTTTCTCAATTTAATTAACTTTAATGAAACAGAATAATATCATCTGAATTATAAATTAAAAACCCCAATATGTGTAATAAATTAGTAAAGAATAAATAGATGAGAATATGAAATTTTAAAGTTTCGATACTTACAACTTGAATATAAGTGATAGCAATTTAAGAATAATAATTAGCAATTTGGGTATATACAATAATAATTTAGAGAGCTCAAGTTATTAATCTTTATATCTAGGTTGCTAATTCATATACTTAAGTTGTCAACATTCAACTTCAAAATCCCAAATTCCTAGCAAATTACAAGTTTGTCTTTTTACTAATTTAGTACTACCCGGTCCGATCTTTAATATAAGATCATGTTGATTTATTTGAAAATGTTAAAAAAGCTAAATATATTACTTTAAAGTATTTTTATTATTGTTTTTCTTTAAACTAATAAGTCTGTCTGGTACATAATGTAATTATACATGACATATATTATAATTAAGTGATTTGTTTAGCTTCTTCAATTTCTTCAAAACTAACTAACTGGGTCTTATATTAAAAATCAGAATAAATAAATATTTTAAAAAAATTATAATTCAAATGATATTTTCTGCCATTTTCCTTTACCGTTGAACCAAACGCTATAAAACTAAAAGTAGGAGATCTATTTTATTGAATATTGCATTGTATAGGATCAATTCGTGGCGTCAAATTCTGGAACGTCACCATCTCAGAATCAGATGAGTTTCGTTACTTCATATATCACCATCCGTTTCTGCTCCTAAAATATTCTCTCAGGTACAGAGCGATTCATCTCGAATCTGTAAATGGATCAAACAAATGAAACAAAAAACCATGTAATGTAAATTCATCAATCAATCAATTCTATCAAAAAGAGAATAGAATCGGCTTATGAAGTTGCAGGTGGATGGGAGATGAACGATGATGGAGAAGAAGAGCGAGAATGAGAATTCATCAGGTGGTCGAGAGTTCTATGCAAATGGAAATCTAATGAATACTGCAGAAGTCGAAGCCAAACTTGACCAAGGAAATGTTGAAGCCGCTGAATCTGCATTGGAAGAGGGCTTATCTATCACTTCTGAGGTATAGCTTCATCGAAATCCCTTATATTTTCGTTTCCCTTTTCAGAAATCAATAGCCAATCACATGGAAATTGGCCTAACCAGCACTCAAATCTGTGACGCTATGCGCTCACAAACAATCTGAATCCCTTACATTCACGCAAACGAATATAGATTATATGGTGCATTGGAGAGGAATAACGAGAAGAAAATATGTTAAATATCATAATGAAATGTGGATCCTGACCCTATGCAATCATATTTTCTTGGATGTATGAATCAAGTTTTCGATGATCTGTTTGTTTCAATTGGCATTATGTTATCAGGAAGCCAGAGTTCTTATCGGTAAGCTAGAGTATCAAAGAGGAAATTATGCAAGTGCTCTTTGTGTGTTTGATGGAGTTCATCTGCAAGCTGCCCTTCAGCAATTACAATCGTTAGTTTCTGACAAATCGTCGGCCAAGAAAGCACGCCCTCGCGCTGAATCACCTACCTCAATCCCTAGGCATGCTGCTAGTTTGATGCTTGAATCCATCTACTTCAAAGCAAAAACTCTACGAAAGCAGGGGAAAATATCTGGTATAAGATATAATTTTTAAGTAATTATCCCTTCATTGCTACGATTTTGTTTTAGTATATGTATATGTATATCCCTTAGAGTTCTTTGTTTTAAATTTACCGTGAAATTTTAAGAAAGTGTGACCACAAAAGTAAAAAATGTGGATGAGATTCACTTTCTATATTTCCTCCCATTCTCTCTTTTCCATCTCCTCTCTTGAAAATTTTTCAGTAACTTTAACGATCAAGAACTATAGAAAAATCTAGAGTCGTTTTTTATGTCTTGCTTTTCTCCCCAGACGAAATGTGAATCCTCCAACCCCTCCAATATCCTTCTTCTCTTTTAATAAGTTGTAATGCTTGTGTGATTGTTTGTTCAGAAGCTACCACTGAATGCAAAACTGTGCATGAGGGTATTGAGAAGGCCTTCAGTCAGGGTGTATCGGATATTCAATTGGACAACACCTTGCAAGAAGTAGTCAGTGACATTGTAGGACTTCTTCCAGAGCTTAAAAAGCAAGCAGGTAACTATCAAGAGGCATTGTCTGCTTATAGGCGTGCTCTTCAACTTCTGAGGCAATGGAACTTTGATACTGATGGTTGTGCTAGAGTTCAGAAAGGACTTGCCATGCTTTTGCTGTACGGTGGGTTCGAGGCTAGCCCACCCAAGGCGACTGATCAGCACGAGGGGTTTTATGTACCTAAAAACAATCTGGAAGAGGCAATTCTGCTTCTAATGCTTGCTGTGAGGAGACTTTGCATTGATAAGTCCAAGTGGGATCCTTCAGTGATGGAGCACCTGATTTTTGCACTTTCTGCATGTGGCCAAACTTCTGTTCTAGCAAAGCAACTTGAAGAGTTAATGCCTGGATTATATCATCGTATCGATCGTTGGAATCTTTTAGCTTTATGTCTCCAGGAAGGAGGACAAAACGAAAGTGCTTTGGATCTACTTAGGAAGTCTTTGCACAAACATGAGAGGCCAAATGACATTAAATCATTGTTAGTAGCTGCCAGGATCTGCAGTGAGAAACCTTGTCTTGCTGCTGAGGGAGTGGGGTATGCTCAAAGGGCAATCAATAATGCTAAGGGCATAAACGAGCATTTGAAAGGTGTGGGTCTTAGAATGCTGGGACTTTGTCTTGGAAAGCAAGCTAAGGTTGCTTCCTCGGACTTTCAAAGGTCTAATCTTCAGTCTAAAGCTCTGAAATCATTGGAAGGGCGATGGAATTTGAGCATAACAATTCGATCGATTTTTGAGCTGGGAGTTCACTATGCAGAACACAGAAATTTGACAACTGCTCTTCACTTTGCAAAGCAGTTCTTTGATGAAACAGGAGGATCTATATTGAAAGGTTGGAGATTGATTGCTCTGATTTTGTCTGCTCAACAACGATTAACGGATGCTGAAGAGATGATAAATCATGCTTTAGATGAGACCGCAATATGGGAGCAAGGGCCACTGCTTAGACTGAAAGCAAAGCTCAAGATTTTCCAATCACAACCCAAGCATGCTATTGAAACTTATCAAGACATCCTTACATTAATTCAAGCTCAAAAGAATTCCTATGGGCCTATGAAAATAAATACACAGGTAAAGTTATGTCATATGCTATTTTAACAGCAGTAGATTGCATTTACTACTTTTTATACTTTTGTCATTTAAATTGTTTTAGCGGCTGAGTATATTTATGATCTGGGAAGTGGATATCCTCTGAATCTGTTGTCATTTTAGCACTTTTAATTTCCTTTTCTGAAGGTCGCTTTTTGTGTTTCTGAGCCGTTTCCCAATTTTTGGTTAGGATAGTTGCAGAAGAAATACTTTGTTTTCCCTTATAATTTTTGTGTATAGGAAAATGTTGAGTTATTTGTAGGAGATGAGTGATCTTCAAGAAGCTCAATTATAATTCTTTTAAAGCGAATACTTCAAAGTTGTCTCCAAGGTTTTGGGAGAAAAGTGATCCCTATGTCATAAGATTTTTTTTTTTTTTCATCTTGGAGCTTGCTTCTAAAATCTGAATCAATTTTTTTATTTTACTGTTATCTTTTATACTGAACAATTATACTAAGGAAGAAGAAAATAGGAGTTGTATTTCCCCAAGTGATACATGTGTTCATCCTTTCATGTGATTCTTCATGTATAATTGCAAATTTTGAATTTAATATTTTCTTTGTTAATTCGTTTTAGGTTCAAGATGATGTGAAGGAAATTGATGTTTGGCATGGTCTGGCAACTTTATATGCAAGCCTTTCTCGTTGGGAGGATGCTGAAGTTTGTTTGCAAAAGGCCAGAGAATTTAAGGAGTACTCAGCAGAAACAGTGCACATTGAAGGCAAGAACAAAACCTTAAGTGTGATATTCTAATCTAGCTTCTTGAGCTTAAGTTTTCTTGTTCCCTTCCATTTTTAATAAAATCACAACCTTACCTTTGGGGAGCCAATGCAGAGGATTTAATCCCAGACCTGCAAAACTCCAATGGTATTGGGAGATCACTTGTGCAAGAATATTAATGCCTGAATTGAAAAGAACAGAAAATAAAATTATAGAAAAATTATTTTGAAGATTTAATATTAAATGTAACATTCATTTTTCTTTAGGCTTCTTTAGATTGAAATCTGGATTAAAAACGTATCAAAATCAAAATTTCACTTCTTCAATTTTCAATCCAAACATATAGGATGATCAGAAAGTTTCTTTGTACTGAGGAGAATAAAATAGGGGAAGGGCAAAATGTTTATTTAAAATAAGATCAGAGAAAAAGTCTGAATCATCTCTCTTTTCAAACATACTTTGGCCAAAAAAATCCATATACGGAAGGGTTCTAAAGCCACATTGTTGGAGGATGTGAAGGTATAACCAAACCCTTTAAGTAGCATGAAGAACCAGGCAATAATCCTCTTCGTGTATGGAGACATTTAACACTTTCCTGTATGATTCTACCAGGTCTTTTGTGTGAAGGACGTAGACAAAAACAAGAAGCTATTTCTGCTATCACGAAAGGGCTCCTGTTTGAACCACGCTATGTTCCAAGCAAGATCCAGATGGGTGTTTTGCTACTGAAAATGAATTCAAAGTCAAAATCTTTGCCTTTAGCCAGAAGCTTGCTTTCTGATGCACTTCGACTTGAACCCACTAACCGCATGGCTTGGTTTCACTTGGGAAAAGTTCACAAGTATGATGGCCGAATAGGTGATGCTGCTGACTGCTTCCAGGCAGCTTCCATGCTGGAAGAATCTGACCCTCTTGAAAGTTTCAGCACTTTGCTTTGACTGGATTTTATCACTAAAATGGTTCGGTCTGCAAACAGTCTCATGCATCTTCTGTGGGTTCATTGGAGACAAACTGGGAATATTTTGGTAATGAATCCCCAGTTCTTTCTCCTCATTTTAAGTTATTGCCATCATCACAAACTAGGCTTACAAAGAGAACTTGCCTTCATTTTTTGGGAAATAAGAAAATAAAGAAATTCATGTTAACTTGTTCGTAGGATGGTTAATGTCTAGAGCCTGGACTAGTGAAGACTTCTTTTGAATTGCTGCTCTGCCTTGTAAATGTATGTTGCTTAACCGAGAAGTATCAATAAAAGAAAGTGGAGATTCATTGTGCCAAAACCCATCTGAGTTTTTCTCATCTTTTCATGTATCAAACACTATGCGGAGGACAACTAGTTCAACAGAAAGAAAATGTTCAAAAATTTGGAAAACCATTGTGATCGATCAAACAAATCTTGTCTTAGTCCATGGAAAATTCCTTGTCCAACTGTAATATACAAAAATAGTTCTTGGGCATAGTCCACAGAACGCATCTAGAACTGCCACCTGCCTTATTGATCTGTCTGTCAGCATCTTTGGCTAAGTTGACGAAATTCCATAACGGTTTCGAAGAGATTCAATCGCCTTGTCAAATGATTGCGAAAGATCACCGATGGACGTTTTGCAGGCTGAAATTTTTAAGAAAAAAATCAAAAGCTGCTTTATTCACATAAGTATAAATATCTTAACAGATTTATTCACAATCTGACATTCGAGTGTAGTATATGTGTGCGTATAGATCTGAATTCTGTATAAGGATGTCCTAAGACAGAAATTAAACTATAAGAACGTAACGTACTGCCCTGTATAGTTAATTTTCTATGTAGTATGTTTAGAACAGTTCTGAAAACTTACCAAAGGTAATGATCTAGTATAAATGTCATTATGCTAAAAATTTAATTAAACAAACATACCACGAGATGCGCTGATCTGTGCATCGGCAATGAATTCTTTATATGAGGCCTGAAAAGAACAATTAGATTCTCTAAATATATGCAAACAATTATATAAAGTAAAAGGATGGAGGAAATACCTTCATTAATTCTTGATTTTCAGCGATTCGTTCAGAAACTTTTTTATATTCTTTATCTGCTTCATCCATTATTTGTCGGCATGATTGAGTCTGCATCTATAGAATTGAAAATAAATAGTGAAATACAGAAATTAATCAGAATAAATATCTGAAAGTTTGATTTTACAGAATGCCACTGTTAAACTTAAACTTATAAGCGGAGGTACGAGATTTAATCAAAGGATGACGAGCATTTTAACTAGCGATATTTTTTTTTCCCCATTTTTCTCGAACATGATATCCAAATGGCTAGTTTGACACTAAAAGACAAGACTCCAGCAACAATGCTCTGGCCAAAAAGACAATAGCAACAACGCAATTTATTTAGATCAGCGTATAACGTGGTTCTCGAAATTTTATTGCCGACAAAATTTAATGAGTCGAATGAACATCAGGATTTAAGAAGATGAAACTATCAGCCATCAAAGTTTCTTAAATGTGACTGCATAGAAATTGAGAACACGATGATAGAGTCCAAATTTATATTTCACTTTTTATAGTGCTCCGGATCATGCGAAGTCATTTTAAGTTACTTGCAACAAAACAAAACTAGAGGTTCTCAAAAACTTCGATGCTACATTGGAGCACATGTGATCTGATAGCTTCCAGAAGACAAATTTACGATCACACTAATGCGATTATACAACTTGCAGAGAAGCTAAAGGAAATGAACGAGCAATACCTTAAGTCTCTTGCGGAGACGTAACTGGGAAGCCTCGAGATCGTTGAGGATCTCCGAGTGAGAGCGATCAATCAGGCTCTTGAGTTCGTCAAGCCGCGTAGCAGCAAAGTCCTTCAACTCAGATACGTTGCTGACAGTCTTGAGAGTTTGAGACTTGGCGAGGTCAACCGTTGATCTCTTAGTGTTCTTGGAGGTCGAAGCCGTTCTGGTGAAGATCGCCGACTTCGGGGAATCGTACGGCGGGGAAGATCTCGGTGATGGCGTTTTGAGTAGATCAACCATCGCGACCTTACTTTTCCCCCTTTTCTTCATCCTTTGTACTTTTTAGTTTCTTCTTCTGCAAGACAGAGTTACAGCGCTCTTCAATTTGAAGGGGGAGCCGATGGACTGATGTGGCTGTGATGAACATAAGCCCAAAGGGAGAGCCCAATCCCCAAAAGCTAGCCTATGAGGAGGGAGAACCCAATGGACTTATAAACCTTACTACAAGAGTTTGGCTCCCCAATGTGGGACTCATTACATAGTCACCCCCTTAAGAGCCGACGTCCTCGGCGGCTCCACACCACGGCACTTCACTCGGCCTTGCCGGTCAGAACCCTCCGCGTACGGCACTTCACTCGGCCTTGCCGGTCAGAACCCTCCACGTATGGCACTTCACTTGGCCTTGCCGGTCAGAACCCCTCCGTGGGTAGCCCTCTTCGGAACACCAACTCTCAATGAAAACACCAATGTGATGAACATAAGCCCAAAGGGAGAGCCCAATCCCCAAAAGCTAGCCTATGAGGAGGGAGAACCCAATGGACTTATAAATCTCACTACAAGAGTTTGGCTCCCCAATGTGGGACTCATTACAGTGGCGTTGGCGGGTATTTCATTTTGAATATATGTAACAAGCATGCGATCAGGAAAAAAAAAAAAACGCACAATAAACATATGAAAGCGCGCGCCCTGAAAATTGGAGAAGCTAGTGGGAATGGATTTTGTTTGGCCTGAGGTTATCAAAGAGGATTGTCAATATATTATGGAAGATCAAATTATGGAGGGTTAAGTAACAATTTTGTCCTGAAAGTACATGCCGAGAACCAATTTTACCCTAGAAGTTTCTTTTGGAACTTGGAAGTATAAAAACGTAGCAATGTTGCCCCTCCGTTAGGATTCCGTTAACAACCCTAACAGTCAACGTTAGTTGAATCCATTATGCTGACATGAATTGTACATCTTTGTCACCTTTTTTTATAAGTTAAATAATAATTTTGCCCTGAAAGTATACACCTAGGAGTAATGTTGACCTGAAAGTTTCTTTTTAGCTCAATGTTGTCTCGGAAGTCTAAAAACGTAGCAATGTTGCCCCTCCATTAACTACTCTAACAGTCAAACGTCAACCTGAAATACCTCAAGATTTTTCATTTTCCCCCCTCTCTTTTCAAAGTCTACCACATGCAGAAGAATTAAAGAGAATATATTGTGAAGAGCGGATGTCGACAGAGGCTTGTGTTAAACATATTTGTTGTGAAGGTGGTATAGCATGAGATACAACCAAGCATATCAGTGACATCCAACTCACATTGGAGACTTGGACTATCATGAGAAGCTTCGCCTTGAACGCACAAACAGAAGACATGTTGGTGTCAGGCTGAAGAGGGCTGCTGAAGCAAAGAAGGAAGACAAGAAGTGAAGAGCTGGTGAAGCTACTTAATATTCGCCATATAGGCGTTAATCCTTGATATTTTTGTTTGAGTTTCAGTAGCTTTGACTTTATTAAGAGCAAATTTTGTTCAGTATTTGTACCCTCTTATAAGTTATCTTTCGGATTGTTATTCTAGTTTGTTTTAGCACCCTGGTTTGCCAGAGTATTTTGGGGTCAGTTTGCACTTTAATTGCTTTCCATGAAAACTTTCCAATTTTCAGTTTCTCACTTGGTCGTTTTATCAATTATCATCTCATAGAAGTTCCACATTGCTTATATGGTTACTTGCGCTGGTCTAATATTTCAACTTGTTTGAGCGTGCTCTTCACAATTTCATATGCTGGTATACAGTGGCGGACCCAGAAAAATATAGAAGGGAGGGCACAGTTGGTGGGGGATTCGGGGGTTCGGGAGCAGCGCCCCCGAAAATTTTTTTTTTAAGGAAATTTTTAAATGCATTCAAAAACAAAAATAAAAATAAACAAGCAAAAAAAAATATTTATGAAATCAAATAAATACTGATGATGTAATAAAAGAGACAATTATTTTACAACCTGTTATTTAAAAAAGCAATGCTAAGTACTGTTAGAAATAAATGCAGCTACATAAATAACAATGAAGGGTGAGTACTCAATAAGTTCAAGTACATATATTTTAATAAAAAAAGTATATTATAATAAAAATAATTATAATGTCATCATTCTAAGCCTTATTTTTTGGAATTCCATCATAATTGCCTTATTATCAATGCTATCAAATACATCTTTTTTCAATATAAGGCACTAAACAATCATTCAACCATTCACCCCTCATTCCATTACAAAGTGTAGCCTTGATGTATTAAGGGTAAACACCTAATTTAAGGGTGGATAATATTCAAGCATGTATTTTTTTTTTTTTTTGATCCCAAATAATTGGGGGGCACTTGCCCCCCTAACCTTGTACCTAGGTCCGCTAATGCTGGTATATTGGTTCCTGCAAACAACTTACGCCATTTAGTGCTTGTTTGGAACTGTATATTACAAGTATGTTCACACAAGCTAACACAAACCTCCATACCATTCCGAACAGGCCATTATTAGTATGCCAAATTCTTAAATCCATTAATTAAGTGGATCTTCATCTGCGCACCTAACAAATGTAAAGCAATAGGCATCTAAAGAAAATGGGTAAAAAATGTGACATGACTTTTCATAACTGTTGCAATGTTTGCCAATTAAGGGCCTATTTGGACTGGCGTTAGAAAAGTGTGTTCACGCAAATCAAGACAACTCCTCTCACAAATTTACCTCCGTTAATTCAAACAAACACTTAAATGGAGCTTGCTCAATTTTTGACTGATAAATGTTTAATTGATAGGGGTTATTTTATTGCTTCTTTGAGACCGTTTTATTGGAGAATCTAACTTAATGTAGACTAGTTTTATCTCATAAAGTAGGGAAAAGGTATATCAGTAAAATGATTAGATTGATTGAATATGTGTGTAATTCCCCGCTTAGTTTAAATTTCCTTTCAAGCTAGTATGTGTTGAGTTTATTTGTATACAAACTAGACATATGGCTATTATGGCACAAAGTTTTTTAATGATTGACATTTAAATAATGCATTTTTATATAGTTTTCCTGTTTTATATTATTCCCTCTCGTCCTTTATATAATATTGATTCAATCTTTTCTTATGTTACCCTTATTATCTCTCTACAATAATAAGTAAGAGATAGATCAAAGGAATTAAAGAAAGTGATTAGAGTATTTTAGAAAAAAGTAAAAAATGTATCATATTAACTAAGCTATCATTTTTTATCTCCTCAATTTAAGTAAATAAGTCTTATATTAAAAGGATAAGAAAGAGTAATACTGGTTTTTTTTTTTTTTTTGCCATCCATTCGTTAGAATTTCAATTTAAACTAAAAAAATACCCATGGGGACGCACCACGTATATACTCCACGTTTACATATGTCCTGACTCCTGAGAATCCGAATCTAGGAAGGCTATATGCTTATATTGAAACATTCAATTGAAATTGGCTATTGAGAAAACTCAAATATAAGTAACTTTTATAATTAAGATGGCCGCAAGATACTTCTATAAATAAATAGAGTTTATTAAACTAATTTGGTTAAAAAATAATAATAAATAAATTGCTCTTGTGAAAGAGAAGGAACCAAGTATTTGTGTAGAAGACGCAGATCTGTGTGTGGATCAATCTCAGAAAACCAGATGGGTTTGCAGGTAATAAACATTAAACACCAATATTTCATATTTTCCAAATATTCAAATCTCATATCCACTTTCCATAAATCCAATCTTCCCTATTTTATTTTACGACAAGATTTTGTTTCTGTTCTTTCTTCCAGCAGAGAAATAATAAATACATAATCTGAGAGGCGTGCATTTTTTTGGGACCTTCTTGTTTCTTATTTGCATTGTTTAAAACGAGCTTTTATTCCCCGTGCGTTGCACGGGATGATATTATTTCACAGATTATTTAAACATATTTTGTTTTCAAATTGATGCAAATTTCTTGTCTTTAAGGAATATTATAACATCACAACCAATGAATGACTATATATTAGAAATGAAATATCAACAATGGTGAACATAAATATCCTCCAATCGATTCTAAGTACATATTACAAATGAAATCTCATCAATGTTAAACAACAATGTCTTCTAATCAATTAACATTCTTAAATATCTCTTTGTACACAACATTCCTTGTTTTGTTCTTGTTGCCACAACTATTATCATCTACAACAATGTTTAGACCATCCATGCTTTTAACCCTGGATAATGCAACATATAATTGGTCATGTGTAAAGACTGGCTTGCAAAGATATAAACCAATATGGCGAAGAGATTGTCCTTGACTTTTGTTGATAGTCATAGCAAAGGAAAGGGTGATAGGGAATTGTCTCCGTTTCATGCGAAAAGGCCATTTGCTTTCAGAAGGATTCATGTCCATTCTATGAATGAGTACCTTTTGATTTGGATTTAAACCATTTAATGTGATCGCCTGAATGACAGTTTTCCCAAGATGAGTTAGACGGAGCCGTGTTCCATTGCATAATCCAAAAGATTGATCAATATTCCTCAACAACATTATAGGTGCTCCTACTTTCAATGTTAGCTTATGTGGAGGCATACCGGAGCAACTAATAGTGTTAAGAAATTCTATGGTATACAGGTTGTCAAAACTATCACTATCTTCACTTGACTTACAAACTGAGTCACAACTGAGAAACTCATATGGTTCTCCAAGCAACATGTCACACATGTGCTCATTTATAGAATTAGTCATTTCAATAGTTGGAGCCAGGATTGCTCTATCATTGAAGTATTCATTAGAGTTAAGATTTTCCAAGAGGTTTATATACGTTGATTCCACTATTGCACGAATTGGATCTTGATAGCCTGAAATTAACAAATCACCAGGTATTTCAATTTCCTCAACACCATCATGTGAGTCCCCTATTTTGCCATCACCAACATCTAATAACCATCTTGAGAACCACACCAACTTATCACGATCAGTCCTTAAAGTAGAAGAATCCAGTCGCATATTCTTTGTCAATTGGAAAATGATGCAGTGATCCCATAGGTAGGAAGAATTGATACATGCATTGAAAATTGCGCCTCTTATTCCTTTTGGTATAACTGGTAGTATCTGACGAAAATCACCTCCCATAATAACACACTTGCCACCAAAAGGTCTATCACAATGCATGATATCCCTTAGGGTCCTATCAAATGCTTCAACACAAAAACGCTGCACCATTGGCGCCTCATCCCATATAATAAGTTTTGTGGATGTGATGAGATTTGCTAAAGGGGAATTTTGTTTTATTGAACACATTGAGGAGTCAATAATTTGGATCGGAATTGCAAACCTGGAATGTGCTGTTCTGCCATATGGTAATAATGTTGCAGCAATTCCACTTGAGGCAACTGTGAGCACAATTTTTCCTTTTGCACGAAGTGATGATGTCAATGCATTCCACAAGAATGTCTTCCCAGTTCTACCACAACCATATACGAAGAAGAAACCACCTTCATCTTTTTGTAAACATGACATAACGTTGTTGAAAATTTGTTTCTGCTCCAAATTTAGTGAGTTTGTAAGTTGTTTTCTTCTACTTGTAAGGCATGTTTGTCATAGTTCAACTCTTGCAAGATAAGCTGGTTTGATACATCAATTGGAGGCAATTCCTCAGGTAATGGCATAGTAGGGAAGTCAAGAAGACTCTTTCCATTTTTCCGCAACAATGAATCTATTTCTTGTAATGCAACTTGTTCTTTATCATATTCAGATATATTGACACCTGTAGTTTGGGTAATATAAATTAGTATCCACCATTTTATTATGAAAATTGACTGTAGTAAAAGGTAAGTTATGATAGCTTACTTGACAACATGGGATCATTGCGATGGATGTATAATGCATCTTCTGAAAGTAGTTTTGATGTCTCCATCCATACAAAATCAAGGCGGTGTAGAGAGAAACAAAGTAACATGCTAACAAATAGTTTCCTTAATGAATGACCTGATGCCCAAACAAATGCTTCTTTAATGGCTGAAATGTATTCTTGATCATCATCCAATAACCCCCTTGCAAAACATGCATCTTTTAAAGTATTGTGGATAAAACCATCAACTGTTTTGATTTCGTCAAATGACCGCGAACCTCTTACTTTTGTGAGCAACAAACGTAGGTAGTACAATTCCCCTGATGATGGTGACACGTGTTATTCTGCTAATAGATGAGCCTTTCTTTCTTCGTTTCCAGGCCCTATTGTTCCTTTGATAAACATAGTGTTTTGGGAATTCAATATATGTCAAAGTCCTAGCAAATGCATCTGTCTTGTTCTTTTCCATCCATGCAAGAAATTGTGATTCATTGACTCTAGGTTTATCCAACAATTCAACAACATCATCATGATTGGAATAAATGACATGTTGTTGATTTGGAAGATGGAAACTCAATCTTTCTACAGATGGTTTCCTATGATGAATATTAAATCCAAATATACGCCATGAACCCTCACATGCAGATATGTATCTACAATTGTAATATTGTTTAATCTCATCAACATTGGCTTCACCATGCTCATTAGTGGCACCATCAAAAATTGCAGCCACAACTGTATCACTACCTTTGCTAATATACTTGAATAAGTATTTTATAGCAGTTGAGTGATTGCATTTCTCAATGTTGATATGTGCATGGAACTTTTGTAACAACAATGGATTATATGGGACAACATATCTATTATCTAGAGGGATACCTTTCACTTTAATTGTTTTGCCATCATCCCTACGTCTGTATGTTGGATACCCATCTTCATCAATAATTGTATTTTCATTAAACTTCTTTGGAAAATACTTACTGCACTTCTGATTCTTCATGCATGGTGCCTTTATGTTACTTCTGCCACAGGGTCCATGAAACATAAATTGCCTAACCAACTTATACATTAGAGGAGAAATATTCTTGTCTGGTATTTCTGCACAGATGAAGTTGTTGATTGCTTCTGGATCTTTTATCTTGTCATTTGGATAAAGGAACAATAGTATGTGGGCATGAGGAAGTCCTCTCTTTTGAAACTCTATAGTGTATATGTCTGTGCAAAAGAAATAACGAATGAAATTATCAAATATGAACTGCAAAGAAATCATGGAAGATATATGAACTTCATTGAAACGTATGAAGAACCTACATTGATATCAATTTAATATTGGAGAAAAAACCTGAGCTAACCTGCACGGATGGTCCCAAAATATTTTTCCTCCTTTATAGTTTTCATTAAGCAATCTAACTTTATTTTGAATATCCGAGCAAAAATGTCAGGCCGATCGCATGGCTTTATTGAATGTTTGCGACAAAATCTTTGAATTTCAGGCCAAGCAGGAGTACATGTGAAAGTTAAGAAAAGATCCGGATAACCTTCTGATCTACAAATTGCCATAGCATCCTGGTAATTTTGCAGCATATATCTTGCTCCTCCTGTAAATGATGAGGGCAGAATAATCATCTTACCAATGGTTGCACCATTTGTTTCTCCACTTAGAACTGCATCAGCTAATCCTTGATATAAGTCAACCCTGAGCTCCTTTTGGTGTGTTCTAACCCAAAGTAATCTTTTAGATTTTATCATAGTGTAACCATCCACGATGAATTGTTGTAGTAGCCTTGATGCATGCAATAGTGTAGATATTTCATGTAATCTGGTAATTAGTCTGTAGCTGAAAAACTCTCGCATACTTAGACTCTTTTTGGTCTTTGTGGCACTAAGTGTTATTTCCCTGTGCTTAATATCATCTCGATAACCATCTTCACCAAATGGAAAAAGTATAGGGTATTGAAGTGGAAGGTAAGATGCGTGCAATTCATTTATTCTTTGTGGTATGCCTGAATGTTTCTCTACAATGATGTCCCTGACATTGAATGTCATATCTATATCTCCAACAACTAATGCTGCAACTTCGGAAGCATTAGGCATATTGTAAGTGCGACCATCATTCTGTCTTGTGCTGATCAAACACATTTTCAATGTGGGAGGACTAGGATGATTGAGTAACGTTGACACAACACGATATTGCTGAACAAATGGGTTGACTTCATCCAACTGTTGTTTTATTTGGTCAACTATGATAGCATCAATTGTTGATTGTTGTTAGAATTTGCTGCAAGAATGTAACATTAATAATTTTTACTACATTAAATAACAATAAACTAAACATTAAGTATGACTTATGTTGACATACCTAACTGCAGAAATTCTGTTAGACACTTCATTCTCTGTGTCAAATATGTATAGCTGTGAATACACAGGTCTTGAACCTTCAGGTGGTAATAAGCTACCAATATTGTGATAATTCATTCCAGACATGACAAATGAGTACGGTCCACCACCAGTATTTTTTGAATGATCTATCTTGCCTCCCATTGATGTAAATGAGAACACGTTGTTGTATTGCCTTATATTCTCATAGAAGTTCCTTGAATGGGCTGATTCTTTATCAAAAAATAAGCTCTCAAATAATGGAGGAGGCCTTTTCATAGTTGGCAAGACAACCTTGCCTTTCAAACAACATAGAGAGTGTGACCTGGCTGTGCTTCGCTTCCTATCCTTTATACTTTGTTCATTAAACCAAAGCAATGCCTCACAATAACTGCATTCATATATAGGGTCTCCTTCATCTACATATCCTATGACAATGTTGACAATGATTATATAGTTGTAGTAAAGTTTCATATCACACACACACACACACACACACACACACACACACACACACACATATATATATATATATATATATATATATGTATGTATGATTAGATGAAGTTTGTAAAGGGGTATTATTTACCTTCAAATTCATCTATGTTGTCAGGAAGTTCAGTTGTCTCAACATGATTAGAGGGGAATTGATCATGTAGAACATGTGTAGCTTCATAAATAAATATTATCACCAATTATAATAAGAAGAAAGAAATAATATAAATTGACATAAGGGAATGTTGTGTGTGAAGGTCTTTACCTTCAAATGCATCAGGGGGAACATTTTGAACTTCATTATCATCATCATTATCGTCAGTATCAAATTGAAATTCAATGTTTTTATAGTATATTTCTTGTGGTGGACCTCCAATGGAAGATTTACAACCTATTTGTTATAAGACAAAAAAATGAGTTAGTTATAATTGTAACTTCAATGCATTTTTACAAACACTACAATACAATACTAATACTATTTCTCAATTTGAATTTAACCAACTCAAGAATAAGGAAACCACCAATGAAGTATGTATACTAAAATAACAAATGGCCATAACTTCGTAATAAGCTGCATGAAAAGTACTATATTGGCATTGTTCATTACCCAGCTCAATGACACGTGTTGGTTCCATAGAAGTGTGGGCTTCACAGTTTTCATCTGCAAAATTGTTGGTACTAATCACAACTTCGTTTACTGTCATAATTAAACAAAGTAATTGGTTTTGCAATATATTATGTGCCTTTTGTAACAAAATTGGTTTATCTTAGGACATGTTATTATTCAAGTATAAATATAAATGTAAATTATAATTCCAACGGTAAAACATAATGGTTGTATTATTGTGAACATTAAGGTCAATAACAAAAATTGCAGCTTTAATACTATCCTAAAACCGTCATGGGAAATACCTGGTTCATTGATTGGCTCCTTCAGTGCTGATGATGGATAGTTCACATTTTTAATATTGTCTGCAATAACTGGAGGTTCATTCTCTGAAATAATATAAATAATATTATCATTTTTCATTGAACTTTATCACGTTACAATAATAATAATAATAGTAGTAGTAGTAAGACTTCAATACCCTATAAAGATGTCTGAAATAATAAAACTCCAAATCAAGTTATTAACCTCAGCAAATCCCTGAGGTATTGATGCAATTTAGGATTTCAAAATATGAGTAAAAAGGCTTTAGTGCCCTCTATTTGTTTCATTTCTTCTTTTTAAAAAGTTTCATTGCTCTATTATTTATTTATTTTAATTTTTGTTTCATTGAAGAAGGAAATAAAACTACATTAATTACACAATTATGAGTATGACTGGTGTGATGTATAATTTACAGTATTTTTATCATAATGAGTAATGAGACTCTTTATTATTTTTTAATAATTTTTTTTATATGTAGTCTAATATATCAAGAAAATTATATTTATCTGGGCTATGTAAAAAATTAAAGTAAAAAAATTTATTTTCTCAATATTCAACTAAAAATCATTTATTTGATATTTGGGCTATGTTTTTTCTGAAGACCGGGGGGGAGATATTGGGGTTATACCTTTTCTTTTCTCTTACTTTAATTATTATTTTTGATCTGAATGGAAGTATATTAATAAAAACGATCAGCTCTTATAGTTTCTATGACTTTACTTGAATTATTTTGATTATTAAGCGAATTTTACCTAGAATATTATTATTATTAACGTTAATATACACACACTTCTTGAAGAAAAAAGAAAGAAGTTAGGAAGAACGAAAGCCTCTTAAGAGGAGACTAATAGAGGATAATAAAGCAATATTACCAACAGACTGAAATCCTAAATTGGGTCAAAAACTTAATTAGGGATTTATTACATTTATCAACCTAATCTATAATTTTCTTATTTCAGACAGCTTTATATGGAATTTTCCCTGATGATGATAATGCTAATAATAATAATATTATTATATTATAGAAATAATTACAACTTTATCATGGAAATGAATACTGCACTATCTACACATAACCATTTTTAGTCCTTATAGCACAACTATATCATGAATAACTAACCTTTATATTCAGTTTGGTGGATTCTCTTCCTGGTACGTTTTGTCTTCTCATTGTGACTGACATTATGATTTTCTAAAGATTTGATCCTACCACTTATACGTACAAATGGATGCTTCCCTTTTTGTTGTACTGATTCTTCTGGAAAGATAATATAAGCTTATCATGATGATAATCAATATGACTACCAATAAACCACTTGACAAAAAAATATTAACATCTCCTTATGATACTTCAAAAAAGCATATACTTCTTAGGAAAAACATAGGAATAACCCAAATGGAAAGATAATTATAGTTATAGTAAGAGTTATATGGATAGGTACCACTTGCAAAGCGATTCTCTAAGTTGGAAGCAACGTTTGTTATATCTTGTAAATCAGTTCTTTTTCTCCTCCATTTCTTGGCAGTTTCAAAGATTTTAGGGGAAAAGACTGCACTTGACTGTGTATTGGGTTCATCTTTTCCAACCAATCCTCAGAATCGGAGAAAGCAATAATTTGTGAGAGCAATAATTGTAACAACATGCGCTGGGATGAGCCTTCCAATATTTTTGATTATAAAGCAATAATAACTTGGTTGGGATTGGCATTTTTTGACAAATATCAACAAAATTAAAGAATTTATTCTTTGTGAATCGGGGAAAAAGAAAAAGTTTTGTTTTTTTTTTAAAGTTAGTTAAAAATTATAAACAAAAGGATTTGCCAAAATGTGCTAGGTTAGAAATTAATTAAAATAAATTATGATAATCCATTGGTTTTTTTATTATTATTATAGGAATCTATCATTTGTGAATCAAAGAATTCTATTTTAAAGCGGTCACTTTTTCTGAATTAAACTCGGTTTTTGAGTATTTTGACACAACAGTACTACGTATTTTTATGGTAGGTCATAACTCATAGTCATATCTTCATGTTTCACATCTAAGCACTCACACTTCATTAATATCACATTATCTTAAAGCACAAAGAAATATCTGCATGCAGGAATCATAGTTGACAAACACTACAGAACTATGAAACATTAGCACAGTACCTCGCGCCATTTCTCTGCTACCAAACGACCTAGAACTCCAAGACCCACAATCAACACGTCATGTTGACCAATTGCTTTAGGAGATGAAGGCTCCGATTATTCTATAGGAGCATCTTCTCATACCTGCAAATGGGTCGCTGTCGGTAACAATGTTGCAGACTTTAATCTGATTCCCGAATCTGAACTTGTGGAGGCAGAGAAGAGCAAATTTGGGGATTTTTGGAGACAATGGAATTCTGTAATGAAAAAGGAAAAAGCATGTAATATTTCATCCATTAATATTATACTTTGAAAAAGGAAAAAGCTATAATATTTTGGGTCTTGAGTTGAGCCTTGGCAAGAAGGGAAATGTCCGAGCAAGAAAAAGGAAAGAAGGGAAATAGAATTCGTAATGAAAAAAGAAAAAGCATGTAATATTTCATCCATTAATATTATACTTTGAAAAAGGAAAAATCAATGTATTTTGGGTCTTGAGTTGAGCCTTGGCAAGAAGGGAAATGTCCGAGCAAAAAAAAAAGGAAAGAAGGGAAATGGAATTCTATAATTAAAAATTCTGCCAAAGGTGTTTGATAGACGGTGGCGAGGCTTATTTTGTCTTAAGTTTTTGCATGCTTAATTGTATTTCTTGGAGTTCTATTTCTGCAAAATGCTGTGTGATATTTATGGATTCGAATTGATATGGTTTAATCTTTTTTACCACGTTATTTCATTTTTGCAGGTCTTCCGTTAATTTGTTTTTCCATAAACTGTTCTTTTTAGGAATTTTGGCAGGTATTCCGTTATTATTAAAAGGAAATGGAATTCTGTAATGAAAAAGGAAAAAACATGTAATATTTAATCCATTAATATTATACTTTGAAAAAGGAAAAAGCTATAATATTTTGGGTCTTGAGTTGAGCCTTAGCAAGAAGGGAAATGTCCGAGCAAGAAAAAGGAAAGAAGGGATTTGGAATTCTGTAATGAAAAAGGAAAAAGCATGTAATATTTCATCCATTAATATTATAATTTGAAAAAGGAAAAAGCAATGTATTTTGGGTTTTGAGTTGAGCCTTGGAAAGAAGGGAAATGTCCGAGCAAAAAAAAAAGGAAAGAAGGGAAATGGAATTCTGTAATTAAAAATTCTGCCAAAGGTGTTTGATAGACGGTGCTGAGGCTTATTTTGTCTTAAGTTTTTGCATGCTTAATTGTATTTATTGGAGTTATATTTCTGCAAAATGCTGTGTGATATTTATGGATTCGAATTGATATGGTTTAATCTCTTTTACCATGTTATTTCATTTTTGCAGGTCTTCCGTTAATCTGTTTTTACCCAAAATGTTCTTTTTAGGAATTTTGGCAGGTATTCCGTTATTTTTTTTAGGAAATGGAATTCTGTAATGAAAAAGGAAAAAACATGTAATATTTAATCCATTAATATTATACTTTGAAAAAGGAAAAAGCTATAATATTTTGGGTCTTGAGTTGAGCCTTGGCAATAAGGGAAATGTCCGAGCAAGAAAAAGGAAAGAAGGGAAATTGAATTCTGTAATGAAAAAGGAAAAAGCATGTAATATTTTATCCATTAATATTATAATTTGAAAAAGGAAAAAACAATGTATTTTGGGTCTTGGCAAGAAGGGAAATGTCCGAGCAAAAAAAAAAAAAAGGAAAGAAGGGAAATGAAATTCTGTAATTAAAAATTCTGCCAAAGGTGTTTGATAGACGGTGCTGAGGCTTATTTTGTCTTAAGTTTTTGCATGATTAATTGTATTTCTTGGAGTTCTATACCTGCCAAAATACTGTGTGATATTTATGGATTCGAATTGATATGGTTTAATCTCTTTTGCCACGTTATTTCATTTTTGCAGGTCTTCCGTTAATCTGTTTTTACCCAAAATGTTCTTTTTAGGAATTTTGGCAGGTATTCCGTTATTATTTTTAGGAAATGGAATTCTGTAATGAAAAAGGAAAAAACAAGTAATATTTAATCCATTATTATACTTTGAAAAAGGAAAAAGCTATAATATTTTGGGTCTTGAGTTGAGCCTTGGCAAGAAGGGAAATGTCCGAGCAAGAAAAAGGAAAGAAGGGAAATGGAATTCTGTAATGAAAAAGGAAAAAGCATGTAATATTTCATCCATTAATATTATAATTTGAAAAAGGAAAAAGCAATGTATTTTGGGTCTTGGCAAGAAGGGAAATGTCCGAGCAAAAAAAAATGGAAAGAAGGGAAATGGAATTCTATAATTAAAAATTCTGCCAAAGGTGTTTGATAGACGGTGCTGAGGCTTATTTTGTCTTAAGTTTTTGCATTATTAATTGTATTTCTTGGAGTTCTATACCTGCCAAAATGCTGTGTGATATTTATGGATTCGAATTGATATGGTTTAATCTCTTTTGCCACGTTATTTCATTTTTGCAGGTCTTCCGTTAATTTGTTTTTCCATAAAATGTTTTTTTTAAGGAATTTTGGCAGGTATTCCGTTATTATTTTTAGGAAATGGAATTCTCTAATGAAAAAGGAAAAAACATGTAATATTTAATCCATTAATATTATACTTTGAAAAAGGAAAAAACAATGTATTTTGGGTCTTGAGTTGAGCCTTGGCAAGAAGGGAAATGTCCAAGAAAAAAAGGAAAGAAGGGAAATAGAAAGGAAAAAGCATGTAATATTTCATCCATTAATATTATACTTTGAAAAAGGCAAAAGCAATGTATTTTGGGTCTTGAGTTGAGCCTTGGCAAGAAGGGAAATTCCCGTGCCAAAAATAGGAAATAAGGGAAATGGAATTCTGTAGAGACATGAATGATGATATCATCGGCTTATGAATAGTGTTTTGTGAGGGGAGCCAGTGATAAGCCGTTTAGAAGTCGGCTTGAGGGGAGCCATGAATGATGACATCATCGGCTTATGAATAATGCTTTGTGAGGGGAGCCAGTGATAAGCCGTTTAGAAGTCGGCTTGAGGGATGTGTTATTATATATATATTGATATTTATTTTGAAAAAACAATTCAGATCATAGAAATATATTTAGATTCTCTGCAATAATGAAATTAATTTTCATATATGAAGATCAAGTTTGTAATACGAAGGATCTTAAATATAAGCAATCTTTATAATGTCTTATTTTTGTTGAATGGAAATGAAGGAGGAATTTGAGAAGTATTCAGAGAAAGCCAAGACATTGTCAGAGAGTACGTCAAATGAAAGCAAACTCATTCTCTATGGTCTCTATAAGAGAGTCACTGTTGGACCTGTCACCACCAGTGAGTGAACTTGTTTCTCCATTTTTGTCACTCTGAAAAATTATTCAATGTTTGGGAATGATCTTCATCTTTCATTTTTGATTTGTCCCTTATTATCATGTCGTGTAATATTTATAATACTAGGTGAAACAATGATCAAAACAAACAATGAAAATTTTCTCAGTAAAATTGAAATGAAGGATATATGGATCCAAAATGTTATCATATATTACAATATTTAATATAAGATTTTGTTTATAGTATAAATTTGAACTATGAACGAGATCATATATTAAGGATCAGAGGTAATATTATACTCCTCTGGCCCTAAGTTTAATACTCCCTTCAGTATTTATTATAAGACTAAGTTGATTTTTTTTGGAGAGATTAATAAAACTAATTAAACTATTTTAGAGTATTTGTATTTTTTTTTCTCCAAACTAATTAGTTTGACTAATAAACTAATATATAATATAAGAATACACAACATATTATATGATTAAGTAACTTATTTAGTTTCATCAATCTCTCCAAAGAAAGTCAACCTAGTCTTATAATTAAGACCAGATGAGTATCTAAGATAATATTTATTTTTTTACTTATTTCCTCTATCTAAGCAACCAAAAGTTTCTACGTTTGTGTTTGATTTTTAGGCCGCCCAGGAATGTTGAGCATGACGGAGAGAGCCAAATGGGATGCATGGAAGGCTGTTGAAGGTAAAATTCAAGCACATCGACATTGCCAGAATGCTTATTATTTATATCAATTTATTAAAAATTAAGTATAGACCATAAATTTTCTCGAGAGAAAATAATGATAATGATTTTAGAGATATATGTGTATAAAGTGTATGATGTGATCTATATATTATTCAAGAGTGAGATCTCACATATTTCTATCTGTTTTTGAAACTGGTAAAGTCAAACCTCAAATCAGGTAAAGAGGAGAAAACGATTCATGATGTTTTGTGGTAATCAATATCAATATTAATGATAACATTAATTGAATATAATATTAAATATGAAAATATATTGTACCACTTTGGTCCTATTTATTAGTCCCTTTTGACCAAAAAAAATTGGTTATACTTATAAGTCATCTTTCAAGTAATAAATAAGATTGTGACAATTTTTCACATATTAATTGTACCAATGAAAATAGAGAGAGAAGACAGAGTTGAAAGATACTCATTCATAAATAAGGACAAAGTTGAAAATTTACCCCACAATCATTAGGCTAACTACTTCTCCTTGATATGTTAGATTTAGTTAAAAAAGACTTCTACATAGGACCAGAGTGGTAATTTGCATGGTTCTTAAAGCTGTAAGTAGCATAATTCATTTTTAAAAACTCATGCAGTGGATAATGAATCCACCTGGTTTTTTCTTTAAATTTTGTGTAAAATATAGGATCCACCACCAAGCTTATGATATGATGAGAAATAAAATCCCATTGTGGCAGGGAAAACAAAGGAGGAAGCAATGGGTGACTACGTCACAAAAGTGAAACAGCTCATGGAAGAAGCAGGCATTGCCATCTGAAAACATTTTCATCTTTCTTGTGTTTTTGTTTTGATTATGAATATTGGATAGTAATAATTCTTACACATTTTACATCATATATTGATGATGATTGATGAGGATGAATATTAATTTTTTGATTGATTAATATTGATGATTCTATATCTATTGTTTTAGTTTTGTAAATTTTTGTGGGTATTATGGTAAATTTATGGAGAACCGATATACCATGGAAATAGCTTCAGCAATATGATTTCATTTCACTAGAGTATCCAACCACCACTTTTATGTGGCTCCAATCAATTTACATATATACCACAAAAAGCTAATTTGTTAGGCTTGAGAAAGGGAAAATCACTGTAAGGTCCTAAGTAATGAATATAATCAACAGAAAACCTCACAACAATTGACTGCATGTAATGACACGTTCTGGTACAAAAAATGACAATGAGTCTAAGACTAAGACTTTTTAGTGATCATATTCCTTCCTCAGAAGCTCGTAATGTTTTTTCCTAAAACCTTGATACCCCTAATACTTTGGGATTCTATTGAATAAAAGGATATCTAGAAATATAATACTCTCTTACACTAGAAGCACTATCCCTTGCCAAAACCCCTTCAAGATCTCCAATAATTCTGGCCAGCCATGTCTCCAAATTTCTCTGGATTTCTTTCATATTGTTCCTACTTGAATCCATGGCCCTTCTTATGGTCAGTGTGTCATAGCTCTTACCAGTTTCAGTCTGCAGTTCCATCAGCTTTTGCCGTGTTTTGGAGGCTTGCTGTTGCAGCTGGAATGCCTCAAGTAAAAACTGTCTTTGTGTTCGAAATTCAGGACTAAGTGCAGGTTCAGAAGGATTGCTTGCTTGCTGGGATAAAAAAAACTGCTAACTGCTAAGCTCAAAATATGCACTATAAAACATAAGGCTTATGGCATAAATCTATTATTAATACTGACCAATATATTGTGGCGAATTATCAGGCATGTTTCGAATGAAAGGTTATTCACAAGAGAGCTACAAAAACAATGGAAGCCATAAAGCAGGAGGTTACTTACTATTCTTCCACATAGATCGTCAATTTTTTCGGCGAGTGTTTGATATATCTTTGCCTGTTTCCTCATTAAGGATGACACTTTTGATGTATCACTTTTACCCGTCTTCTCCAGATTTAGTAGTTCCTCCTCTAGTAATTTGAGTTTAGAGGAAACTCCAGCTGAATCACCATCAGCCTTCCAAGGAGATTCCCTTCTGGTGTAAAAGAACAATATTTTACCTTCAACTAGTTGCAAATTAACACAAACTCTTCCTATGTTATCAGCATTAAGACAGTTAGTTAATTACCTCGCAACAAAATGCTTCATATCATATGTTGATTCAAGTGATTCATGCTGTACATCCTACAAAAGTGAACAAACTTAAGCCTCAATTAACTTTTTACCAGGAATACAAAACTTTTCACTTGGTCATTTCCTTGTGTCTTGAAGGTTTCCATTTTAGGAGCAAGTTTCTGAATTAAAGATGATCTAAACATAAACCTGCAGGGTTGAATATTCTTAACAAGAGCCATCTTCAGAACCAATCAATAGGGTTCTAGGGAATGACCACATAGTGCATATAAAGCACTAGATTTCTTTAAGCACATACTTTCAAAGAAATTGGACAGAGTAAACAAGTGGAACAATAATACCAGAACTGCAGGAAAATTTTGTAGTGAAGAATAGATAATTGAGTGGATTTGGCGCACTAAGAGCCATGGTTATGAGGTGCTAGTACAACCAAAGAGGACGACTCACATATGGTTATGAGGTGCTAGTACAACAATAGTCCCTGCTCTCGCACACAGCTGATTCCTCATCGTCTTCTTGTTCCCTTCTTGACATGCAGTTAAGCATTTCCTCCTTCTCTCTCACATCCCTCTGCAAATCCTCGATTCTAGCCTTCCATTCGACCTCGAATTCAGCAACCCTAGCTCTCAAATGCGCGATTTCCTTCGTACATGCGTCGACTTGGTGAAGCAAGCGCTTCTCCTCAGCCCGCCACGAGTTGCGATGGCCAGCGAAAATCTCGACGACCCTCGCGTTGGCCTTGGAGTCTTCTTGCCTCCTCGACTTCATTTGCTTCAACTGCTCTTCCGCTTGAAAGAGCTTCGCAGAAAGCTCCTTAAGCTGAGATCCATGTCTGTGAAAGATAGCCAGTAAATTCTTCGGAAGAAAGGCCAGAAACAAGGAGAAGCTAATGCCTATATATGAAGACACAAGATTCTTTATCTCATTATCTTCTTCTCCTTCCTCTCCTTCTTCCGCCATTGTATCTTCAGAAGTCATCTCCCAAACCAAAATTTGACAGAAAAGCAAGAGTTATATGGGATGGAACATTAACGGGACCATGGTTGGTACTTGGTGGTGGTGGCGGTGAAGGCCTGTTGTGTTGAGGATCGTGAATGCTGACACAGTATGAAGAGTGTGTGTGAGTGATGTGAATAGAGCGTGGAAGGGTTTTAAATGCGTTTGTCAGGCCATTCGAGGCGTTCTGGGTGCTTTGTAGTGCAGACTGCAGAGAGTTGCAGAGGAAGAGAGTGCGCTGAAATATCACTGTTTACACTACCAGTGTGGTATCCTGGAATAGGATTCTCTCCTCATCATTTTTCTCATTTTCTCTCATTAGTCTATCTGGGCCATTGATTAAGAAGGTGAGAGAAAGTTTAAAGTGATATTATGGTTGATTGGATGGATAAGATTTAGAGATGATGAGGGATAATGAGAGAAACCCAACCCGTGGTATCATGTGGTATCATGGGAAGCATAACTACTTTTTGCAGCAGACATTATTAAAAATCCTGTTTATGTGATATTATTGGATTAAATAAGTTAAATAAATTATTTAATAATAATATATATGATATAATTTTTTTAACGGTTAAGGTTAAGATGCAAAAATATTCATATACTTTTCTTAAAAAAGAACCTCCAATCATAAACTTTTTTTAATGTAAAAATGCCCATAAACTTTTTAAAATGGACAAAAATATCATACCATTATTATTTTTATATTTTGTGGGTCCACACTATTGTTTTAATTAATTCTTTTTTTCCCTTTTGAAAATGAGATAGGATATTATCACTATCAATTTTTGTCACTACCATTTTTTTTATCGTTAGATAAGAATCTCCCTTTATCAGAATCTCCCATTTTTGTCACTACCACACTATTGTTTTAATAAATCCGTTGCAAAAATTTGCAACGGAAAAATAATTATGTCGCAATTTGCAACGGAAAAATAAATCTGTTGCAAAATTTTGCAACGGAAAATGAAATCCGTTGCAAACGTTTGCAACGGACAAAATATTCGGTCGCAATTTCCAACGGAAACTGAAATCCGTTGCAAAAGTTTGCAATGGAACAAAAATTCTGTCGCAATTTGCAATGGAAAACACAAATCCATTGCAAATGTTGCAACGGAAAAAAATTCCGTCGCAAATTTTTTTATCTGATGTAACTAATAATTAAATGTTAAAGCTTTCATGGACCATCTAAGACTAGCAGTGTATTTAATATATATTAGCATAAAATGTACAATAAATTATGTAATTCATTAACCATAGATAATGTAACGAAATATTTTCTTAGATTCTACACATCATCCAAGCCACGTGTGGTCAATGTTACTATAAGAGATAGTATTATTCATGAGTCGGTAACAATATATAATACCTCTTATTATATTTATACATAGTTAATACATAAGTTAATTAATGTTTGTTTCTATTAATTCATTATTTTTCCTTCTTATTATATATTCATCGTCACTCAAACAAAATCTCTTCTTTCCACTTTAACATTCATGCTATCGGATTCGCCCTCCACTTCCCATCTCAAGTTCTTAGCTTTTGTCTGAAAATTTGAATGGCAAGCATATAACATTTTATAAAATAATATTTTATAATTTTCACTACTAAAAAAACTGTTTTTTGCGGCGGAAAAATTCCCTCGCAAAAAAGCTATTTTCCGTCGCAAAATTGGTTTGCGGCGGAATTTGCGACGGAAAAAATTCCGTCACAAATATGGGCCTCGCAAATCATTTTGCGACAGAAAAATTCTATTTTCCCTCGCAAATTCTAGATTTTGCAAGGGAAGAATTTTCCCTCGCAAATCCATGGATTTTGCGAGGGAACAATTTTCCCTCGCAAAATCGAGGATTTGCGAGGGGAAAAATTTTCCCTCGCAAATTTCTATTTATTTTTTTAAAAAATATAAAAATTCAAATAATTAAATAATTACAAAAAAATATATTAAAAATTAACAAATAAAAATATTTATATATATATATATATATATATATATCATAAAAATAAATTATAACAATCATAAGAGTTTACATAACAAGAAAAACAAAATATTACAAATTATAATGTTGTGACCAAAATGAACTAAAAAGAAGTCTAAATAGCAGCAGTCTGGTCATCATCATCACTAGTATTGTCATCACCACCACGGTCATCCACTTCTGCCATCACGTTAATGTCTGAAATGCCATGCAAATTACCACTAATGAATGAGCACTGACATTTTATCTACAGAAAACTTGACCTCATAATTTACATTTGCATGATATCAAGAATGTGCAAGTGACAAAATAAAGAATCTGAAACTAGGAAGTACTGCAAACTATAGAAGATATGATGTAGCGTAACCTTTAAAGGAAATTGGAAGAAGCCTCACCTCTCATTTTTGTGAAGCTTTACATCAATGGACAGTGTGACATGAAAAAACAAAACAACATTAAAGGACTGATAAAGAAAGCTAATCCAAGATAATAAATAGAAAATGAAATTTTAATTCCAGATGAAGAAAACCAACTAATATTTTACACCAGCATTGTATGTTTTTCGACATTCTTTAACGACGTGATGAACATCGGGATCATCTCTTGGAATTTTCTTGAGCATAAGATGGGCAGATTTATAATCTCCTGCAGCCAAAACAGCTCTATACATCCTGCACCCATCAAAGCAATCAAAAGCAACAATTTTGAGTAAATAAAAAAATTACCCAAAAAAAAAAACCTACAGAAACTTTGAACATGTTTAGAGGAATCACAACATAAAACACCTACCTCACGTAACTTAAAACATTAAAAGGGTATCTAGCAAGCTGGTATTCTTTCCAAATTTTACGAATGTTCTGCAAATCTTTGGCATTCGCACACGCAGTTAGAAGAAAATCCAGACATTGCCGTGAAGGCACAATACCAAGCACTTTCCTGATCACCAATAAAGGTCAAGGCCAAACTTCAAATGTGTGGACTCTTCGATGATGCAATTGTAGAAAACACCTATACATATGGAACAAACATAATGATGAAGAAAGGTATCAAGAAGCCCGAATTTCACCGCACTTTCACTTCAAAAATTATTCCAACGTATACCATTGTCCAAAGATATTCAATAAAAATAACAAACCGCATTAATATTGAAGCTATCTTTGTAAGAATTAATATGTGAGAAATGGAACTAACCTGATCCAAAAGAACTTCCATTACTAGTTCGTTATCCTGAATTTTATCATCGAGTTGCTTGATCAAGTCAACAGCAGAATTGACACAACATACAATTGAGTGTAAGCAATTTGCAGAATATATTTCATGTCTGGACAAAATTTTGCAGAACAGATATCAAACCTTAAATGCTTGTTCTCTACACAAAACATAATAATTCTAAAGCAACCATCTATCCAATAGTCAGGATCAGTCAATTCTTTAAGTAGCAGAAACAATCTATCCAACTCCTCATCAGATTTGATGTGTCCCTCCTATAAATTTTAAAAAAAGGCCGGACCAATCCAAATCTTTTGAAATTAAGTCAACAGCTAACTTGAAAAGGTGATTAAATCATTGGACACAAGAATTCTTGTAAAGTCATTACATGTCTGATTGATAATTTTACAAATTTTATCAACTGCATTAGTGTCATATCTGAGAAAGGTTTTCCATAAAAACAGAAGAAAAGCTCTTAGATTTATAAATGTTAGGCCAGAGGTGTTGGAATCATCATTCATTCAGTCCAATCATTTTTCGACAAAATGAACAATCAGAGATTTTATGCTCCTATATATTTCCAATCATTCTCTCCATGCAGAATTCATCTTCTTCTTAATAATAATAATTATATCAAATGTCTTGAGAAGTACTAAAAGTTTTATGTCCCACCACCACACAAGTGAACTGTAATAAAGGATTAGTCTAAAACTGAACTCTAATGTTTATCCTTTATGACTAGACCCAAAATTAATGTTTTAATGTTAAATTAAATTCAGCCTATATAAATTCTTTCTTACACATGGAAACAAACCTCTGTACCACAGTGAAGGGGGAAAAACTAATTATACAGCTTAAGGATGGGTATTTTTCCCCCTTTATTACAAAACATGATGAACTTCTTTTTTTTAAAAAAATTGCCCTATAAATTCTGGCGAATAACAATCTTATATGACAAGTTAGTATATTATAAAAGGTAGCACCCACCAATTTAGACTAAAAAACACTCACGCCATCTTTGAAGATGACCCAGGCTCCAGAGTACATACATTAGATTCGACTTGCCTTGAACAAATTTGCTTCCCTGTATATTGACAAAGGCAAAGCACTCACATTGAAACAATAATAATACATGGAAAATATGTGATCCAACAAAGAAGACTTGTTCCAAACTCCTCTAAACAAAAAATCACAATAATGATAATGGAAAATTCACCATTCATGTCCAGTTTCAACAAGTGAGGAACAATTGTTAGAACTTAGAAGGGTCTCCCCAAAGAATAAAAATGCAAATTAAAACAAAAATTGATGGGAGAGATTTCACGAAAGAGGGAGCTCGACTGAAATTGCATTTAGCAATGTTCGTTAAATTGAACTCGCTGTTAGATATAGAAAGTTTGACCTGGATGCCATATAATGAAACAGAGCTCTTATGAAAAAGAAGATACTGTAAGGCAAATAGGATCATTTCTCACTCCCGAATCTTGAACGAACACGAAGGAAAGGACATAGATCAGACCTAAAACCCTAGATCAAACAACTATCAAATGTGAAATTAAAGAAAGTCCAGGATTCAAAGAAATTCAAGGACAAGAGAGAAACAGGTAGTACAGGCGGTGGACCAAGGGGGATGACTAGAGGAGGTTGACGGTGGTTGCGCACAAACGGAGTCACCGTTCCTGAGGGAGAAGATGACGCCAATCGAGGGAGACAGCCGAACAATCACATAAAATGGCGGAGCTGACGCGAAGTTCTAATTGAATAGATTAGGTTTTTTTCGAGTTCCCTCGCAAAAATAACTAATTTTTGCGAGGGAACCCTGGCAAAATTAGTGAGTTTTGGCTGATTTTGTTCCCTCGCAAAATTAGTGAGTTTTAACTGCCATTTACCCATTTTGCGAGGGAACCCTTCTTCCCTCACAAAAATCACCAATTTTGTGAGAGAAAACTTATTTCCTCGCAAAATTTCTCAAATTTGTGAGGGTATTTTTGTCCCTCGCAAATTCCGTCGCAAATATTGCATTTTCTAGTAGTGTTTCTTAATTGTAGTTGTGGAGTATTTCCGAAATTGAATTTATTTTCATATTTTAATAGTAATTTTGTAGAATGTTAAATTCAAGCATGATTATGAATTTGTTAAAAGTGCAGGTTTGAATTTGGATTTGGGTATTTCAATTGAATTTAAATAAGATTCTCCCTATCAGTGGCGGAACCAGAATTTTTTTTAGCCTGGGCCAAAAAATAAACATATTGAACTACTCCCTTTAGTTCTTAATTATTATAAAGCACCAACTAACAAGTATATTTAATCATTTTTGTAAGACACTTGTTTGTTTCTAAGTAACATTAAATATTTTTTTCCATGTATACCCATAATTATAAAGGTAGTGAGTGAGAGTAATAATTAATAAAAATTAATTATTACTCTTTTTTTTCGAGCAAAAAAAAGAGTAATATAGGGATAATATTGAAAATTACTTAAATTTTAGGACAAATTTAACGACTTTAACTGTTTTTATTGACCTGTGAGAATTGTTAGTTGGTTCCTTAAATAAGGAACAAAGGGAGTATTTACTAAATAGTATCAAATAACTTTGAAAATACAAATAAATAATAACCAATAATTATAAATTAAAACAATATATAAGATGATACTAACATTTTCGGTATCTCAAACAATAATTTTACTTTCATTTTACAGCCTAATGAGTAATGAAACAAACATTATCCTTACAGAGAAGATAGAAAATTAGCTGGGGCCAAATTTGTGGCCAAATAAAATATCATATAATAAATACATGTATATAATAACAAATTTTATAAGATCAGTCGGGGCCAGCTGGGGCCTTCATAACCACCTTCTGCCACTGCTCCCTATATCTTTCTTTACTTTTTTCTTAAAAAATTGTTTACTATATATATTGTTTACATATATATTACCAACAAAAAGAAAAATTATGACAAAAAAAAAAGTATCCCTTTCAAACACGCAAGTCAACTACTCCTAATTTTCCTATTGCTTCCCCTCAATCTATACCCCTTTCCTTTCCTTGTCCTTCATGTCCATCACACGCCTTCCGATTCCATTTCTCTCCCAATTCCATATTCCATTCAACTTTACAATTTTTTTATTTTTTATTTTTTAATTTAACAGGATAGACATCACTATTAAGATCAAACTGACGGTCTCTAACTTATTAAAGAGTTTTCGGGCCATTAGGCTATAAACTTATTGACAATGAACTATACACTACATATTTCTCAAGTTTAATAAGCTTGATGACTTTATTTGAATGTGAATGCACATTAGGTGTTTGATAAAATGTTTGAAGGGAGAAATTAGAGTAAAAATGGATAGTTATACATGATTATTGTAGCATAAATCAAATTTTGGAATTGAGGGAATCTTGAGAAGTCATTTTATTTCTTGAAGAAATTGAATTGATAGTTTATTAGTATCGGTGCTTCCACTTCTCGTAAGTTCAATTCTCAGTTTCGTCCTTCACGTTGTGCTGAGTCTGTGTATTCTACCATCGTGGTGACAACGTACAGTTAGTGTCCTCCATTCTTATGTCTTCCTTCGTTTGTCCTGTTATACTCCTTTCCTTATCCTGGTATGCCTTCCTTCGTGGGAAAGTAACCAAGCATGGATCGAAGCAATCACCGAAGTTCCACCCGAAGTCACTAGAAATTTCTTCCTCCCTCTATTGGTATGTGCGCCGGTGAATAAGAGGAATGCTAGGGTGATTAAAAAAATCTGATGGGTTTAATTCATTTATTTCATTATTATTATATTATATAAAATATGGATATTATAGTAATTTCATAATGCTGAAACAAAACAAAATATCCCACTTCGCACACAAACTATGTAAACTCAAAAGTCAACAATAAGCAATTACCGAAGTTCCACCATCCATAGAAATTTACAACAGATAGTTAATTTATTAATAAAAAAATTAGATAATTATTATACACACATATACGTCAAAATTTTAATACAAACATTAAATAGAACAAATCGAATTATATTATTGACTTACTTCATTAGTTAATCATTTATTTTTCTCTTTATGAATTTGTTTAAAAATAATTATTGGGTCATTACCGTTTTAATAGAATAAAAAGACTACAAAACCCTGGTTAATAAATAAATTTATATGGCACTGTAATTTGAAATTGGGCTGAAATAAAATAAAGGTATTTGTTTATCATCATTATTACTATCGATAGCAATCAAAATAATGGAAACAATTAAAGGCAGCAAATAAAACTGAAAGATAATCCTAATATCTTCAATCAAATATTTAAATCGAGATATCTTATTGTTCTGATGTAGAACACAGATGTCCGGCTTGATGGTAAGCCGTTGATTGATATAGGATCGAGGTGTCCCTCCTGTGAGCTTATTGTGCAAGCAAACAGAAGGAAGGCTGATCACAGTACACAACAGGCGTTTCGCCTAAGGGGTGGGGTGTGTGCACTGTGTAACGGTATGTAAAAGTCTGAGGCTAGAGATGTGTACCTGGCGCCTATCTCCTCCGCCTATATATATAGAGTATACCTGGTCGGTTAGCTCCTTGGCTCCCATCTTGTGCATGTCCAAGGATCGTGCAAATCACCCTGGTCGTGGCTGGGATCGTGCCAACCGCCTTGATCGTGGTTGGGTCCCACGGTTAGTGGGTTGTGATCACTACGTGGGTTGCCCCTGCACTGGCTAGTGAGATAGTGGGCCTTGACTAGGTCCGTAACAGTTGCCCCCAAGCTCGGTTGTTCAGTCTCTGAACTACCGAGTTTAGTTGTTTGTTTGACTAGAGTACGGACGTCCGAGTTTTTGTTGATCGCGAGATAACGTGATATCCTTGCCCCCCAGCCGGGTTGTCTAGGTCTCTGGTCAGCCGGGGTTGATATGTTGTTGAATCCGGATTTCGTATCGGAGTTGCTACCGTTCGTTTGATTTTGATAAAGTGTCTATCCGAGCTTCAAAGAACATCGGAATTACTTGTCTTCTGATTGCATTGCCCCCAGACATGTGGTCCGGGTTACCTTCACGATCGTCAAGATCTCGCTTCTTTTCAATTTTTCGGGTATCCGGGATCTTTTCTTGCATGGTCAAGATCCCCAAATCCGAGTGTCTTTCCTGAAAAGGAGCAGATTGGGTTTTTGGCCATCATAGTTGCCGAGATCATATAAGGAAGCGATCGAGGACCGAGGTCTTTCGGTAGCGGATCAGCTTTTCCTATGAGCCGGGATAGTTGACTTTAGCGGGCAGCCGTGGTATACGGTGTCCTTTCATTTCCCTATGAGCGCTGCCCCTTGTTCCCGGGCATTTTCTATCGTCGATTCCTCTTCTTTAAGTCATCATTAGTTTCTACCAGCTGGCATCCCTCGACTGTCGTGAAGCCGAATCGAGGAGAAGCTAGCCTATGCGTATTTAATGCCTGACAGACGCGCATTAAATGTGCGGGAGGCGTGACCCTTACTATAGAGTGAAAAGGCGTTTTTGCCCCCGGCGTTTGGGCTTTCGAAAGCTTTATACCCGCCAAATCTTTTCCATATTTCACTTTCACTCCTTTTGCTCTGAAGATTTTCTCTCCTGCTGATTCCCTGCTTTCGTGAGGAAGTCCAATCTTGCGAGGAAACTGCTTCTATTTCGCACTTTCTTGAGCAACCTCCCATTTCTTAGACAGGTATTATTGTTTCCCTACCTTTCTCTTTGGTTCTGCTCTGATTTGTGGTTTCTTTAATCTGTTTATGGCCATTCGTCCAAGCCTCCATAATCTCTCGTCTCACTACTAAATTGCGTCTCGTAATTAGTTGAATCTCTCGGTTAGATTTCTTCATTAAGTGAATTTCGCGTGGTCCTGCCCATAATTCCCACATTTTTTTGCACAAATCCCCGTTCTTCGAGTGAACCTTTTCCGTTGGTGGATTGATTGCCGAATCCTTTAGGAGAGTGGTTCTAAATGTCGAAGGACATAAAGGATATGACCCCCGATGAACTGGAAGAACTGCGCAAAACCGTCACGGAACAGCCGTTGGTGGCTTTGGGGCGATAAATCCGCACGACCCGCCTCCGCTAGCCGATCACCACCGTGGAGGCATGGGGGTAGCTCCCGTGGCGGCTGTGCGAAGATTCGAGAAGGCATCTCATCCGTAAGGGAAGTCCGAACGTTTCCCTCGCTCCGTACCAATCCGAGGGTGCTTTCCAAGAAATCGACGTGTGCGCTTCTCCGGTCCTCCCAACCGACCCGTACGATGATGTGGCAAACTCGGGTCCTGTGGCCGAGGTGGATTCCTACATCGGCCCCCGCTATGATTGTCTCGTATGAATGCTCGCGACTTCTTTCTCGTCGGGGATTCTTCCACGCCCGACTTCATTTTGGGCTCCCGCCGACACAATCTTATCCCGGCTCCTCAAGCCGCATCGCCGAGTCCTGCTGACTTAGACTTTAATCTTACTTCGACTGTGGAATCCCGCCTTCAATTTTTGACATCAGGTATGCTAGGAATATTCTGATCGTTTATTTTTTGTTTTTTTTATTTGTGGTAGGTATAATGGCGTCATCCTCTTCTTCGCATACCGTAGAGTCAGGGTCCGGAAATGCGAACCGTGCTAGCCCCTCACAGGATTTAGTTGAACGATTCCCTTGGGTTACCCACGAAGTACCTTCCTATCGGTCGAAGCCGACCACGGCCGACTTGGAAAATCTCCCGTACGAGAAACTAGCTCCTACTCTTTTGCCTCCCTAAGAGGAAGAGCTTGTGTGCTCCATAAGGGAGGGAGCCACAACTCCTTTTTCTTTTTCTACCTTGATTATATCACCAGTGCTCGAATTCGTTTTCCATTTTCCGAATTCCAGACGGCAATCCTCCAATTCCTTGGCGTAGCTCCCTCACAGTTGCATCCCAATGGATGGGGTACGTGATTGCCTTTGAATGGTTTTGCAAGACCCTTGGTCCGCCTTGCACCACCTCAATGTTCTTTTACTTCTTCACCCCCACACCGCTCGCTCCTGGAAGGGAACCACCCGAGCTCAAAGGCTGGACGTCCATCCGGGGTATACCCCATCGGCGTCTATTTACCCCTGTCTTTGACTCCTTCAAGTACTTCAAACGTAACTTTTTTAAGGTGGTCGCTAAGTCTGGAGTACAACCTTGGTTCCTCAAAGGACCAGACTCTGCAAAATTCGAATGGGAATTTAACCTGTATTGGTGTAAAGATCATCATGACGTTTCCCTTAGCGCCTATAAGGTGGAGCGGTCCACTCTGATGAAGCATGAGAAGAAAGCCATTGACGCCATAACCGACCACATGAAGGCCCACGGATCATCAGTTGGGGCCGTGTCCTGGTGGCCCAAGATCGGGACGAGGCCTGGCACCAGGAAGAGATGGTATCGCGGCCGAGTATGACATTTCCGTTGCTTAATACTGACGTCGCTCCGTGTTTTAGTCAAGTACTGTGTTTCCCTTACTAGTAACTAAAATGATGTCTTATTTTGTGTAGGTCTCAAAATGAAAGGGCCGGAATATCTAACTGGGATCCCGGAACCGACTGCCAAAGGGAGAAAGAGGTCGGCTGGGGATGCGGGCAAATCGAAGGTTGAAGAGTCCTCGAGCCGGCCGAATCAAAGAAACACAAGGTCGGCCCCTCGATTGACGCCACATCAGCCTCTCCTATTCGATCCTCTCCCACTGCTGCCATGCCGCCTCCCAAGTCGGTTGAGGTTGGGCCTTCATCAGTGCAGACTACCTCGGCTATTCCTCGTCCTCCAACTGTGCTTCCCCGCTCCCTTCTGTGGAGTAAGGGGCGGAGAGGGACAGAATTAGAGCTGAGGGGGAGGCGTCCTCAAAGCATCTGGCAGAGGAGGTAACCCGGCTTCAAGAGTTGCTGCTAGGATCCGTGGTAGAGGCGTTTAGGAACTCTCTGGCCCAGATCCAAGCTTTGAACCTGGGGGTCGAGCTCAACACCACAGGGCATCACTTTCGATCCTACGTTGAAGATGGGCAGATTGTCCCTTATGTGGATCCTCCCGCCGTCTCCGAGACCCAAGTAGATGGTGATGCGACCGTGCCGGGAGGCCGAGCAGGTGAAGAAGTCTCGACTGTCCCCAAGCCTCGCGGGTTGATTTCCCGTTTAAACTTGTATAATCCGCCTGCCTTACACGGCCTAAACTCTTTGTTAAATATATTGGCCAATTTGGCCCCTTTTGCACGTAATTATTGGTTGTCGGTAACCTAGTAATCACCATGCGATAAGAACCTTTCTTTGGCAAGAATCATGGCTTGACGTGCCAAGGTCATACGAAAGTAAGCGAGTCCGCGAACGCGCATTTGGTGACGAAACCTGGATTAGATTCCCGTCTAGGGTCTCCAGTACATACGCTCCTTTTTGAAGTGCTTCCCGAATGCAATAGGGGCCGTCCCAATTTGCCGCGAGCTTGCCGTCTTTGGCATTCTTGTTTCCGACGTCCGCCCTTCTAAAGACGAGAGTTCCTGGCTGAAATGTCCGGGGTCTGACCTTCTTGTTATAGCGAGCCGCGATGAGTTGCTTTGTGGCGATGTCTCGGCAGTGAGCCGTTACTCGGGCCTCGTCTCGCAAGGTCTAACTCGACACCAACGCCCGGTTGTTGGCCGCTTCCCCTGTGACAAAATGTTTCTCCTACGCCATGAGGGTAATCCTATCTCGACCTAATCATGGATTCGCACCCATAAGCCATTCCGTAAGGAGTTTCTTGAGTTGACGTTTGGGCCGTTGTCCGGATCCCCCAAAGAACATAGGGTAGTTGATCAACCCAGCGGTGTTTGCTTCCAACATGCGCTTCTTTAGCCCGTCTAAAATGACCTTGTTTGCGCCTTCGGCCTCGTCCGTTAGATCGTGGGTGCTCCACGTAAGCAAGGGGTGCCCAAATTATTCTGGAGTGCTTCTGACAACTGTCACATGTTTTAACAAGAGTCTTTGAGTCGGTTTCCATGGTCGGCCAATAGTATCCCACTCGTAAGGTTTTTCTGGCGAGTGCCTTAGCGCCCATGTGCTAGCCGTTCACTCCTCCATGTACCTCGGATAAAACATACCCCGCCTCATTCGGATTTAAGCATCTTAGCATGGGAGAATGAAGACCTTTCCGATATAGTTGATCCTCCACCATAGTGTACTTGGCCGCTTCTCGAGTCAATTTCTTAGCTTCCATGGCATCGTCAGGTAGATGCCGCGCTCCAAATAATCTTCAATTGGCTTTTTCCAATCGCCTCCACCGAGATGGCCATGGTGCAGAGCTGGGTCCTCGAGGTTCGTTGAATCACCGTCCGATGACACCCCGCACTCTTAGTGCCGGCCAACTTCGAAAGGATGTCGGCTCTACATTTCCCCTCTAGGGATATGTGTTACACTTGCTTCCTCGAATTCAGCCATCATCTCCTTGTCCTTGAAGAGGTATTTTGCCATTAGCGGCCCTTTGCCTAATAAGACCCCTCAATCCGAGCCGCCACAAGCCGTGAGTCGGTGAAAACCTTAACTCTTGTGGCTCGTTCTCTTTGCCCGTTGAAGTCCGGCTATCGTGGCCTCGTACTCGCCTTGATTATTCGAGGTTGGGAATTTTAGGTGAAGAGAGTGTTCGATCGTAACACCTCGGGCTTTCAACGATAATACCGCGGCTCCACGCTTTGGTATTTGAGGATCCGTCAACATATATTTTCCGTGACGTTTGTCTCTCGCCGGGAGCCGAGCTTGTTGGTGTCAATTCCTCGACGAAGTCGGCTAAGGCCTCGTGACTTAATTGCATGGCGAGCTTCATAAGCGATGTCGTATTCTGGACAATTCTATTGCCCAGCTTAGTCATTCTCCCCGCCAAATCTGGTTTGTGTAAGACTTGTCGTATCGGCTGGCCGGTACTAACAACAATGTGATAAGCCTGAAAATAAGGTCGCAGTCGGCGAGCAGCGGTGAGTAAGGCAAAGGCTACCTTTTCCAATTTCTGGTATCGGATTTCAGCATTTTGTAGGGTCTTGCTGATAAAATACACTGGTAACTGGCTGTGATCTACTTCCCATACTAACGTCGCGCTGATAGCTTCCTCACCAATTGACAAGTACAAGTAGAGGGTTTCGCCTGCTCGGCTTCGATAGGATCGGCGGATTTTCCGCATAACCGTTTGATTCCTTCAAACGCTTCATCACATTTTGTATTCCATTCAATCGAAGCTTCCTTCTTCAACAACCTGAACAAGGGCAAGGCCTTCTCCGATCTTGGCAGAACCCGGTTAGAGCGCTAATCTTCCCGTCAACCGCCGGACCTCTTTTTTGTTCTTCGGTGCTTCCATATCGAGCACCGCTCGGCATTTGTCCGGTTGGCCTCAATACCTCTGGGCTGTAAGCATGAAACCCAAGAACTTTCCCGCCGGGACCCCGAAAGCACATTTGGCCGGGTTCAAGCGGATTTTGTATTTTCTGAGTTTGCCGAATGTTTGTTGCAAATCCTTGACATGGTGTTGTGACTCCAAAGACTTAACAATCATGTCATCGATATATACCTCAACGTTAAGTCCGATCTGGGCCGAAAACCGTGTTCATCATCCTCTCGATATGTAGCTCCCGCGTTCTTGAGTCCGAATGGCATGACATTGTAACAATAATTGGCATGATCTGTTATGAAGGCCGTTTTCTCTCGTCTTCGGGTGCATTGGTATTTGATTATACCCCGAGTATGCGTCCATAAAAGAGAGGAGCTGGAAACCCGAAGAATTGTCCACCAACCGGTCTATGTTCTGGCATGGGGTATGAATCCTTAGGGCAAACTTTATTCAAATCCGTGTAGTCCGTACACACCCTCCATTTTCCGTTGGGTTTTTTGACCATGACCACGTTGGATAGCCATGTGGTGTATTGGATTTCGCTAATGAACCCGGCTTCCAAAAGTTCTTGGACGTGAGTTTCCAGTGCCTTCCTCTTCTCTGGCCCCTGGTTCCTCTTTTTCTGTGATATTGGAGTAGATCCCGGGTAGACTCCCAACCTGTGACAACAAAAACTAGGGTCGATTCCGGGGACCTCGGATGACTTCCATGCGAAAACGTCTTTGTTCTTCCTGAGAAAATCAATTAGGCTTGCTCGAATTTCTGGGGGTAAGTGCTTTCCAATCTTCGTAGTTTTGGAGGGGTCTTCAAACACTAGATCCTCCAACTCCTCAAAATGGCTCGACGCGGTCTTCTTCGCGGAGATCCAACTCAACCGTATTTACATCTAAATCGGGATTTTCCTCATTCGAGCGTGGCGGCTGCGATGAAGGTCCGCCGCCAACCCCGACAAGTGTCGAAATAGCACTGTCGAGATTCTCTCTCGATCTCCTTGTACCGTGACCACGGCCTCGGTTTCCTATCATCTTCGGCTTTTGATGCTTGGTGGATACCAAAGATATCCCAACTATGTATAGTTGGTCTTCCTGTGATTACGTTATATGGCGAAATGAAATCGTCACTATAAACCGTACTCTCTCTCGATCTCGAAAGCGTCCCTTGTTCCTGAATGGAAGCGGAGGTCGATAAACCCCTGGGGCGTGATCGCTCCCTATTGAACCCGATGAGGGTCGTCCTACAAGGCTTTAAGTCCTCCTGATCTAGGTTCATACGTTTGAACGCCTTCCAGCTAAGGATATCACCCGAGCTGCCCGCATCCACAAATATACGTTTAACTCATAGCTGACTAATATCCCTGTTATGACTAAACCGTCTCCGATGTCCGGGACTACGTCCCCGAGTTCCTCATTTGTGAAGAACAAAGGCGAGCCGGATGGGCCGCTATGATGCTCCTTGAATTTTGGGCGGTCTCTCACGGAGAGGACTTCTCGCAAATATTTCCTTCGTTGGCTCATAGTATCTCCGCCTCCGCCCATAGCCCCGCTTATTACGTTGCGCCGAACCCGGCTTCGGAAACTCGTCGCCAAACTCGGCCGGCTTCTTTCGTTTGTCTTCATGTGTTTTGAACTTTCGGGAGGGCTCTTACTTCGACTCTGGGCTTGCGCTTGCCGCCCTTTCCTTGATGTTCTATGACATATTGTTGGAGTTTGCCCTCTCGGATAAACCTCTCAATAGCATCTCGAGTTCGTAACACTCATCCGTGGTGTGACCTCGTCCGTCATGAAACGCGCAGCATTTGACCGGTCGACTCCGGATCTTCGATAAGACAATCTAGGTCGATCGACCCTTTTCATCTCGGTTGATGCCACTTCCTTCCACACTTGTGACCGCGGTACATTTAAGGTCAGTGTATTTCATATTTACTTCTCGGCCAAACTTCCCACCGCGGTTCCTGTTTCCGTGAGCCCTTCTACGAGAGTCCCTTCTCCTTCCTTCAGTATAATCTCTATCTCTGGGTGGAGTGGCCCTGTCTTGGTCTCTTCTAAAGTCATTTACTACGTGCATCTGTTCCACTTCAGTGTTGGTCCTTCGAGGGTTGCAGCGAAAATCCGCGATACGATTGGCTCCTCGAGACCCCTTACTGCCATGTGCATGTCGAAGTCCTCCAAGTGAGTCGTCGGGTCTTGAATGCCGTCGTATTTTGTCAACTCGGTTAGATTCAGCTTTTGTGGAAAGTGAGCGTTGAGAATCTTGTCTGGAAAAAGGACTCATGTGAAGCCGACCGACATATCTTCGCCGTTGGACCCGGTTGGAGACCGGGGTGTCTTGCCTGAGGAAGTCGGCTTCTTCTTATGTGCGGTGTCTACCTTGCTATTACTTTTTCCATGGTCCGAGCCGTCATCTTCTTCGTCCTCCTTCCAAGACTTATCTTCCCAGTCCTCGTCAGAATAGACCGGGTCTCTTTTTTCTTCTCGTCGTTCCTCCCATCGTTGGAAATGGAGAGTATGGCGCTTGTCCATGTAGTCCATACGTCTCATTATTGCTAGCATCCCGGATTGGAGAGAGCGGAAATCTGGTTCGAGGGTTCTCTTGGTGACCATCCGGGTTCGAGTTCCAAGGCTCGTGGCGATGATTTCGCAGAGCCGAAGATTCCGTGTCAGACGGGTTGTCATTCGAGGGTTGGTCGTTGTTGGGGATGCGAGGTTCCTCCGGCTGTGATAGCCGGTCTTCATTATCATGTTGATAGTTACCGTGAAGGTCCTCTGTATGTAAAAGTATGAGGCTAGAGATGTGTACACTGGCGCCATCTCCTCGCCATATATATGTAGTATACCTGGCCGGCTAGCTCCTTGGCTCCCATCTTGTGCATGTCCAAGGATCGTGCAAATCACCCTGATCGTGGCTGGGATCGTGCCAACCGCCCTGGTCGTGGCTGGGTCCCACGGTTAGTGGGTTGTGATCACTACGTGGGTTGCCCCCTGCACTGGCTAGTGAGATAGTGGGCCTTGACTAGGTCCGTAACACTTATGATACTAAATAATTTAAGATACTCTAATAAAATATTGTTAAGATATTCCTAAATCTACCCCATTAATCCACAACTAATATTATGTGACTAACTAACTACCAACAATAAATAAATAAATAAATGAAATTATTAATTTAATTTACAAGTATCCTAACTTACTGATCCTAAATTTAAGGATCACTCAACAAATCAAAAAGATTACCTGAATAAAATTGAAAGTATCTAAAATAAAAAAATAAATATTTATTCCAAATCATCCATTATCCCATTATTCTATCAATTATTTTGTTTACAAAATGAGTGAATGAAAAAAAGATATACTCGTACAATATTACTAACAATATAATTAATTCCTGTCTTAGCAACGTGTGACAAAAACAAAAATCGTCGAAAAAATTGGAACATAAATTGAAGAATATTTAACCGTTCATTAAAAAATAATTAATATTATAATTAATATTTAAGAATATTAATTAAAAAAATCGTTCCTTTCATTTAATGAAAGTGGGCAATTCCTACTACATACTCCCTCCAAAAATTTCGCCACTTCCCTCCAATATATTTGCCCTTTTGTTGAAGCTTCAAACCGTAACAAATTGGTGCTTCCACTGCTCACAGCTTCAAACACAATCGAATGGCAGATATATTTCCAAGCGACAAATCCCACTGTCGCTTTGTCTGGTAATTGTACATTTTCCTTTTCTTCTTACTCTTTTGTTGACTCAGATTGAACTGGCATTGAGTGATTTTTTAAAATTCTTCAAATAACAACAAACATTTCCTTTTAGTTTGTCGGCTTTCTTTTTTTTTTTCTTTTTTTCTTGGGAAAGAATTTTATATGCAAAGCTTTAGAATCTCAGTTCTTACTTCATAGTTATCGTGTCCATATCAGTGGTGGTTAAGATTTTGATGAATTAATGTGAAATTAAATCAATCGAATAAGATATTTTTTTATTATCTTTTTCTGTAACCAATTACAAAACACAATATCAAACATTATAAGCAATAAAAAAATAGTCTGATGCACAAGACTTTTATTAGATGAGATTTGAGGAGAGTTAGATATAGAAAGTCTTATTCTCATAAGTAAAGAGATTGTTTCCGGGAAACATTCTAAGTGTAACATCCCGTTTTCACAAGCAGTATAAAATTTTTTTTTCATCAAACATCATTTGTAAACATCAGAGTAGAGCACCAGAGCGTAAGAGTGACTGATATATATTAAAATACCCATGGTTGCATGTCTTGCTGTTTAAACAGCGGTACAAAGTGTTTCAGAAGTAATGACAGAAAGAAGTCTTCAGCCGGATCTTCTATGCGGCCTGCTTGCCTCTATCCTCGGTCCTTGGTCCTTCCGATCCTGAAGCTAAGTTAAGAGCTGAGGTCCATGCATCGAACCCCGTGGTAACGGTTAACCTCATGATTACATACATCATATATGTACAAATGTGACACTCATAGGATTTTGGCAACATTTACTACGGGTGCATACATAGGTATACATATCGGATATGTATGACAATAACAAAAATAGCCGGATGACGCATAATAGTACAATGAGTACGAGATAGTAGTACGCGTCAGTACGATGACAATAGTACGGTCGAGTACGGGCAAAAGAGTACAATCAGAGGGGTACATAAATAGTACAATCGTAGTACAAGCATGATGCATACTGGGCATGACAAGATAGTACAGTCAGAGTACACACAATATACATATATGCATACAATAAACATCAGAGTTAGTGTTACAGTACGCGAACGTACATACTCAATAAACATACCACGTATACACATACAATAGACATAACACATATACGTATACCATAAACATCAGAGTTAGTGTTACAGTACGCGAACGTACCTTCGTTGACGGTAGATGGTACTTCCGTCGGAATACGGTACGACAGCCGGTCAGAACGTAATCTGAACGTAATCAGGGGTATCCTATCAACATAACAATGTATTTGTTAAGGATCTAACATTACGACGGACATTTTTAGTGAAAATGACCATTTTACCCCTGACCCCCCAATTGGCGGAATTTTTCGAATCAAGGCCTTTCTTTGGTCAAAGAATGTGCTCAAAGAATATGCTCCTTTATTGCACAACTATCACTAGCTTCTTGTGTTTTCATTGGATAGTTAAAATCTTGACTTTTCAACAACTTACTTGCTAAGTTTTGAACCAAAATATCATGACTTTTTATTCAATATTTTTGTCCATTTCCCTTTTGATTTTCGGCTAGCTCTCTCTCACCCACAAGTTTTGATTTTTCAAACTTTGCTTTAGTGACCTTATCCTCTTCCAACATTAATTGCTCCATGTGCTTGCTTTATCATGTGAACTTTGCTTATTATGAAACTATAATTTTCTTCTTTGCCAAGCCAAGTGACCGTGCTCCCCTTTCATTCTTCATTCTTCCAATTTGCTCAACTATCTTATCATCTTTCTACTTTATCTCTTAGCTCATAAATTGCATTCACACTACACATTTTCTCTCTCTTTCTTCTTCTCATTTTCGATGGCCATTTCTTGGCCATGCATGTTGCTTTATTTATTTTGCAAAAGATCCCATACTTTATGTTTCCATTGGATAGAGTTTTTGTGTTGACTTTTCAACTACTTGTTAAACAAGTTTGTGAACTCATTTCTTCCTCTTTTTCCCTACAAGTTTCGGCTGCCTTCTCCCATAATACCATCTTTTTAATTTGCTAATTAACTCCCAATATGCTTTAAGTATTTAATTAGGTACTTATCTTATAGCCCAATTCTTTGTTGTTTATTTAAGCTTTTAGAGATTTTTCATAATTCATCTGATATCTTTTTTTTTTTAATCAAACGTAATTAATTAGTAACTACTCTTATGCTAATCATAATCCTCTCAGGATTTTTCATAATATTTTTAGAATATTTTATGACCCTAAAAATACATTTTTAAACCATTAATACCTCACAAGGACATTTTAGTAATTTTGGCCCCTTTAATTCCTCTAATTTATGATATTTACCCTAAGTCAAATTTTAGGGTATTACATTTCTACCCCCGTTAAACAAAATTTCGTCCTCGAAATTTGTTCCGTACTAAACTAGACTCCGTTCTACTTGGACTCTGGACTATACGCGTTGGATCTTCACTTTATTTGTCAGCTGCTTCTTTCGGTGATCGAGAATTCGCTTTGGTTTAACCATAAAGATCTTTGTCCATTTAAATCAAATACAAAAAAATAAACTTACTTTCTAATGTTGTATTTTCAGATGAGCTTAAAAGGGTGAAACAGGAGTTGGAGGCTACAAGACAACAAGTGAATCAACAAACTAAGATGATGAATCAGCAAACAGAGATGATGAAGCAGATGTAAGAACAACTCCAGTCTCTTTTGAAGGACAAGCAGGAAAACAAAGATAAGCGGTCGGCTCCTGGTGATGATGATGAAGCAGATGCAGGAACTACTATGTAGACATTATTTTTTATTTTTGTGGTGTTTAGTTTATTTTGTTGGCAACATTGTTTATATTTTGTTTTCTTTATGTCTAATTTTTTAGGATTGTTACCGTATATGTTTCTTCCTATACACTATTTTTAATACATATTCAGTAATTCGTAATATTTTTTCATTTATTTCATTGGTTGTTGAAGAAGAACCCTAATAATTATAATCTTTTTAAATAATAACAGAATTATTTCATTTTTTAAATAACTACAATTTTCATTTATTTTGGATAGATTTTTTTTTTCTAATTTCTAAATTTGTAATGGAATTATAATTCCGTTGCAACTAATTGCAACGGAATATTACTCCATTGCAAATTGCAACGGAATTATAATTCCGTTGAAGCTTGCAACGGAACAAAAATTCGTTGCAATTTGTGACGGATTAATATTCCGTTGCAATTTGCAACGGATTATTTTTCCGCTGCAATTTGCAACGAATTTTTGTTCCGTTGCAATTTGGAACGGATTTTTGTTTCGTTGCAATTTGCGACGGATTAATATTCCGTTGCAATTTGCAACGGATTATGTTTCGTCGCAATTTGCAACGGATAAATTTTCCGTCACAATTTGCAACGGATTTTTGCTCCGTCGCAAATTGCAACAGATATTACAAAATCCGTTGCAAATATGTTTGTAACGCCCTTTTTTGCTACGAAATTTTTTCATCGCAAATTCCGTTGCAAAACCAGTTTGTAACAGATTTTCTTTAATTTGCAACGGATTTTGTCCGTTGCTAAAAACGTTTTTTCTTGTAGCTTCTTCCCTTCCTCCAATCCGTCCCCTCACTCTCTCTCATCCTCTTCTATTTTCTCAAAATCTTATTGCTTTGTTGGCCCTTTTTCTTTCCACAACTTTTTCTTATCTCATGATGTGGCCTCTTGTGGTTCATGGCTTGCCTTTGTTGACTTTTCAACATTAATTAACAATTCTTAAGTATCATGCTAATCAAGAGTTTAATTTCCATTCCCTTTTCATATGTCATTAGTGTTTTAATTAACAAGCTTAACCCCTTCATCTTTGGCCTTTAATTATTTCGAAAATCATGGCCTTTAGAAGTCTTAATTGCTTCTTGTAATACCCTAAAATCTATATCAAATATTAAGTTATAATTAGATAATTTTCTAAAGGAAGATGTCTTGGAAATTAGAAAGTTTAAGTGTCAAAGTGCCAAATGACGAAAATGCCCTTGTAGGACATAAATAACTTAGGAAAATTATGAAAAATCCTAAAAGGAAGTAAAATAATTATTAAAATTGGGAGAGTATATTGCCTCTAATTTTGGTAATTTATTAAATTATAAACTTGGAAAAATTAAAGAAGGATATTAAAAAAGTATTGAAATGACCAAAATGCCCCCGTAAGTTCTAAAATAATGCAAGAGTCATGAAATGCTAATGTTAATGCAATAGTTTGAAGATAAAGTGTTATCTTAATTAAGAAAATTATCCACAATTGATAAGAAATCAATTGTGTAATTATTGGCTAATTACTTAATTATAAACAAAGGAAAATTCAAAGATAATTATGTAAAATCCTATAATTAGTGGGTTATAGCTAAAAATTAGCATAAATATATTGGATAATTAATTGGAAAATATTGAGAAAAATAAATAAGATTAAGTAATTTTGAGCCTAAATACAAGTATGGACCAATAGGAAAAAGTTGTAAAAAAATTATGTAAAAAAATTATTAAATTATATAATAATTAATTAAAAAATAAAATAAAAATATAAAATAAATAAGTGTGTGTGCCGACATCCTAAGATGTAAAATAAATAAAAAATAAAAAGGAAATGAAGAAGGAGTGTAAAATATAAACACTAATTAAATATTAATTAAAGTAAAAATGTAAAAAGTGAATAAACACCGATGTAGATCGGATCCTATTTAGAGAACCAGGAACAGGATTTCTAAAGTCAAAATATAATATTGATGAGTGGATTTTTATCCTGAATTGAGCTGTACCTGGAGTCGTTTCTGAGATCGGTAGAAGAAGTTAGTAATAAGAAGAAATAGGGAAAATCTGAGAAATAGGCAGATAGTCATAAAATTAGGATTTGAACAAAATAAATTGTAACTCAACATTTGGAGATGAGTTTATGATTATCTGGACATATTTAGAGTCAGTGGATTTTTGTTCAGAAAGTGACAATTCCAGAAGTGAATTCCGTGAACGGGCACGTTTTTCGAGAAACTTCCGCAGGACTGTTGGAACCCCGTATGGAATCAAAAAGTGATTTAACCCAGACATTTCTAATAAGTGATAAAATTTTTTCAAAGTTGTAATTCCGAATTTTTGGGATTTTACGCGGTTACGCGATTCGGGCACCGATCGGGACTTTATCGGTAAAACCTTCCAGAAGCTATGCTAGGTGGCACCTTTTGATTGGAGGATTGGGACGACTCATGGGGGGGCAGGTCGGCTAGGGGCATCCAAGGGCCAAGAAGAAACCTTTTCCATTAAGCAAGATCCGACGGCTATGGTTCGATATGATAAAGTGTGAATAGTGCACACATTTTTCCTATAAATAGCATCCACCCCTCTTCACAATTCTCACACCATTCCTCTTGAGCATTTCGAAAATAGAGAGAAGGAGGAGCCGGGGAAATTTGTAGCGAAGCTCTGGGTAAGTTTTTCGGTACCTAAGCTTTCGTAGTTCTTTCGGTAGTTTTAGTAGAATTGTTAGTTAGATCTAGGAAGTAGGAGATGAGATTCCTATTCTTGTTTTTAGGCCTCATTGCATTGAAAGATGCTTGACGAGGTAAAAACATAATAGGGATTGAATTTCTAAAAGTTGGGAGTCAAAGTAACGAAGTGCTGGCGAAATTCCGCCGATTAGGGGTATAGGGGCAAAATGGTAATTTTTACCTAAAATGCCAGTTATGATGTCAAATCACTAATAGATGTGATATTACTCTTATAGGACATCAGAAACCTTGATCTGCTGCCGTTACGCTGTCCGACGAGCCGCTGTTGGACGTTTCGCTGTTTTCCGTAAAAAGTACGATTTTCCGCCAGAAGTACCTACGCTCGTCAACGAAGGTACGTTCGCGTACTGTAACACTGACTCTGATGTTTATAGTATGCAAATATGTGATGATATGATGTGTGGATAGTTTGGTGCCGAAGGAAATGCTAGTCTACGTGGGTGTGCCAACCAGTCATCGTTAACCTCGGTGAGGCCCCTATGGTAGACACTTACCTGGCCATTCTATTCAGTGCTATATGCACCGTGCTTATGGAATTTTACTTAGGTTTACCATATGTGATAGATACAACCCCGGATAGAGATTCTGTTAGGGGTCACCGAGATACATTCACGGATAGAGACTCTGTTCAGGGTTACCGGGTATACATTCACGGATAGAGATTCTGTTTAGGGTCACCGATTATACATTCACGGATAGAGACTCTGTTTAGGGTTACCGATTTTACAATCACGGATAGAGATTCTGTTAGGGGTCACCGAGATACATTCACGGATAGAGACTCTGTCTAGGGTCAATGATTATACCTACTGCTCTATGTTTATGTTCTGTCATTATTGATCATGCATCTGCTGTTACGTCATGAATATCTGTCATCCGTATACTGTTGTATTTGAGCATGAGGTTAACCGTTACCTGAGATCCAATGCGCTAAATTGGATCTCAGCTGTAGCCTCAGGGTCCGGAGAACCGAGGACCAAGGACCGAGGAGAGAGGCAAGCAGACCACGTAGAAGATCCGGCTGACGATTTCTTTCTGTTGTAATATACCTTTGAACCACACGGTTTCTGTACCGCTGTTGTAACCAGCCAGACTTACGGCATTTTATATATACATATCAATTACTCAATCGCTCCGGTGCTCTACTCTGATGATTCTAAATGAAAAAAAAAAATTATACTGCTTTTGAAAAGTTGGGATGTTACACTTCTTAATTATATTTGCCATTGGTTAACTTAATTTCATGTAGGTTTAGGACTAACACTTTAGAAAATATCTCAAAATTACTTGGCTCAAAATCATCCACACATGTTATACTACAATTATCCCATGTGTTTGATTTAATTAGACTATCTTAGCTAAATCACAAAAATCATCCTCCTTCCATTCGAAACTCATGGCCATTATTTGGCTATGGAATGTGCTTTCCTATTCACAAAAGATCTAAAGGTTTAAGTGTTCCCATTGGCTAATTCAATTTTCCAAGGATTAATGCTTAATTAATTAGGACCATTAGATTTAACTTTATTAGATTTAATCTTGGCCATTGGATCCCAATTGCATTTGTTGACTTTTCAAACCTTGATTAACAAAGCTTAATTAATCCCTAATCCAATGCTTAATTGCCCTTACATTCCGTCTCTCTTTGGTTAAATTAAGACTATGCTTCATCATGATAATTTCATTATGATTTGCCTCTTGATGAATTATGAAGGATTGCTTTAATTAGTGAAAGCTTAATTGCTCACTATTTGCTTGTAAATTCCTTCTAATTAATTTAAGTGTTTTCATAACACTTTCTTGTTTTTTATGGTTTATAGAAGAACCATACTTTAATATGATACTTATATCATATTTTATAATCCTTGATTGTGGTCTCATAATTAACCATTGGTTAATTAATTCCAAAGTAAAATTTAGACAAAAATATAATCAATAGATTATATTTCTTTGAGACACATATTCACCTTTGTTATTTTTCTAATAATTAGCCAAAATATAATGTTTATATGAATTATGAAAATTAGAGTATTACACTCTTTCTCTCTCCTCTTCCTCTCTTCCTCCTCTGCTTCCCGGCCACTGCCTCTCTCTCCACGGTGGTGTTGGTAGTTAATTGTAGGGGAATGCAACACTTTAAATTATAATTCAATCAATATATGAATTTAATTAATTATGATTTGAATTTTTTTAATTCAAGTTTATATTAGGTCTTTCTTGTAAGCACTTAAATTAGGGTTAGACTCTTATAAAGTGCTGATTTTTGGTGTGCCCTTTTGATGGACGTTTTTTTAGGAAAAAATGGGGAAATTGGGAAATATCCATCATCTTAAATTCAATTCAACAATCAATATATAAATATGATTCATCATATTAAATTCAATTAATCAATCAAGGTGTGAATTTAATGTGATTTGGTTGACAAATACTGCCCTTGCATTGCATCTCTCGTTGATTAAATTAAGACTATGCTTCATCATGATAATTTCATTATGATTTGCCTCTTGATGAATTATGAAGGATTGCTTTAATTAGTGAAAGCTTAGTTGCTCACTATTTGCTTGTAAATTCCTTCTAATTAATTTAAGTGTTTTCATAACACTTTCTTGTTTTTTATGGTTTATAGAAGAACCATACTTTAACATGATAGTTCTATCATATTTTATAATCCTTGATTGTGGCTTCACAATTAACCATTGGTTAATTAATTCCAAAATAAAATTTAGACAAAAATATAATCAATAGATTATATGTCTTTGAGACACAAATTCACCTTTGTTATTTTGTCAATAATTAGCCAAAATATAATGTTTCCATGAATTATGAAAATTAGAGTATTACACTCTTTCTCTATCCTCTTCCTCTCTTCCTCCTCCGCTTCCCGGCCACTGCCTCTCTCTCCACGGTGGTGTTGGTCGTTAATTGTAGGGGAATGCAACACTTTAAATTATTATTCAATCAAGATATGAATTTAATTAATTATAATTTGAATTTTTTGATTCAAGTTTGGATTAGGTCTTTCTTGTAAGCACTTAAATTAGGGTTAGACTCTTATAAAGTGCTGATTTTTGGTGTGCCCTTTTGATGGACGTTTTTTGATGAAAAAATAGGGCAATAAATGTGATCCATCATCTAAAATTCAATTCAACAATCAATATATAAATATGATTCATCATATTAAATTCAATTAATCAGTCAAGGTGTGAATTTAATGTGATTTAGTTGACAAATACTGCCCTTGCATTGCATCTCTCATTGATTAAATTAAGACTATGCTTCATCATGATAATTTCATTATGATTTGCCTCTTGATGAATTATGAAGGATTGCTTTAATTAGTGAAAGCTTAGTTGCTCACTATTTGCTTGCAAATTCCTTCTAATTAATTTAAGTGTTTTCATAACACTTTCTTGTTTTTTATGGTTTATAGAAGAACCATACTTTAACATGATAGTTCTATCATATTTTATAATCCTTGATTGTGGCTTCATAATTAACCATTGGTTAATTAATTCCAAAGTAAAATTTAGACAAAAATATAATCAATAGATTATATGTCTTTGAGACACATATTCACCTTTGTTATTTTGCTAATAATTAGCCAAAATATAATGTTTATATGAATTATGAAAATTAGAGTATTACACTCTTTCTCTCTCCTCTTCCTCTCTTCCTCCTCCGCTTCCCGGCCACTGCCTCTCTCTCCACGGTGGTGTTGGTCGTTAATTGTACGGGAATACAACACTTTAAATTATTATTCAATCAAGATATGAATTTAATTAATTATGATTTGAATTTTTTAATTCAAGTTTGGATTAGGTCTTTCTTGTAAGCACTTAAACAAGGGTTAGACTCTTATAAAGTGCTGATTTTTGATGTGCCCTTTTGATGGACGTTTTTTGAGGAAAAAATGGGGAAATAAATGTGATCCATCATCTTAAATTCAATTCAACAATCAATCAATAAATATGATTCATCATATTAAATTCAATTAATCAATCAATGTATGAATTTAATGTGATTTGGTTGAGAAATAGTGCCCTTGCATTGCATCTCTCATTGATTAAATTAAGACTATGCTTCATCATGATAATTCATTATGATTCGCCTCTTGATGAATTATGAAGGATTGCTTTAATTAGTGAAAGCTTAGTTGCTCACTATTTGCTTGTAAATTCCTTCTAATTAATTTAAGTGTTTTCATAACACTTTCTTGTTTTTTTTGGTTTATAGAAGAACCATACTTTAATATGATAATTATATCATATTTTATAATCCTTGATTGTGGTCTCATAATTAACCATTGGTTAATTAATTCCAAAGTAAAATTTAGACAAAAATATAATCAATAGCTTATATTTCTTTGAGACACATATTCACCTTTGTTATTTTGCTAATAATTAGCCAAAATATAATGTTTATATGAATTATGAAAATTAGAGTATTACACTCTTTCTCTTCCTCTCTTCCTCCTCCGCTTCCCGGCCACTGCCTCTCTCTCCACGGTGGTGTTGGTCGTTAATTGTAGGGGCATACAACACTTTAAATTATTATTCAATCAAGATATGATTTTAATTAATTATGATTTGAATTTTTTAATTCAAGTTTGAATTTGGTCTTTCTTGTAAGCACTTAAACTAGTGTTAGACTCTTATAAAGTGCTGATTTTTGGTGTGCCCTTTTGATGGACGTTTTTCGAGGAAAAAATGGGGAAATAAATGTGATCCATCATCTTAAATTCAATTCAACAATCAATCAATAAATATGATTCATCATATTAAATTCAATTAATCAATCAAGGTGTGAATTTAATGTGATTTGGTTGACAAATAGTGCCCTTGCATTGCATCTCTCATTGATTAAATTAAGACTATGCTTCATCATGATAATTTCATTATGATTTTCCTCTTGATGAATTATGAAGGATTGCTTTAATTAGTGAAAGCTTAGTTGCTCACTATTTGCTTTTAAATTCCTTCTAATTAATTTAAGTGTTTTCATAACACTTTCTTGTTTTTTATGATTTATAGAAGAACCATACTTTAATATGATAATTATATCATATTTTATAATCCTTGATTGTGGTCTCATAATTAACCATTGGTTAATTAATTCCAAAGTAAAATTTAGACAAAAATATAATCAATAGATTATATTTCTTTGAGACACATATTCACCTTTGTTATTTTTCTAATAATTAGCCAAAATATAATGTTTATATGAATTATGAAAATTAGAGTATTACACTCTTTCTCTTCCTCTCTTCCTCCTCCGCTTCCCGGCTACTGCCTCTCTCTCCACGGTGGTGTTGGTCGTTAATTGTAGGGGCATACAACACTTTAAATTATTATTCAATCAAGATATGATTTTAATTAATTATGATTTGAATTTTTTAATTCAAGTTTGAATTTGGTCTTTCTTGTAAGCACTTAAACTAGTGTTAGACTCTTATAAAGTGCTGATTTTTGGTGTGCCCTTTTGATGGACGTTTTTCGAGGAAAAAATGGGGAAATAAATGTGATCCATCATCTTAAATTCAATTCAACAATCAATCAATAAATATGATTCATCATATTAAATTCAATTAATCAATCAAGGTGTGAATTTAATGTGATTTGGTTGACAAATACTGCCCTTGCATTGCATCTCTCATTGATTAAATTAAGACTATGCTTCATCATGATAATTTCATTATGATTTTCCTCTTGATGAATTATGAAGGATTGCTTTAATTAGTGAAAGCTTAGTTGCTCACTATTTGCTTTTAAATTCCTTCTAATTAATTTAAGTGTTTTCATAACACTTTCTTGTTTTTTATGATTTATAGAAGAACCATACTTTAATATGATAATTATATCATATTTTATAATCCTTGATTGTGGTCTCATAATTAACCATTGGTTAATTAATTCCAAAGTAAAATTTAGACAAAAATATAATCAATAGATTATATTTCTTTGAGACACATATTCACCTTTGTTATTTTGCTAATAATTAGCCAAAATATAATGTTTATATGAATTATGAAAATTAGAGTATTACACTCTTTCTCTTCCTCTCTTCCTCCTCCGCTTCCCGGCTACTGCCTCTCTCTCCACGGTGGTGTTGGTCGTTAATTGTAGGGGCATACAACACTTTAAATTATTATTCAATCAAGATATGATTTTAATTAATTATGATTTGAATTTTTTAATTCAAGTTTAGATTAGGTCTTTCTTGTAAGCACTTAAACTAGGGTTAGACTCTTATAAAGTGCTGATTTTTGGTGTGCCCTTTTGATGGACGTTTTTTGAGGAAAAAATGGGGAAATAAATGTGATCCATCATATTAAATTCAATTCAACAATAAATAAATAAATATGATTCATCATATTAAATTCAATTAATCAATCAAGGTGTGAATTTAATGTGATTTGGTTGATAAATAGTGCCCTTGCATTGCATCTCTCATTGATTAAATTAAGACTATGCTTCATCATGATAATTTCATTATGATTCGCCTCTTGATGAATTATGAAGGATTGCTTTAATTAGTGAAAGCTTAGTTGCTCACTATTTGCTTTTAAATTCCTTCTAATTAATTTAAGTGTTTTCATAACACTTTCTTGTTTTTTATGGTTTATAGAAGAACCATACTTTAATATGATAATTATATCATATTTTATAATCCTTGATTGTGGTCTAATAATTAACCATTGGTTAATTAATTCCAAAGTAAAATTTAGACAAAAATATAATCAATAGATTATATTTCTTTGTGACACATATTCACCTTTATTATTTTGCTAATAATTAGCCAAAATATAATGTTTATATGAATTATGAAAATTAGAGTATTACACTCTTTCTCTTCCTCTCTTCCTCCTCCGCTTCCCGGCCACTGCCTCTCTCTCCACGGTGGTGTTGGTCGTTAATTGTAGGGGCATACAACACTTTAAATTATTATTCAATCAAGATATGATTTTAATTAATTATGATTTGAATTTTTTAATTTAAGTTTGGATTGAGTCTTTCTTGTAAGCACTTAAACTAGGGTTAGACTCTTATAAAGTGATGATTTTTGGTGTGCGCTTTTGATGGACGTTTTTCGAGGAAAAAATGGGGAAATAAATGTAATCCATAATCTTAAATTCAATTCAACAATCAATCAATAAATATGATTCATCATATTAAATTCAATTAATCAATCAATGTGTGAATTTAATCTGATTTGGTTGACAAATACTGCCCTTGCATTGCATCTCTCATTGATTAAATTAAGACTATGATTCATCATGATAATTTCATTATGATTTGCCTCTTGATGAATTATGAAGGATTGCTTTAATTAGTGAAAGCTTAGTTGCTCACTATTTGCTTGTAAATTCCTTCTAATTAATTTAAGTGTTTTCATAACACTTTCTTGTTTTTTATGGTTTATAGAAGAACCATACTTTAATATGATAATTATATCATATTTTATAATCCTTGATTGTGGTCTAATAATTAACCATTGGTTAATTAATTCCAAAGTAAAATTTAGACAAAAATATAATCAATAGATTATATTTCTTTGAGACACATATTCACCTTTGTTATTTTGCTAATAATTAGCCCACCAAGGCTATAAAAAGGGGGAGGGTTGGACGTTTTTTCAAACATCCTCATGCTCTCTAAATTTCGGTATTTACCAAAGGTTTAGAGAGGAAAAGGAGTCATTCATAAAAGGGTAAGGTTCCAACCTTGTTCATCCTATCTTTAATTTAATCCTAAGAAACCACAATCTTCTTGAAAATAGAAAAACCCAAAGAAACCAAACCTCAACCTTGTCTTCGCCTAGCAAGCATCCAAGGAGCAAGAGGTTTCAAGAGAAGGATTCTCGTTGCAATCGGGGGGATAGCCGTGTGTATTAAAATTAGAAGACATCAATAATATTGAGGTCTTCAAGTGATCTAAAGTAATCATAATTTGCAATAGTCATGTTATTAAGTTATTCAAATCCCCAATAGTTGTTTTCCATGATACTCGGTGCAAAAAATATTTCAGAAAGCAGCATATAAATTAGTACATTGACTTGAGCTTTTAGAAATAAAAACGCTTAAATAATGCATGTGTTTGTCGTGTATTATATTGCCTTAATTACTATGCACCATCTGATACATGGTTCAATAATTGGTATGAGATTATTCAAACACAATCAAATACCAGCGTAGTTTGAGTGGGCCCTAAACAAACAAGGCACGTGGAGTGCTGTCCAAAGAAGCAAAGCAGCTTTTAAGGGTAGTTTGGTTTCAAGGAAGGGGAGGGAAAAAATCTTTTGGGAGGATATTGACAATTTTGTTATTAACGAAGGGAATATTCTTTTTTTTTAGAGTATATTTTAGGAATATTGAAAATTATCTATAGACAATTTTGTAAAGATAAGAGAAAAAATTTATCTCTCTTTTTTCCCTCCCCTCCCCTTTCATCAAACCAAACATACCCTAAGAACTGTGTTTGGCGTATACATAATAGATGCATGAGAATGAGGTGTGAACAAAGGCAGAGGCTTTGTCATAATCGGGCAAACACAATTTCTGTCTTCCCTCTCTGCTCCCGTCCTTACCTTTTTTATTTAATTTCATGGCTCCTCTCTCATGTCTTTCCCCATTCGAAGCTTGTCTAATAACACCTACAAATCAGAAACACTTTAAAATGGGGAAAGTTATTAGACAAGTTTGTTGGGTGTTATTTAATGTCATGCCTCCTTAGTCTTTTTGTGCAACAGTTGTAGGCTCCTGGTACTTGGTTTGATTCCTTGACTTTAAGATTGATGTGTATACAGTTCATATAGAAGTTATTTATATATCTATATAATTAAAAAAGTTTGGGGATCCATTTTAAAGTTCTGTTCGGAGGGTTGTCAGCAAAAACAAAAAATAGTTAGGAATGTTAGATGTAAATCATTCGAAACTTAGGGAATTGTGTATAATTTAGGTTTAGAAAAATAAGAAAACAAGAGAGCAGTCCTATTCAGAGTAATAATTATTAAAAGGGGATGATAGAGATAATCAGAGAACAGATAAGATAAGAGTGAGAATCTTTCTCATTTTAGTCTTCAAAATCACCACGGTATTTCTCAAACCGTCGGTCATCATCACGACACTTCATGAGATGCAGGATGCCACCCCGGCTCATCGGACCTTGCAACGTTACCACGTACACAGGGAAATGGGCTCAGCAAATTCTAGCCCGACGCAGAAGTCGAGATGGGTAACACCTCGATGACTTATTCAGACATCATACACCCCACCGGGGGCAATCACATGATTTATATAAGGCCCATTAGTGATGCGGCCTAATAATGTAGATCTATCATGATCACCAACGGATCAGATAAGATCATAACCAACCTACAATCAAGGAGATAATCAAGGGAAATCTCTACACCAAATAGAGGGCCCATGAGCCCAAGACCAACAGGTACACTCTATACATAAGAGTTAAACCCTAAAGGTACACATCTTCTATATTCTACGCTCTCTCTCATTTGCATATACGGAACAACCTACAATCAAGGAGATAATCAAGGAAAATCTCTACACCAAATAGAGGGCCCATGAGCCTAAGACCAACAGGTACACTCTATACATAAGAGTTTAACCCTAAAGGTACACATCTTCTATCTTCTACGCTCTCTCTCATTTGCATATACGGCACACAGAGCACACACACCACCCCCTTGGCTAAACGTCTCAATTAATCCTCGAACTACGTGGACTTTGATCCCTCTTCAGGGTGCGTAGGCCCTAGGAATCACTCCTAGGTCAAGTCGCAATCAACATCAGCATACTAACCCCTTAGGACTAGCGTTCTGGTTCTACGCCAGAACAATTACAATCCTCTTTTTTAAAAAAAAAATATAAATAGGTCTTTATGAATGTAATGAACTTGATGGTGAGGGTGGTATCACAGTTCATGCTCTTATATGGGAGATTCTTAGGTTTAGACGTTTAGTTGAAGTTATTTAGAAAAGAAAATTATGAGAAACTATACAAGGCAGCTAACTTATATACAGTATATTTAATTATTCTAATGGTATATTTAATTGTTATTTAATGATAATCCATAGAGTTTTGGAGCTTGGGAAGATCTACACCGAGTCTATAATTAGTTAATTACTAAAAGGAAAAATATAAATATAATAAAGACGGGGCCGTTTCTATGTCATTTTCTTGGGCCAACCTTCTAGATCCTTTTTCGCCATCAACTTATATGTATCTCTCTGTTTTTTTCCAACTTGTACCTATCTCTTTATTATATGCTCCCTCCACGACAAAAAAAGAAGTGATTTTGAACAATTAATGCTAAAGCTGATACTTCCATATTTAAAAGAATATTTCTTCTCCTGGCTTGCTTACGTTGGCAATATTAAATTCGTGTTGATGTCATATTTTGGGAAACACATGTTATGACGGATCAAGTGATTTTATTTTATGGAAGTATTTTATTTATGTTATGTCATACTTCCATATTTTGGGCTACATTTTTTCTATGGTCTTTCTCATTTTTATTTGTAGTCATTGATTGATTTATTTTTGTTACATATAGATTTTAAAAAAAAAAATTTTAAACAAGGGTATAATTCCTTTCAAAATTTAGAAAGTAAATTAAAGACAATAATAATTTAATAATACACCTAGATATTTTATAAAGTAAATAATGTTTACAACTCATTAATATCATATACACCTAAATTATACTTTTTTATATAAAATAATTTTGAGCAATTTTTGTCATATCACCCCTACTAATACTTCTTCCACAAAAATTAATTTATTTGTAAATTTTTATATGTTTACTTGATTTTAACAAAAATTTAATTACCTAGACTTCCACTTAATGAATGTGTTTATTTGTAATTACTTTGATTTTTTTAGTTTAAACTATAACCATTTTTTTATGTTTATTATTATTATGTATTAAAACACATAATTAGTTATTATAAATTTTAAAGAAGTGATGTTTTCATATTAAATAAACACATATTTTGGTATTACAATATTATATGAGTAATAAATTATAAATATATTTTGTGTAAAAATACGTATAATTATTTTTACCTGTGAGTAGAATCATGTCAAAACCGAAGGAATATGCAAACACACAAAATTACGAGAGGGAAATGCATTTTGTCGTGGACATACATAAAACAATTCCTTTGTTTTATATTTTTTGAAAAAAAGGAAAAATAATATTCTTTGTGTTTATTTGTTTTTTATTACGAATTAATAAATGTGTTTATTTGTTGAATGATTTATATTGTTTAGATATTAATATTGATAACATTTATTTGATAGATTAGAACTTTAATGGTTGCAATTTACTAATTATATTTCTTTGAAAAATCAAGGAAAAATAGTTAAAATTTGGAATAGTAATTTTCAAACCCCGTAGGTCTCGACCCGGTACTATCTGACCGGCTTTGAAAACATATGTTTTCCTTACTTGCACTCGTAAGGTCCAGCCTTGCTCTGACCTGGACCGCCCTGATTCCCAGCTCTAGGCCAGAGGCCAGAGCACACAACTATCCCATTCCCATTCTCTCCCTCATTTATTAGACAAGTGGGCCTGTGACATGTGAGGTGCCTTGAGTAAGCAATAGGAGAGATACACGTGTATCTCTCCCTGGTAAAAGCAAGTCCATGCACTCATTTACCCTCTAGCAAATTCTTATTTTAAAAGAGAAATGCCAGGTGCTCGCTTTTCTTCAAAAAGGCAAATTCTACCGGGTAAAAGGGCTCGCAAGGTCAGCCCGAGGTCTTTCTCCAGTACGGCTTAAAAGCTCGAGGCCCTCCAGGACCGATTTCAAATATCTCGTCTATTTTTCAAGCCCGGCCCTTGACAGGCCAAGGCCTAAACGGGCCGGGCCGATTTCCCGGCTCTAATATAAGTTATGCTTACTAATTAACCAACTTAATTAAAGTCTCCAATTTTAGATAAATATCTAGATGTTTTTGTGGCATTAAAAAAAGGTAGGGCTTATTATAAAGTATCAAAAAAGAAAGACCCACATGGACTTAAAGTTTGAAATGAAGCATATAAATAAATTCCACACTAAATAGCTAGAGGGTAAAGATAAGAAGTAAGAAGTGGAAAATGAGAACAAGGGCCCCATAAGTCATATCCCTGAGAAAGAGGGGGAGGTGACCGAGCATTGAGTAAACAAGTCCAAAGCTAACTAGATAGGGCCATTTAGGAGCGAACCGCAAAGAGGATCTTCTAAATGGTACTTTCCTCTTATCACATCCCGCCTTCCTACCCTCTTCTTCGACATACTCCATAATTACTATTACTGCCTACTATCTTTGGAGAAGCCGCCTGGGAAGCACAAAGCTCCAGCAAGTGGTGGTGGCAGATATGATGTCATGTGCACCATGTGCTGCCATCATGTGCTTTTCAATCTCGACGTGCTTTCAAAATTCTGGTAAACCCATTTCACTGCTTGTCAAACCCATTTACATGAGCTTTTGACTTATAATAAACCCATTTACTTGACTTGATTTCAGCCTTCAACTAAATGGGTTTAACTTGTAAAAACCAACGGCTCGTTAGAGGAATGCCGGGCCCATGAGAAAATAACGAATTAATAGGACACATTTTAGATTTGAGTCCATTCTACAAGTTTGTGACAGAATTAAGCTCTAATTAAATCAGTAATCATTCCAAATTAGTAGATATTCCACAGTTCCTGAGGATTATAGGGCACATCCACTAGTAAGGTCCAAATTAACATAAAAACAAATTTGAAACTGTACGTGTTGCGTGTTGGAGTGAGCTTCAAAAGTTGAATGGGAACTGTGGAATATCTACTAATTTGGAATGATTACTGATTTAATTAGAGCTTAATTCTGTCACAAACTTGTAGGGTAGGGACTCCAAAAATCTAAAGTATTGTCCTATTAATTCGTTATTTTTCTCATGGCTGGCCAGTTGTTCCTTCTAAACGGGCCGTTGGTTTTTTTTACAAGTTAAACCCATTTCAGAAGTTGGGCTGAGAGTCAAAATTCGGGTAAATGGGTTTATTGAAAACGGGTCAAAACTCATGTAAATGGGTTTATTGAAACGGGTAAATGGGTTTACCCGAATTTTGAAGAGGCACATCAGAGATTGAAGAAAGCACATGATAGCAGCACATGGTGCCCCTGACATCATATCTGGCCACCACCCTTCACTCAGCTTTGTGCTTCCCCAGGCGTCTACGCTCAAAGACAGTAGGGGTAGTAGTAATTATGGAGTATGTCAGAAGAAGGGGTAGGGGCTGGGATGTGATAAAAGAGGAAAGTACCATTTAGGAAGTAGGGAGATCCTTTTACGGTTCGCTCCTCGTGGCCTTATCTAGTTAGCTTTGGACTTGTTTTACTCAATACTCAGTCACCCTCCCCCTCTTTCTCCGGGATATGACTTATGGGGCCCTTCTTCTCATTTTTCCACTTCTTACTTCTTATCTTTACCCTCTAGCTATTTAGCGTGGAATTTATTTATATGCTTCATTTCTAAACTTTAAGTCCATGTGGGTCTTTCTTTTTTGATACTTTATAATAAGCCCTACCTTTTTTTAATGCCACAAAAACATCTAGATATTTATCTAAAATTGGAGACTTTAATTAAGTTGGTTAATTAGTAAGCATAACTTATATTAGAGCCGGGAAATCGGCCCGGCCTGTTTAGGCCTTGGCCCGTTAAGGGCCGGGCTTGAAAAATAGACGAGATATTTGAAATCGGTCCTGGAGAGCCTCGAGCTTAAACAGGCCGGCCCGGGCATCGGGCCAGCCTTACAGGCCCTTTTACCAGTAAGAATTTGCCTTTTTGGAGAAAGAGAAAACGCAGGCACCTCACATTTCTCTTTTAAAAGAAGAATTTGCTAGAGGGTAAATGAGTGCATGGACTTGCTTTTACCAGGGAGAGATACACGTGTATCTCTCCTATTGCTTACTCAAGGATCCTCACATGTCACAGGCCCACATATCCAATAGAAGATTATGATGAGCGCATCTGTCTTTCCCGGAACCTTCCCAGCTCATTCAGTCAGCACACTTCTTGAGAAGGAGGGAAATTGTGAATTATGTCCAGCATGTTTGGTTATATATATTTACGGAAGCACATTACTTGGAGCCTTTGTGGGTTCATGTCACTGTTTGTATTTGAAATGGGGACACAATCGTTCAACTTGTTGAACCCAAAAGCAACGCATGCACCCCCACAAAACCCCAATTTGTGTAATTGTAATAATTAGGATACAATTAGTCATTTCGAAATATGATGATTACCAATCGAGAAGTTGTCATGTGAGGGGGTGGGGGATTGTGTTTGTGTTTGTTTTTGTGTGGTGCCACTGTTTCTGGGTCATGTCGTGGCAAGAGATGGTTACTGATCCATAATCCCTTAATAATATAATTATATATATTTAATTAGTGTGATTTTTGCCTGCAAACTTGTTTGAATTTTTTTTTATGTGCACACAAATAATAATATATTCATCTACAGTGATAATGTTATAATTTGATTGTAGATTTAGTGATTTGCATTAAACACAATCATGGCAAAGGAGTGACATCATGTTGCCAGGTACAGATAAGTCAGTGAAATAGGACAATGATGTGTAACTTGATGATTTTAAAGAGTACCAGGGCAAATTCTACATGGCTACACCCATAATACTTTCATATCTTTCTAAAACCTCCACTAGCAAGAATTAGCAAGAATTCAAAAGGCACCAAGATTCCCTTCTCCCCCGTCAATTTTCTCTTCATGGTCAATATTGTTATAACTTATCGTATACAATTCCACCTTGTGTTACAATTTATCTATCTCTAACTTGTCCAATCCTCAACAAGCAGACCACAGTTAAAGCAAAATGGCCACACACACAGAGACAAATAACTAAAGCAAAATTTACCTGGGATCGCCACCAATCGAATTAATGAAGAGTCCGATATCTTTTTGGGATCTTGTGTATCCAGAAATTGACGACCGATAATTGCATCAGCCACAAGATCATCGATATCGCTACCCAAAAACACAATCCTCTCCCTAAGCAACAACCCCATCACATAAGATTCGGCCCCCTTCATGGACGTAGCAGGCGTCTGAGTACAAGATGGTTTGAAAGTGTCATAGAAGTGTTCGTGTGTTGGTACACAAAATCTTGGGTTTTAGGGGATTTGGTGAGGATGATAGCATACACCGAGTGAAGTTCTCGAAGAATGGGACGCAAGTGGAGAAGCCATTTGGGAATTGAAAGCTGAACTTGAGGGTTTGCTAAAGGAGCAGAGGCGGAGCATACACTGCGTGTCACTTGAATTCTCA